>CM032769.1:249018-849018 GCA_019155195.1 Avicennia marina
GACATACCCCCAATTAACCAGTATTTTTAAAAACTAATGGTTGAACTAGTAAAATAATTAAACCATGGATTCAAATAATAAAAAAAAAAAAAAAATCAGTCATTTTAAATTATATAATATTACGTACATATATAATAATTAAATTTAATTCGCAAAATTTTACGTTTAACCTATTTTAAATTGGTTTCCATCGATTTTTATAAGTTCACACCAATTCTTTGCTCATCTAGTTTTTCGCCTAGTATGGACTATAGAACCGACCGCAGGTCCAATTCGATTTTCAAATCGTTGCAATTAACTTCATTTGAAAAAAAGAAAGAAAAGAAAAAATGAAAGGAAGAAAGAAAAAGAAAATTTCTGGGCCTTCCTCCGGCAGCAGGCCGATCCCGTCAATGTCATTGCCATAACCGGAGCTGCGACAGCCTCAGCAACAGAGAGCATAGGACACACCCAAGAGTCACGCTTCCACTGACAAAGCTCGCGCGTTTCTTCCCTCGTTCAGCCATGCAAGCAAGATCGATGCACCCTGCAATTCCCTTAAATCCACCATTCCAATCTCTATATGGGGCAATCATGCACTCGAGACCTTTTTGAGATATTAGACAAACCATTAATTAAGTGGCAGCTTTTGTTGAATCGCCCCTTTACTAACTTGAAATTAATTCATGTGCTGAATGCATGCATGATTATTAATGCAGATCATGATCTTGGCACATCTGTATATATTCTGGCATTCAGCTTGTCTCTGTTCTTCTTACAGTCCCACATTTTCTTGCCTCTGCATTAGCTGAAAAGGAGCATCTTCTATTTTATTGCACGTATGTTCATGTGATCATGTCTCTAATTTTTGCGTCTCTTGTGTCTGCCTTTCAATAGCATCACAGCTCAACGTGGATGTTAAAAAAGGGGTATATTACTTGCTTTAATCACACTTTTTTTTTTTTTTAATGAAGTAAATTTTTTATATTAGCCATGGTTTTATATATGTATATATTTCTTAGGTTTAAAAGATGGTTCTTTTGAAAATTATGACAACAGAGGTGTTAATGAGTCCCACTCGAGTAACAGTTTAGATTGATAATAACTTGACTTTTGCTTTGTTTCCTCGAATTCAATCCAGAGATTTAATTAGGTAGCAAAATAGAATTCAAAAGAGCTTGATCTAGTTTGATTTTGTAATCGGCTAGACTCAAAAACTAGAGTCAAGTAATTTGTTTTGTTATTAACCCCCTATTCCTCAGCGACCAACCGAATATGGTAGTTCAGCAGCAACATGTCTAAGAAATGCATTTCAATGCCTCCTCCTTGACCGGGTCTTTTAATTTTACTTGCAAATTCATATTACAGTTCTTAAAAGAAGTAAGGTTTTCTTGTCAAACATATAGTCTTAACTTGAGACACAAGCCATATTCTTGTAGAGTGGAGTAGAAGGAAATTTTCACAAGTCCACTCGGCTCTCAACCGAGTGAAGAAAAAAATTAGGTTTTACTGAGGTCTCCTCTTCTGTCATTACTCGGTTTCGTAGAAAATGCAACCTAATGAAATGAAATGTAGGAGAAAATACAGCAATGGTCCAAGTCCCCTTACTCGGTTTCTGAAACTTGCAGCTCACACAAACATGATTTGTCAAACACAAGACTTGACTATATGGAACATGCAACTTAAGAAAGCGAGTCAACTGAATGGAATTAATTGCTCAAAGTGTTTGGTGGGTGAGGAGTTAACCGGACGGAAGGGTTGTCCAAATAGTTGGTGCTTGGACCTGACCTGGCGTTGACTGCGTAGGAGTTGTCCCACACCCAACCCCAAATGGCTCATCAACAGAGTTGACTCTGAATCTTGGGTATTGGTTCAACAGGATTGAACGGGTCAATCATTCGAACAACCAAAACGCGGGAAACGGGCGCAGGCTTCCCTCATCAATTAATCCATGTAATACTTAATCAACACATCACATATCCAATATGAGCTGAACAGATGGCAAACCATCCATCAACCAAAAATCACAACTTGGACGCTGCAATGAAAAAACAAAAACGATCTTTCCTTCGGATTTTTGAATTCTTGGGGTGTAATAACGACCCTCAATGTATTTACAACTCTTTAACTCCCTTCGGTGTGATGCTATATCATGAGGAGCGAATTCGCTTACATGAATAAATAGTAAAAATTGCCTAGGCATTCCTGTTGAAAAGAACATCAAAGAATTAATCTCTAACCTTCTCTATTAGCCAAAAGAGGGAATCAGAATTGAAGGACTAAAGAACTAAAACTGCCTGGCTATGGTTCAAAACGGGAGCCGGTTAGTTTCTTTACGGGTGAGCACTGCAGTGTCGGAGGGTGGCTAGTGCTACGAGAAAGATTGCTGCCGGTTGGCGTTGATGCCCTGGAAGGGAAGCGATGTTTACTCCTTGGAGACAGATTAACTTGCTCCAAAGCATGACATTGGAGCCCCGAAGGATAGTCTCTCAGGCAGCCAATTCGAGGTCCAGCTCCGGAGCTCCACTTACAGGATAATTGCTTTCCCAGTTGGTAGGACTTCATTTCCTTGTGCGAATTGATTCTGTGGAAAATCGATTCTTCTGGGATACTCTCATCACTAGTCTCAGCTTCTAAAGCAAAAGGCCGATCCGCCCCTCCACCTTCATCCATTGGCGACCTTGGGGGCAAAACCTCAGTGCTCGGTTCAGCTAGTTGGTTCTCACTCATCAACTTCTTTAATAACTTCTCTTTACTGGGTATCTCAAGTCCAGTTAGTTGTCTAATGAAGTCGTGAGTCCCCCCTGACTGGGGCATCTGCATCGAAGCAGCGGTTCCTTCTTCTGTTGAATTCATTTCATTGGAACTGAATCCACTGTCATTTTCTTCAGTCTCCCTACAGTCTTTTTCACCCAAGTCATCTTCAGAGGAATTACTTCGCAAGTATACACCACCCTTATTGGCAACGGATTCTTCTTCCTCTTCTTCAGTGGAATCAAGCTGGATACAATGAGATTCAGATAAGCAGGAAATAAGTAGTGATTTTCATCATGAAAACATGAAATAAACTACACCAAACTTCTCTATACCTCAACACCAGTGAGATTCACGCTGTTCTCCCTTAGAAATGATATGAGATCCTTAAAATTTTCAGGGGTTGGCCGATAATGACCACTGTGAGGCCAGACTGCCTGTTGAAATCCAAATAATAAAAATTAATTCCAACCAATGCAGATTAAGCGAAAAAAGAATATTAAATGTTGAGTGAGGAAGATAATTATCAGAGCTTCAGAGCGTGAAGATACCTTTAACACCCCTTTTTCAGCTACTATCCTCCCGGCAGCCAATGTAGCTCCTCCTGCCAAGAAACTCGAGTGCTGGAATGAACCTTTCTTTTTCTTCCCCACATACAAAGTTCTGGACGTGCTGAGGACAAAAATCGACTTAGAAACATTAGGATCTTTAAAGGTATCCAGAAACTCTCCCGTTTGCTTGTACAACAACTTCCCGTCCTCCACCACAACTTCATATGCTTCTCTTTCCATCTGTGACATAAAAGATGGAGAAATTTAGGGAATTCTTTGTAACGGTTGAAGGAATCATTAACTTGAAACAGAATTTCAGGAAAATGAGGAGCATACCGGACCGAGATACTTGATGCACTGTTGCTGAAGCTTAGAACGAGGACACTTCTCAATCAGATTAACCTCCTTTCCTTCTCCTATGTCTAGCCTACATGATCGCAATCATTCAGTTAGCATAATCCTATCAGATATCATCTGTGGTAAAATAGATCTTGCAGCAGAATAAACATTGTAAGAATTTAGAGATGGTTACCAGTGGAAAAAGGGTTCCTTGCTTTGCGAATTCAACCATTTTAGATAATAGAAATGCAGATTGTGTCCATATCGGTGTCGAGGATCAATCTGCTCAACACCAATTTGATCAAATCAGTGTTTACTTTCTAATTACTAAGATATGTATAAAGAAAGTAAATAAAGTGGGATCACTTACAGCCTCAAGCCAATGCTGTAAAGCGAGTTTCTGAGCTTTGCAATTCTTCGATAAGCCTTTTCCTACCTGAAAAAGATAAAGAAAATTACACCATAACACAAGAAACCATACCGTATCTATACATATATATTAACAGAAGTATGTAATGATCGAATAGAAGAATTACTTTGGCAGCCCTTGTTCTTGCTCTTGACCAGCGCGAAATGGCAGTTTCATGTTTATCAAGATCGAAGAAAGAAATGGAACTATGCTTGAGTTCCGCAAAATCCAAAAGCTTCCACCAGCTCCGCTCAATGAGAACTGCGCAATCCGCTAGCTTTCTTCTAGTTCGGAAGCTCTTGTAAACCTTTTGAAGCTTAATAGCAGCTGCATGTTTGGGGCTGCTTGGATCCAAGATGGCCGAATGACCGACCATTTCATGGCTCATACATCTGTTCTCAGCAGCAACTTCAGGGAATCTCATTCTTTGAGTCTTTCCCGCTCCGAGCTTCTCAGATACTCCCACCAACGGTTCTCCAGAATCCACGGATTCTGATATGCTGGGTTCTAAGTCGTTGCCCTTGAAGCTAATGCATCGAGCTGATGTATTCTGCCCATCATCCTCAATGCCGATAGATCTTACAATGACCGACTCAAAGCCACTCTCAAGATCACAGTGAAGGGAGAGCGGGCATGAACAAGATGCCCCCATGCAATTGTAAAATGGAATGGATGCAGATTACAAGAGCTCAATTCCTGTAAAGAGAAAAAACAACTCAAAATGTAACTTAACCATGGCTTCATCTAAGCTGTGGTGCACAAGACAAGCATGCATCAGTTGAATGAGCTGTGATTCTATAAGCTAACCAAGAAAGCAAGCATCAAGAAGACACCCTCTTTTCCAAACAAATACTCGAGCTCTGGTATTCGCCATCCACAAAAAGAGGGCAATTATATAGCAAGAAACCTTACAGAGCCAATAAAAAATTCAAATTTCAGAGATCCCCATCCTTCCAAGAACACATCTCAAATACGAACACACTACAATAAAGAGAGACTGCCAAGCTAAGGAAAACTAAACCATGTAACATGCCAATCGAGCAGAAAGCAAGAAACACGAAAGACTTCCCCAAGAAATGCCATGTAGAAACGAAGATGTCAAGAAGACAAAAATTAAACTAAAAAATGGAAATCCCAGACATCATTTATTAAAACCGAACACATACAAGAAAAAGAATCCAAAGAGAATTGTGGTATAAGAAAATCAGGTGAAACAAACACCGGAGCCCAGAAAATCGTGGAAAGAATGTAAAAGACAGAGAGAAACTTTTACCTCGACGCAAAGGATTGCTTTAAGATAAACGAGGCTAGTGAGAGAGAGAGAGAGTTGCGGAGAGTCCAAAACAAAGGGATATTTTAAGAACAATGAGAAATCTTGGAAAAGAATGAATGATCCAACAAAGAAGAGAGATCTTCTCTTTATGTGGTTTCAGAGTTTATGATTTACGGGCTTCAACTTCGACTTCAAGTGATGCTTTATGAGACTCCGGATTCCAAATGGTTATGGCCAGTATAGCTTGCATCGCTTACATGTGTCCAAGTAGGTGTATATATATAGTAGGCCTGTAGGGGGTGGAGTTGAGAATGTGAGGTGGGAAAAGAGAAGCATGTGGAATGGACTTTTAAGGACGAGGTACGGCACTCTCGTTGTTCTGCACGAAAGTGTAATTTTCCCGACTATATTTTATCATCTCTATTTTTTTTCCCTTTCTTTTCCCAGGTTTTTTCCATCTTATCCTCTATTTTATATTTCAAGAATGAAGTGCTAATTTGTTGTTATTAGGAGATTACTTATTTTTTCTATTTAAGTATAACTTTATTTTCGATTCTATATCTGTATAATACAAACTGCATTTGTTATTAGGCTATGTTTGAATGCAAATTTAGAAAGATTTCCATCCAATCAAAATACAATACTCTAAATATACTTTCTATCAAAACAATTTTTTTTTTTTTTTATCTCTTTCTCTATGCTATTTCTATATGTTTTATAAATTTTCATTCCAAATTTCTTCTCAACAAAATTTACATCTAAACAAAACCTTGATTATTGGAGACGGACTAATCCTCCTTTCTCTATTCTTTTTTTCGAAAAAAAGGGGACTAGCATAGAAGTTTAAATTGGTACAGCAGAACTCTAAGAAGCTCAATCGTTCTTTTTACTGAAAACAAAAATATTTTTTATTTTATAATTTCTTTAATATCTCGATCTATCCTTTCAAGCATTCTTACAATTTATTAACAAAAAAGTGATAAAATAAATGTTCATGAACCTAAATAAATGAGCTTGAAGAAAATTCATCATCCTCCAAAATTTAATAATATATTCTTGATTCCTTCTAATCCAACTATGTATAATTTTGAGCATTTTTCATGTTATTGCATTAAGTCCATATTTAAATATACTTTTCAATCTTCAATTCAACCTTCAATCCCTGTGAATAAAATTGTTGACCCATTCAGAGTCATCGCCATCGCTGATGTGAGCTATATCAGCTTATCTTTTACGGTTCCCAATTCAAGACTTAAAAATAGAGTAAATTTTGGTTACAAATTGTAGATTGACTCGGTTTTTTTGATGACGTATTTGCTTATGCGAGTGCCGAGCGATGTCTAGGTAAGTCGGGAAGAGACGTCCCAGATAAGTCGTGAAGAATTTAGTTTCAAATCAAAACTGCTTGACCTTGTTGGGCAGGTGGGGGGTGGGAGTGCCGTACCTTAAATTTTCATGTATTTCCTACAAGGGCGACCCACAAGCCGGGCAGACCAGATATTCCATAAAAAATGGGGAGGTTTGATTGGGGCAATGACAACAAAAAGACCTGTTCAATTCCAAGGTGTCAAATACTTTTTTTTTTTTTTATTTATTTGTTATAATAATATAAATATAATTACACATAACAATTGCAAGCTCCCGTGACTATATTTTTCCAATAACCAGATATAAGATATAGTTTAAAGAATTCAAAAAAAATATATTGAATTACGTTTTAAAAATGTAAAACCAGCACTACAATGAGTAAATTATCTAAATTAATTTAAGTGATTACACTTGGAAAATTCTTGATTACGTAGTAGCTCATTTTATTAATTCATTCTTTAGTCAGGAACTCAAAGGGGTTTTTGTCATGTGTGTCTGGTGGCACTTGAGCACACGTGTTATCAACTAATTAAATTAAATTTTCATTTAGGGGTTCCCCACAACTGGAGTGAGGATTTTGCTAAATTGTTTTTTGGGTTGCCAGCTAACCTAACGGATCTCTTCCCCCCCAAACACAACCACACACAATATCTTGAGTCCCTGAATCATGTTTCATTTTAATGTCCCAGTGCAAATGCCCAGAAAGTCCTGATAAAAGTTAATATTAATTCACAATGAGAGAGTGCGGTGCCAACCCTCGCAAACCTGTTCAGACAGATTGACAAGGTCACAAGATAGGTGGCATATAGTGCGTGATACTAGAAGTCAATGGCCAAAAGTACACTTTTTTTAAGTGCAAATCCAATCCAACTGTCACTTGGACCGCTTTATGAATAATTTGATAACGCGAAAGATGCAAAGACTTTGTCTGTTGTTAAAATTTTAAGCGTGTTTTTAAGTATTTTTTATTTTAAGAATAATGTAATAATAAGATATATATATATATATATATACACAATATTTAAAAAGTAATAATTGAATATGTATTTTTAAACTTTAAAATTTAAAAACAAACATAGGAGTAAATATACGATGGCTGCTTTCAATTTCTCATTTTGTTTGTGTTTGTAGAAAATTTTTGGAGAATTTCTCCAAATTGGGGTTTTCTCTAAATATTCTCCGAGATCTTATTGGATTCCAGAGCAGCTTTAATGCGTTGATAGAAATGGTACAAGTTGTTTTAGGCTATGTTTGGACAAAGACTCGATATTTTGAAATCAATTCTTCTAAATATACCAATCATGCAAATAATACTTTTTATTTATCTCTCTTACTGTTGCACTATTTCTAAGTTTACATTCCAAACTTTCTACCTTCACACTTTACTGACGAAGTAATTCTATAAAATAATTTATTGTGTAGTGTGGCGTGCAACAAATTATGTATACGATTATATGAAATATAAATGTTAGAAGTTATATAGTATTGTGAAGAATGCAAAGTCCAAGGCCCAACTCATATCTTGTTTGCAAGCAAACATATAGCAATTGATTGGAAAGAACATAGAAATTTATTCATGTTAGGTACATGTGGTTTTGTGCGTGGCCACGCTTGTAAAATGCAAAGCAAAGGCCGGTAGTTTTATTTTCAAAATGAGTGGGATGTTTTTTTTATTTGAGGGAGGTAATCAACACTCAATGCATATGAAACTTACAATAGCAACTCCATCAAATAAATTAAAAAATGATATAACTCTATTAATGTCATACTACATGATTAATACGTTATTAGAGGCTTCTATTGTAAGTATATTAAATAATAAGAATCCGATTGCATGTGATTCTACTACATTTGCCTGAATTTGAAGTAGGTAGGGGTATTAGAATGGGAAAGTCAAATATGCCAGTTGAATAGTATTATTAGTAATTAAAACAACGAATTTTATAACTATGGATTCATCGTTTGTCACGACAATCCCAATTGAGTTGTACAAGTGACGTTGACCTACAAATATTCCATACAAATATTTAACTTAAACCCAACTGCATTTTTTTTCGTATCAACCTTTTTATTTAAACTTAATCCACGATTTTTCCAAGTTATTAGACATAATTCACCAATTACTAAAAAGTGATGATGAATTTGTAATTGAGCACTAAGAGAAGAATAAAGGAATAAAAATTATTGATATAGAAAGAATTAAATCATAAATTGATACTTGATACACTTAACATTGTTATTATATATAGGTGAGTATGTGTGGATTAGTAGTAACTTCTTAACTTTTTAAATTTAATATCAAGAGTTCAAGCTTTTCATTATCTATTAGGTGTGTGAGTTAACAATAAAAGAATACGTGACGATGGACAACCGCTACTAAAAGTAGAAGAAAAAAAATGATCTCATTAATTGAGAAATTTGAAAGGGGGATGATACATGCAACACACAGCTTCACCCTTTCGGCTTTTTCCAAATCCGACGCTACAGTAACAAGACCCCAACAGGCCACCCGTCAACTCCATATCCTTGATTACTTTAATTAATTACGTCATGATATAAATAATGGAAATCTTAGTGCTAGTTTGAAGTTGTAGCTTCTCAAAGCTCATGAAATCTTAGCTAAACCTCTGTTTTTGGTGGTTGGACCCCGACCAAACCGACAAAGGGGGAGAAGCAATAAAAAGTTTCAAGAATTCTGAAAGAAGGGTTCACGAAGGGGATGTAGCTTTGGATTGGTATCAAAAAGACGAGATTGACCAAGTAGTGGGGTTTTGAAGACATGTTAGTGACTTAGTCACACAATTCCAAAATCCCAAAACGATCCGACAACAATGGTTTGACGGAGGTAGTGACCACGGACTACAGCTATCAGCACACCGCTTTTCATTTTCTGTAAAAAACATATTAGGACTGTGGGTGCTTCAATATCGCACCCTTCTCCAATCTCCAGTTTGCCTTGAATTATACATGCAGATTTTAGATTTTTAATTTCATAAAAAAAAAATTTTAAGATGTCCGAATTCCCGATTTCAATTTTTTAAATTTTAAAATTTATAATTAAGATGTTTAATTGAAAGTACATCCACCATAAATATTGTTACTTAATTATTTAGAGGTTAATTATTAGTAATTTTTCATTATATGAGATCTAAAAGATTTTAATAACATCTAAAATTTTCAAATATTGTGAAATCACGATAGAAATCATAAAATTGAACTGCAAAATGAATGTCAAGAATCAACTAATTCCGATCCCTCCCCCCAACCACAATCTTATCGTCGAGTCGAGAATAATAATTAACAATAATAAATGCAGAGGCCCCAGCTCCGGACCTTTTTCACCCACGTCATCATCATATTTGTTCAAGAAAGACGAAACTAGACTTGAAGAACAAGTTTGTCCGGTCAAAAACACCAAACACCTTGTCAAGAAAGTTCCCACCCAAATGTCAATCAGCCAACCGACTCAATGTTTCCCTCTAACAAAAAGGGCTATTCTTGTGTTAAATTGCCACTGGATATTCATGGGCCGATGGGGTTACCTGATCGGATGGGCCTGCCCCAAGACTGCCTTCCATCCCATTCGTTACTTTTTCGAGTAAAGATGCACTCATGGTTAAATTACTACGAAACCAGACAACCAAATCTCTAGTCTGACCCAACTCCCTTCAATCCTTCCTTTTCACCCACATGAATAGCAACTTCCAACACAGTTTCCCATTTCCCACAATCCCTTTCCAGCGAAAGATATGTTGACTTGGATATTTGGCTAGCCCCTTTTCAATCTGATTTATATTCAATACGCCAAGGGCCATAAAAGTACGCAATGTAAACCCAACACAATGTGTCCTAAAGCATCCACATCACACGATCATGCAAAATACTAAACCAACGCACTCCACAGTGTGTCCTAAAGCATCCACATTACATGAAAATGCAAAAGAGCATTCTAAACAAAAGCGCTCCATTTGTTTCACAACTTGCTATGCACACTCTCGCTGCAAACACGCAAAGATTCAACACTTAGCTAACCAGCAACTAGTTGAACAATGTAATTAACTTTCTCAACTGCTCCCGAAATTTCAGAAGACGTGCACTGTGGTTTCAATCCCATTATATGCTGCTGCTTGCCCATGCTTCGACTATAAAATTTTGATAAGTTAACATACGAACTTTAGCTAGGGAGATTCATATTCCACTATTCCCACCCCTAAATATCTAAATCTAGAAATTGACAGAGGATAAATAACCAATTATAAGACCGGACAATCTAAGTATCGTTTGGAGGGAGAATTCGCAAACCAAGCTGCGGTAAAAGCTCAATGAAAGAATCAAAATAATCCAATGATCATGCCAACAGATTGGGGCGATTCTTCTGATGACACCACCTTAATTTTCCAATAGAGTTACTTTAATGAAGCTGTTTCTGGGATTAACTGCTGCAAACAAGAGGCATAGATGACAAGACATTAAATGCAACCTGGACAATATGCACTCTTTGCACACAGACCACCAGTTTATAGAATAAAAGACCGTACTCTAGATAGCCGGACAAATTACAAGGTTCAAAAATAAGCTGTATTTCTAGGAAGCTCCAGAGTACCAACTAAAAGATGGGACTCTAGCTGCTTATCAACCAATTACATTGACTAAAGCAAGAAATAAGAAACAAAGAAACCACCAAGCAGAAAGGCTCAGGGCCTACAACACACGCACACAAAAGAAGAGGAAGAAAAAGAAAAAGATAAAATTCAGGAGGAAAATGAATGAATTCCAAAACAAATTTATCCTCCAAGTATCTAACATTATGTAGGAATCATCACAATGTAGTTGTCAAAGATATTACCTCTTGTTCAGTGGACTTTGTAGGAGTAAAGAGTATATGAATTAATAGTAGCAGCAACAGGGTCAAAGTGGACGTCTAGCCATCTAGATCAATTGTATTCAGTACATATGTTCCGATCTTAAGTTTGGGGGCACCCTAAAATTACCATCTCCTATTATCATACACATATGTAAATCCACAATTGTAATTAGAACCAAGCTAAGCTACCTGGAACCTCTTAATACTAGCGAACAAAGGTTTGCAAAGTTCTCTGACTCGGAGTACGGCAAGCTGGTGGAACAGATACTGCATGAGGCTTTAACTTGACCAGCGCCGACAATAGAATCCATGAGAGTGAAAACAGAAAAAACTGCACACAACCAGATACGAAAAAAATTTCTCATTTAACTAGAAAAGGCCATAATTATACTATTAAAAATGACACACCATGCTCAAACCTCCATAGAAAAATAAGAGGGAAAAAACAAAGTCCAGATGTGATGTTACATGCAATTATAATGCCCATGGCCCTCTGAATATTCAACACGTTGACACTTTTCTATTTCACAGGTAAAACACAAAAAGAGCAAAAGAAGAGCGTTGCAACATTTCGACAAAAGTAACCAAGAAAAACCCAAGAGAAGAACCACAATGGAGATACATTAATAATTTAAATATTCAACCATAAAACCGTTATTTACCTAGAACAATAATTTTTTTATTTTTTCTTTCACAAGAAATCAGGAGCATTAACTATATATCCAAAAAAAGGTAAAAGGAAATTTGAACCAAGTTTTTTGAAACATATTGCTTAGTTACTTTCTTTTAGTATGGCACATGCAGTTAGAGAGAGAGAGAGAGAGAGTTAACAAGGCAAAAGGATATCAACATTCTCAGCTGTTCTACCAGCCATGATGACCTCAGGCTGCTGTAAAACATAAGAATACAGTTGGTGAGTTAAACTTACAAACATTACTCATAAAATCAAGCATCGATGGTGCTGAACCAATTACTACTCTTATCATTTTTAACAACACATTTTCTTGTTGAAGGGCTAACAAAGCAAGAAAAGTAAAAATACACCGAAATTTATGTAACGTTCAAACCGGACTCTCGCTGAAATCTTCACATTCGAGCTTTTTTGTTGGTGGATTAAATTTTAAATAATTATGAACGTACCTAAGAAATAAATAGGCGATAGGTGGGAACCAAAACAACAAAAACGAGAAAATTGAATATAGCAATTTTCTTGTGACGATGTAGGGAAGAAGAGATTCGGTGGGTCATGGTTTCTCGGAGCCTGTTCTCCTTTGGCTTTGTTTGGATGCAAATTTTAAAGGTTTAACGAATAAATTTAAGAACAATGTTAAAAGTAGAAATAAATGAATAAAAAATATTATTTTGATATGAAATATATTTCAAATAATTGATTTTATTTATTTATTTTTTGATGTGGAAGAATTGATTTTTATTAATGCAAACTAGCGTCTAAACATTGCCTTCGCTTTTGGATAATCCAAGTTTGCAGATAGACTTGCCTGGGGCGTATCTATAATCAAAGTGTGACATCAATTTGGAAGCTATCAAGATGTCGTACCAAGCCATTTTAATGGGTTGTTGAAAATGGGCCCTTAATTTAGATAGGCCCAATTAAAGATAGGAATTGGCCGTCACAAGTTGATGAACTTCTTCCTCAAGATAGATCATGGGTCAATAAATTTAAAGAGCCCTGCAGAAAAAAATCAAAATTTATTTATTCAAAATAGTTTTTTTTATGAAAAAATCTCATCTGACCATTTTTTGGCACACTAACGTTACAATATGACATAAATACCAATTAAATATATTCAATTTATATTTTGAGAATTAAAATAAATATAATTTTTAATAAATTTATAATTGATGTTTTAATTAGTTAAACAAATTGTATCAAGCTACAAAATTTCATTAAAGCATGGAAAATGACGATTTCGACAATTCCAAATTTATTAGTTAAATCTCATAATAAGCTTCAAATCACAAAAGTTGATGAAATTGCAGCACACCCATGTATTGATGCAGTGAATTTCTCCATTCTAACATTATAAATATGGATGGATTTTATTGAAAAAAAAAAAAAAAGACAAAATTGAAATCTCTAAAGAATTAAAAGGTCCAAGAAGATTTTGAAACTCTCTTCACATACTCTCTCTACACAATCAAAGAAGATCTAAAGCATTTATATTCAAATTTGAGGCATTCAACATAACAGGTAACTATATTACATACTTTATTAACACATTTAAACATGCATCTCAAAGTATTTCTCAAACTCACCGTTTGTTCTTCAAATTCATTTTTTTTAATAAACACTGACCATATAGTAGCTGCTTTAACATGTCCATTATTCTCCCTCCATTTTTTTTTTTCCAATTTTGTGGCAAATCATAGATAACCTTAGGCATGGGAAATATTATATGATCATGTTTTAAATACATTTAACACGTCAAATTTATTCATTGAATGTTGTAAAATAAAATTTGATTTTCCATCAAAATAAATTTCTATACTATTTTTAGAACTAAAACAACATGATACCGTGTGGTAGCAACAACCAAGTGTATCTAAAGAAAACAATAGTCAAAACATGCTCACAAATATATTTGCTCCTCTACTTCTTTGAAAAATTCGTCTAGAACAAGACTGTTATTTATTTTTTGAGAGATGGTAAAATAATATATATATATATATATTATTTTTATTTTAATAAGAATTCATTAAATATTTTTATTATTTTTATCATTTTCTTATATCTTTTCATTTAGCTTGCAATTTATATTTATATATTCTCTCAAATTTTATCATTTTTTAATTTTTGATCTTTTATTTTTTTTCATTTTAAATATTTTTACATAATATAAAATTACACATTTTAAATTTAATTTTTTAAAACCTTTTTTAGTCTATGTTTTCTCTAAATTTTTTTCTTTTTTTTCTCAATTTTTTTGATATTTATTTATTTTATTATTTTAAATATTATTTATACTTTTTAATATTTAAATAATTTTATTTTTTATTAATTAAAATATAATAATTTTACAATTTATGAACAAATCTGCACACTTTGCCAGATTTACTAGTATTATATTGCTACTATAAGCTTAACGTTGGTTAAACAAAGTAATAATAAAATAATTTGTAAGTTTTATGTATTTTCTTTTCATTACTCTATTTCATTTTTATTTTTTATTATCCTTATTTGATTATAATTTATTATATTTCAATTTTTTTCTTTATCTTTTATTTTCAAGTGATATTTAATTATATTAAAAATTATTAATTTATTTGTATGATTGTGTGTTCTTTTTGTCGCTAGTTAAAATTAAGAATTAGATTGCAAACAACTGTAGAATACTTAGACTTATCTTGGTTACACAGCGCAAAGAGATCCATCAACCTTATTTTAATTATATAATATAAAATTACACATTTATACTTAAATTACTTGATTTGCTTCAGTTTTTTATTTCTCTATGGCTACTTCACTTTTATAAATTATTTATTACTATTTAAAAATTTTAAAAATTAAATATATTGCCATATAAAATTTTTTTAAATTTAAATTTAAATTTTAAAATTTTTCTCTATCTTATTTTTTATAATTAATTAATAATTTTTCAATCATTGTACCTATTTATAATCAAATTAACGCATATTCTTATAATTTAACTCACATTCATTTTTTTTATTACTACATAAATATATATTTCACATCATTTAATTATTATTATATATTATATATATAAATAATTTTTCTACTTACTAAAATCTTACCGTCCAAACAGAATTTTAATCCCCAATTTAATCACTCAAATTCCCCCCAACACAGCCTATCTCTTTATTTAATTTATGTTTATTTGTAATTTCTTTTTAATTTTATGAATTTCAATAACTGTTATTATTTATTTTTTGAAATATTTTTCATATCTTTAATTTTAAAACATTATTTTTATTATTTTAAATATAATAATTATAATTTACAAATACTTTACTATAACGCGTGCGATTCATTCTAACGTTTACGATGGATCAATTTGGAAACAGCAATAATAATAATCTAGCGGTTGAGGTTAATCTATTGGACGCGCTCCGTTACGTCTGAAATCGGCTATAAATTTCGTCTAACCCTAACACAACCAAACGCTGCTTTACTTTCCTGGTCTTGCGCCGCCCTCTCCACCCCTCTCACTCTCTTCGTGAAGAGCGAACTCCGAATCACCTTGCCCTCAGGTATGATTTTTTCCACCAACTGCATAGTATGCATTCCCTTGGCAGTGAATTCGCCGACGTTCCTACTAATATTTCAACTTGAATTCTCGTGTTCGCGAACGAATTGATTTAATTAGGGTTTTTTCTTTGGTTTCTTTCGGATCTATTTTATTTTCTAGTTAATTCGAACATTTTTATTGTATCATTCTCGTCGGAACGGTGTTGTCGTCGTGACTGAGTGTAAGAAGGTATCGGTTACTTCTTTGGTTTTATAATTGTTGCTCTATCTGTTGTAGAGTGTATGGCGTTGTTTTCTCTGGAGGCGTCCATGGCATCATACTATTGCTCTTTATCATTTATACTTATCGAGTGTTGATTTATGATTTGATGGTATCGGAGAGTGAAATGATGACTAGAATATAACGGCTTGATAGCCCGCATGATGGCTATTTATCATGTATTAGCTCTAGCTGATCATTCTATTGCTTTTTTATTAACTGCTTAACCATTTTTTATGTGATTTTTTAAAGTTTGCTTTCCTTTGTTTTTTCCCGTGGGTGATATCTGAGCGTCATTACTTCACCTTATTTTGTGATGTAAATTATATTATATTTTTATATTTAATGGACGTGGATGAGATGACGATGAGAACAGTATAGTGATGGCCAATATGACGGCAGTTGCTTTGTATTAGCTCTAGCTGATCACTCATACATTTTGTATATGTCTTTTCTTTTTTCTTTGTTTGTAGCCTATTTAGTTGGTGGTGACTTACTTTCTTTGTTCTTCTAGGTTTTTAATTTGTCATTTTGTGGGAAGTTTGAGGTTTGTTTCTGGTTTTTTTTTTTTTTTTGGGGTATGCCTGTCAAGAGCTGTATGGTCGCATCTTTCCATTCTAATTTTTTTCCTTAGTTCTTTAGCCACAAGTTTTTTCATTTGTCACTTTAATGGGTTGCTGTTACTTGATGGGGCCAGGATTTGTTTAATTTGTCCAAATGAGAGGAAGGAGCTATACCCCTTCCCCACCAAGAGGTTATGGTAGAAGAGGAAGAAGCCCTCCAAGAGGGGGGCGCTATGGTAGAGGAGATGCTCCCACTAGTCTTTTAGTTCGCAACCTCCGCCATGACTGTAGGTAAGTTTTTCCTAACCTCTTCTTTTATTCTGTATATTTATTTGTGAATGTATTATGTCTTAACAATTTTCATCCTTCTTGTAGAAATCACAAATGGAAAAAAAGAATAATTGAAAAGAAGAAAAATATTATAATCTAACTGATTAATTTTCTGTTAATTTTCTTCATGCAGGCCAGAAGACTTGAGGAGGCCTTTTGGCCAATTTGGCCCTATTAAGGACATTTATCTGCCAAGGGATTACTACACTGGGTGAGCTTGTGTAGTTAGTAGGTCTTGCCATTCTATAAAATGTTGCAAAAAAAAAGTAGTACACTTTGATTTGCTTAAATGTGAACAGGTGGCTCTGCTGCTATTATTTTTTTGGCAATTTTTCTTAAGTCAAATATCTTTATTAAGATTTTTGAGATTTAGCAGTGAAGTAAGAGTTATGAAGACTTCAATCAAGTAGTATGAGTTCACACATTCTAATAGTAAGAGATCTCTTGACGTCATTCAAGTAATAAGGAGTTGAAGATGATATTTATGGTAATGAAGATTGGAAGGATTCTTGTTTGAATACAATGTGAAGATTTCAAGATATCAAGTCTTGAAGAATTTCAAGTCATCTTTAATTGTGACTCACAAGGTCAGCTACCAAGTGCTTGTTTATGCGCTTATAATGGCCTTCCCTTCCTTTTTGTTGGAGTTATTTTGAGCTATTGATATTTTTACAGGCTGTTTGGAAATTTTAGTGTCTTTAAGACTGCCTAGACTGACTAATCTCTCTGTTCCATGACTATACCATTGCCTCCAATCAATTTTTGATATTATTTTTTCAAGTAAATATATAATTGCAGTGGGATTGTTTTCTTACTAATTTAATTTCATAGTAGTTTTTACCAGCATTTGCCCACTTGAATTTCTTATGTCTGGCCAGACGTGCTCTTTTTCTTTACTGGATGAAGATTTTTTTAGTCCTTTGAACAGTCTCTCAGCCATCTGCTTCCTGGGCTAACATCTATAAGTTGGAATGATGTTGCATAAATGCACCCCACTGACTATCTTTACTGTCAAACCCATTTTTCATGCAGTGAACCACGAGGTTTTGGATTTGTCCAATATGTGGACCCAGCTGATGCTGCAGAAGCTAAATATCAGATGGATGGTCAAATTCTGCAAGGGAGGGAGCTCACTGTTGTCTTTGCTGAGGAGAACAGGAAGAAGCCTAGTGAAATGAGAGCCAGAGAACGAGGAAGGTATGTCCTGAACGTATATAAGACAGTGCACTTCCCATTTTTGGTAACATTTATTTTTAAATTGGAATTGTGGAACTGTACTTATTCCAATTTGATGTGGCATATAGGCTCAGTTTTTACGAACCCACACTTTTTCAACGCGACACAACTTTAATAAAGCACAGAATTCTTAATTTAATTGTAGTATTGTCACTTGAATATTTTGCTTGTGAAGATAACTAGTTCATTACTATTTTTTTTATGATCCCTTGCAGCGGTCGTGTTTATGATCGGAGGCGATCACCCCCACGTTATTCTCTTTCACCTCCTCCACGGTATGGAAGGTCTCATAGCCGTGATTACCATTCTCCACCAAGGAGAAGATATTCAAGGTGTGGTATCATCTGTGTTTATACCTGACATTGTATCGGGTATTATTGAGTCTACCAATTAAGCTTGTTAGCAGAGATTGAGTGCATCTGTAATTTGATCTCTAGCCTTGATGATGAAGTTTTTGGTTGTGATTCAGTCTCTTCTGCTGTGCTGTGTGTATCAACTGCTTGTATACATTTTTGCAAGACTAGCAAGTATGATGCCAAAATGTCATCGTCAAGTAGCATTTTGGGGTTCAAGTCTGGTGGACTTTCCAGATGCGAAGTTAACAGATTGTGTCATGTTTGGCTGATTTGCTTCCCAGCATGTCTTGGGATTTTCTGTCGTTGGATAATGGTTTAAAATAATCATTATTTTGTTTCCCATGTGTGGTGAAATAATGTCTCTACAACTGATATTTCAGGTCTGTCTCCCCACGTGAAAAGAGATATAGTAGGGAGAGGTCTTACTCACGATCTCCTGTCCGTGAACGTTCTCCACCATATGATGGCCCAGGGAACCGCAGTGGAAGTCCTGTGAAGGAGCGATCACCATATGGTTCAAGAAGCCGCAGTCAGAGTCCAGGCGGCAGGGCTCGGAGCCCAAGTCGCAGCAGAAGCAGGAGCCCTTATCCCCCAGAGTACTCGAGGGAACCTGCGAGGGATATATCTCCCGCCCATTGAGAGCTCTATTGAAGGATGGATTTGTACTTGTCTGTGTGCTGGTATATGAACTTCTACATATTAGGTTATCCGCTTGCGTATTTGAAACTTGGATTGTTCCCAATATTCGGATCTTTTGTGGGATGTCGTTTATCTTCCGGACTGTTATGTGGCTTCAGATTCTACGTCTGCTCTACCGTTCTCAGGATTGGCTTTGGCAGCCCTTGGATCTTATTTATGGATTAAACTAAGCTTCTCTCTTCTTTTTTAATCCAACACACTCAAGGAACAATTGGAGCTCCACACTTTAGGCTATGGTGCTTGTCATCACTGCTTTCCATAAGTTGATAACGAGTCGGGTGACTAATTTTCGGTTTGAGTGTTTTTCATGGTGTTGGATTAATCAACATAAGAATAATTTGTCTAATAATTACATATTCAAGATTTAATTTATTACTCATGCACGCTCTCTCAACGATTACTGCGCACTTCTACATTCTGAGAAAGTAATTATTGTACTTATATAAAAGATAATATGCAATAGTAATATTGAAGGTGTATATATGTGTGTGTTTACAGAAATTTATTAATGAAATATGGTTGGTCTTATATGTGAATATTTTTTTCTAGAAAAAATGAAGACAAATATACAGCTTATAATATTTATGCATTTGTAAGAAAACCTAATGCGCCCAAATCACAACCCTTTGCTACATTTGTTTCGATACGTGAGAGCACTCAAAATGTGCTATTATTAATTTATTTTCTTTTTAAAATTGAAAGTAATACATATACGGATACATGCATACGTACATGTATACACACACCCCATTGTATCATAATTCATGGCTAAGCTCTCTATTACTTTTTTGATATTTTTTTCTAAAATATTATTCCTGACTAATTTACTTTTGAACTAATTATTTTTCATCTTTAAATATTTTTCCAAATATATCCTTATTATCTAAATTGATTAACTAAAACCAATCTATGTCATCGTATTTTCTTTGATGTCTATTAAGCCCACTTTGTCCATAGTCGATCGGCGAATGAGTTCAGCCTTCACGGCGAGGTGGCGGATGCAAAGCAAATCAGAAACGGTTAATCTGCGGAGAAGCCTCAAACGCATTTACAAATTATTTTTGGATGTGTTAGATAAGCTCCTCTCATGCAGAACCAAAAACTCTACTTCCTAGATGATTTCTGAAGCTTATTTATGATTAGGTTTGGATATTGCGTCTTTTGGGGGCATTTGTTTCTCCGTTTCATGCATGCTCTTGGGTTTTACACTTGTAGACCAACAAAGGAATTAATAATGAGCTATTACTGGAAGAATCTCTAGGAGGAATTTCGTGGCTATATTATAATATCTTTTCTACTCATACCTTGGGCACCATTCAGTCCGACAGTATCTGACTAGGATTTTGTTCTTTTTAGAAACGTATTTGCAGAATGGCTGGCCTTTTGTCAAAGAAGCTCTTCAAGAGCGTGGGATCGCTTGTGAATTGAATTTGGTATCTGATTGACATGCTTTGGTTCCTTCAGTCTAGTTCTTTTTGGTGATGGCATTTCTCTCAGTGTTGAAAAGCAACTTTCAGAAAAAAAGGAATTTTGAAAGAAGTGCAACAAAAACAAATTATCCATTTCAATATTCATTTTGTTTCTTCCGTAATTGGAAAAACTTTTAAGTTATTTTTGAATGGCTTATTGATCTTCAGATGTGGAAGGTACCAGAAAGACCCGGAATTCCCATATAATAATAAAGGCTAGAGTTCTCATTAAACTTCTGGCAAGAAGTGTTCCAGCTCCCCAGGTTGCATCTCTTAGTTGTTTGTTATCTTTGGATCGTAATATATATATGTATATATATATATATATATATTTTGCATTGCACGGTCAAATTCTTTCTGGTTTATCAATACATGATCTTGCTAAGCAGCTCACAACAGTTGATTATTTAACTGTTCGTTTTCTTTTTCATATTCAGTTTATGTTTTTAGTTAGCTGATTGGTTTCTGCATTAGGCTTTGTTTGGAACTATTTTTAAACCACCTACACACGCACAAAATACAACTCTCTAATATACAATAATTTAAAAATAAAGTTCTATTTTGGCTTATATATATATGCACACAAATATACAAAAACCAATCATTGTTGACACACACGTATACATACACTTATCATTTTTATGCTGTTCATAAGGCGTAAATAAACAAAGCCTTAGGATTTAGAAAGTCCTGAATCTATCACGTCTTGGCATCTGAAAGGTTGGAATTCACTTTAAGCTCCTTGAAAATTCATTTCCAAGTGTTCAAAGAACCGTGTGATCTTACAGCCAATAAATATCCTTAATGATGAGATAGTGTGACAGCTTCAAGATTGGTTAGTTTGCAGCAAGGTGTGGATTTCATTGTCAAACCATTACGGATATGATTAATTGTTCAGAATCATGATATGTCAAAAATATGGTAACACTCTTGTATGCCCAAAGTATCAAAACAATAAGGAAAATAGCATTTCTTAGGAATCACCTCAGAGTGTGCGTGTGTCTCCACTCCATGTGGACATACCTGTCCTACCAAGAGAAGGATGATAAAAGAAAGAGGAAATAAAAAAGGGCAGACAACACATTTGGTAGACAAGCATTTGAATCTCATTTTAACTGACCTTGTTGAGACAGTTCATAAACTTGTTGGTTTTCTGCAGGAACGATATGTGAAAATAAGTCAACACTTGGTTGGCTCAAATTCTTCTACTCCGAAGGTGAGCAACTTTTGCTCATTTTGTGATCCACTTTGATAATTTTGAATTGAAGTCTAATATGGAAGTACCGAGAGGTGATCAGACTGGTGTTACCTTCATAACTTGTTTACCATGATACTGATATGATGCATACCACATGATAATTTTTATCTCTTATCATTCTCAAAATACATCCCAAAGATTTGATGAAAGCTAATCAAATGCAGGCACTGGAGATTTTAACTGGCTGCTCTATCTAGGTTCAGGTATGATCTCACCTCATTCTTTGCCAGCTGATTGTAGCGGAACTGTCTTTTTACTATCGAAGCTTCAACTTCTCATTGCTGCCAAAATTGCTAGACACAAGTTGAGTTTATGTTGCTTTTAAAATGAATAGGGAAATACAGTTGCAGCCATGGGATCTTTTAAAGGTCTAAAACAAGCAACGAAGATTGTGGAAGAGTGCATTCTGAATAACATGCATCCAGTCAATAACATTGAGGTGGATGGGCTACTTCCTGCTGAACTAGTTTTGACAGTATACATTTTTCATGAATCTGAGGCTTCTGATATTCTCCTACTCTACGCACTTTCTATGACAACAGATCCTAATGATGAAGAGAGAAATTGCAAAAGATCCTGCAGTTGCAGAGGGGAATTGCGATAGATTTCTCCCTAGTGTTAAGGAGTATGTCCACTTGTTAACGACACCACTCATATGCAGTGTCTTGTTAACTCGAAGCCTCAATTGCACAAAGTGATTTAACAATTTTTTTTTTTTAAAAAAATTGGATCCAGAAGAAAAATATCAAACAGAAGAATGTTAAGACTAAAGACAAGAAACCTCACACGCCGTTCCCTGTGCCGCAGCAGCCAGACAAGGTAAATTTAACATTGTTAGGCTAATATTTAGTCATTGCCACATTTATACCTTGTTGTAGAGTAGATAAGTTAATGCTGAACGCCGTATAGATTTGCAAGAAATTTTACTGCCACTGATGTCGGCGGCAATTTCTTAACTAAGCCAGGTATATTCTTTTCGTGTCCTACTTTGTATCAGTTTTCACCTTTGGTGGAGAGTAATGACGCTATATAAGAGAATTGCAGTAATTGGCAAGACAATGCCTGCCAGTTGCTTTTCTGGGTCCTGTAGAGTGGGTCGTGGAGTCGTTGCTCCGACTACCTTTTAATATGGACGGTGGTCCCATTGTTGTCGATTGAGATCAAGGGCTAGAAAGGCAACGCATTCATAGATTTTTCTTTTATATATTTTGTATTTTTCCCCGTGAGGATTTCTTGGCAACTGTCTTGTGCTCATCCACGTTTTGAATAATTTCAGATTGATATGCAACTGGAAAGTGGACAATATTTCTTAAGTGACAAGAAGAAGCAGGCAAAGAAATTGCAGGGGAAACAAGCAGAGAAAACAGCTGAAAGTACAAGGAGACGAGAAGAGGATGTGTTCCTCCTGAGGTCCAATGTAGGAGGATTCCTTTTCCTGCCTTCTTCGTTTAAGCATTTTAATTCTTTCTCACAGGGAATTTTGGTTGGTTTTGCAGGAACCAATGAAAGAGCCAAAGGAACACACTGATGGTAACAACGATGTGGCTGTTAGGACTTTTTCTTTGAAGGTAATTGAGACTAAATTATTTTAAGTTTCACCGAATTTTATTTTGAGGGTGCGTATGAACTATGGAAACGCAAAAAGGTCGTAGATAGGATATGAGGCGTGCATGCTTGATTTAAATTTCCCTTACTTATCAATCCAGTTTAGAGAGCTCACCAGGATAACATCCCAATTAAATTAGGAAAGCTACTTTGCCTTGGATTTGGTTTTAGAAAACCAAATTGGGGATTGGCTTGATAAACGAGTGTAGTTCAAACTAGTTTCAGTCTTGGGAGCATCACTTGAGCTTGAACTGAAGTATTTGTTTGTAATGGAATTGTGGATCCTTGCTTAACACATGAATTTTGGAGACTTAACAATGTGTTGATAGACAACATATAATTTGTAAAGCAGAAGTTGTTGCTGGAAGGTGATTCCTTTATGTTCTGGCTGGATTGTTAGATGTTCAAACAGCATGAGCTTGTCTACAACAATCAACATCCCCATAGAATAATTGTAACTAATCTTGAAAGCCACCCATTAATTTCTTGTTATATTTCTGTCCAATCTATCAGTGGCGTCATATGAAAACAGCTTTCACCCACCATTGCATTAAAACTCTTTCCTGTGCATACACCAATGCACATGCACTCAAAGTGTGGGAATGATGGAGAATAAGAATGCAGAACATCACGCAACCATCCAACTGTTGTATACGTGTTAGTAATGATTTAGTGTCTTAACCACTCAGAATGATGAAAAGAAATGACACCAGGAAGGTGCCTGATTCACTCACAGGTACCACTGAGGATGCCTGCTCGTTGACCTCTCTACGCAAAAACATATTTATTATCTTCATCAAAGTTTTGACACTTCAACAAGCAAATTAGGATTTTGATTTCTTAATTTATGTAAATAAGAAAAGTTAGGAACATCTCAGTATTTCTCATGATACAGATGTTTGTAGGGATAGTTGTTCCCTATGTTACTGTTGATAGAACTAGAAAACCAGGAAGTGCAGTTCTGGATATAGGGTGATCTTAAAATCTAACACCGAGTTGTTTTTCTAAAGCAATGCATTTCAATCTTCCAAACATAAATTCTTCTGTAGCTGACGTGGGATTTTGTTAATGTATTCACCTACAAAACTTGAAATATACCTTCGGTAATAAGATATTGAGGTCCGTATTTAACTACTTAATCGTTAAAACGCATGCATGTTTAAATGTTATAAAAGCAAGATTTGCCGTGCTAATTGGTGGGCGTTGCCAAAGCAGTTAAATTTACTATGCATTCTTGTTTTGCAGAAAAAAGCAAAGGAGTCTGGAAAGCAAAAATCTGCTAACGTTGACGCAGAAATCGGCTGGTGGACGAAATGAACATGTATCAATCAAACCCATGCATGTAACCAATCATACCATACTGTTTACATGTAAGGTGAAGTCAGGCAGTCATTTTACAAAAATTACAAAGTGGTGCTTCTTGCATTTCCCTATGCTACACGGGTACTCTCTTTCCACGATATCGATCAAAAAACTGCAAAGAAAATGTTTGGACATCATCTCATAAGATATAATATCAACGAGCTTGTATGGAGATACAACGAAGAAGAAGAAGAAAAACTTAAAAAATGTTCACGACATTAATAAGATATCACTCAAAACACATAGTAAGTGACCTGTGCTAGAAATAAACATTTTCCTTAAATTATAAACTAATTCAACCAGGATAATTCACAAAGATACTGGACTTAACAGCTGCCAGCGCCTTGGAACATCTAGAAAGCATACATGCTGTTAACATGGAATATTTGTTTTGACCACTATTGTTCAGCACAATCTATTAAGCTTTGGCAAGGTTTAAAGCTGGTTGACTCAAATACATCCTCATGCACCGGGGAAGCAGAATGCATCTTTTTCAAAGATAAATAAAGTTAATAGGCATTTTTTTTTTTCAGGGAGATTCATTACAATAATTTTTAGGGGGCATATTGCATTCAACCCAAACATAGGGATGAGTTATTTTAGGCAACAATCAAATCTGATGCAACTAAAACATATAACACTAAAATGGAGAAAATGAGTTGGTTTGGATAAAAATGAAACTAATGAGAAGTTGTAAGAACAAAATGGCATTTTTGCCTGTAGTAGAATATAAAAAAAAAAAAACTCGGTATAGCAATTGGCAATTAGACATTCCAAATCCAAACTGGTATTGCAATTTTATAATGCATCAGAGAGTTTGTGAGGTTAAAATTCGCTTTGAAGTTGATATATGAATTGCTTGTGAAGGATAACTATATTAAATTTAAACCACAAAAATACAACCAAGTACAAGGGCACATACAGCATTTTATGGCAAGAAGAAATCTATATCATAAACTATTGGCCCCTACATTACAAAAGCTTGACACAGATGGAAGCATACCGATCTGATAAAAGGTTGCTGGAACAGCCAACCAACAACAGGAATCTTCTGAAGAAAGACAGCCAGTGTTGGCCAGAAGCCACTGCAAACAATAACAAACAGTAAATTTCCCTTTTGAGCTATGAAGATGGAAAGTACATTATCCCATATGTATAACCAGCACTGAACCTGAAGAGAACAATAAATCCATATGTCTCAACAATCATCCCTATTATAGGCCAACCAATGATGACTAAGAAAAAGCCGATACCAAATGAAACTGTCCCCTGCAATCAATATAAAAAAAATCCCAGACTTAGTATGATAAGGTGGAGCACACATCAGGAAATATTCTTATCAAGTAAAAGAAACCTTAAAATTCGAACGTTTCATAAAGAACTGCATGGATGACTTGAATCCGATGGTTATTATCACCCCTGACAAGAAGAGGATCTGTTTAAGTAAAATGGGAAAACATTAGACAAAAGAAAAAAAAACATTCAATCCAAAACACACTTATCGCCTCCATGAATAATATACGTACATTCCCCATTGCAAGTAGTCCCTTATCAAAGAAGAGAATGATCCCCAAAAATGAAAAGAAAACTCCAAAGCCCGTCAAACCAAGTCCGATTTCTGTTACAACACCAAAGAAGAAAAAGTTTTGCATCAAGAAATGAGATATTTACTTCTGATGCAATGGTTTAAAACACAAAGTCTATTAACTAAAGTGCATTTACAGAACGTGACAAAAAGAAACGGAGACCTAAAGAACAAATGCATATAGCTCAGATTGTGAATTTGTCTACACAATAAATGGACCAAATCAACACAGAAATCCATGAGAAATTGCATCCAAATATTTTGAATGAAGTGAGAAATTCATCCATGCATGTTAAAGCACGCGCTACAAGGCCAATCATAATTTTTTATGTTTGCTCTATAAATAAAAGTGCCCACGAGCACGCCCAAGCGTGGAATAAGATGCTGTACAATTGACTGAAGAAACGCAGGCAACATAAGCGGAATCAACTTACTTTTTCGATCGTTCATCTCAAAGGACACCATTTTTGTCGATTCAGATTCAATACGACTTGTCAGGTAGAACAGGAACTCAAAATCTATATCACTTCAAATTAGAATACACAATTAGGTAACGCTCAAACACACACACACACACACAGAGGGAGAGAGGGAGAGGGAACAATTTAAGACGGAAGAACAAGTCCCCCTTTCACCAAGTTCACACGAAAAATCGCTTAGAACATGATTTTGGTAGAGAAACGTAAAACGCAAGAGATCCAATGAAATACCTCGTTCCGAAACTCCTCAATTAAACGAATCACATAAAGATACATATCTCCAATATGTGCGTGCTTGCATAGCATTCGTATACATATACGTGTACGTGTTCATATAAAGATTTATGGGAGTGTCGAAAGAGAGAGAATCGAACCTGTTATTGCAAGGAATGAGCAGAGATTGACGGTTGCCTATTGATATTCGAAATAATTTCAACTTTCGATGAAAGGAAGAAGAAGCTGTGGCTATGAGCGCAAATCGACAATTGTTTGCAGTCTGCGCTTCCGAAAGAATTTCAGCAAGACCGGGTTTACCTGCATTGGGCCTTCCATTAATTATTGGGCTTTTAGTTGGAGTTTTGGGCCTCAGCAACCCAGATGTGTACTCGTTAAAAGTTTAAATTTAACTGGTTCCCACTTTTGGGTGCTCTGAAATTCAGGATGTCAAAGCTTTCCAAGAAAAAGAATGATACGTGTTTTTAGCAAAATCTCCCCAAAAATATTTGTTTGAATGGATGTAAGTAGTATAATATGCCTTCGACGCCTTACTACGGAGCAAATTGCTTTCACTCCCAGCCAATTTTTGATAGCTGTAGTCCTGCCATAAAAACCTTCTTTCAACTGTTAAAAAGTGGTATTTTTATTTAGATAATCTTATCTATTTTTTATATTAACAAATAAAATTGATTTTTTAATTCTATTTTTGGGTTCATCTAATGGTCTTCTCGGCTCTATATATAAACAATATGGTAGATATCATCGCGGAAGCGTCAAAATGAAATGAAATAAAATAAAATGTAATTGCGTGAGTCCCACCTCCAAGTAATAGAAGTATGGAGAAATTACAAACAAACACATTCCAGTGTGCCAATTGAACAATTTAATTTTGGATGAGGACAACACTGTTAAAATGTCTTTTCGTTGCTTGCGAGAATACACTTAGTAGCCATAAAATTATTTGTCGGGCAGTGCAAGTGGGAAAAAGCCAACTTTGTTATTCCTTTGGTAGTATAGAAGAGTGAATGCACACACACACACACATGTATGTATATGTAAGAACACGAAAAAGACAGCAGCTAGAATTGTTGTATTGTTGGTGTAAGTTTCATCGCCCATAGTATAATATCATTCTTAACTAAGTATGAGTATAAGCTCCAAAGCATATAATATCATTCTTAACTAAGTATGAGTATAAGCTCCAAAGCATATAATATCATTCTTAACTAAGTATGAGTATAAGCTCCAAAGCATATAATATCATTCTTAACTAAGTATGAGTATAAGCTCCGAAGCATGCGAGGACAAACCGTGAATTCTGAAGGGTTCCAACAAGGCATCAAAGACGGCCAAGATTCACTAGCATAACCAGACACCTTCAGAAACAAATATTTGACGGGTTTGAAAGAAAGACAAACCAGCATCTTTTTGATCCTTGTTTGGGTACATGGAATTACGCTAGCACAACTTGTAGAAATGTGTCAAGGTCATCATTCATTCAATTTCATTGATAATTAGTTTTCTACGTGTTAAGATACACTTGACCTAGCATGGAGCTAGCTCAAGATACTCTTTCTACATATCTGGCCATTGTTAAATTCAAATATAAGAAAGAGAAAAAAAAATTCAATGCAAGGGTACAATGAGACTCATTAAATTTACCCGCAAACAGATATTCCGAGAACTATATATTAATATTAACATGATCACTTATTTATGTAGGTGAATAGGATGAATTTAGATAACTATCGAGTTGGATTAATATTGACATAAGAACAGTAGCCATCATATTCTTGTGTCATCGTAAACATGGTAAATAATTAATATGTGATTCTTTAAGTTCAATATGAAGATCTTTAATTCGAATGTTCAATTTAGATCATTTGGACCAAGTAAAGCTGAAATAGATCATTTTTGCCACACTTTATCTTTCTCCAGTGGCCCACAGCTGGAATTTTGAAGTGTGATGGCTGCAGCGTTTGATACCAACTTTCAATCTCCGTCAAACTTTATTTTAACAAACATATTACTTAATAATATTTTTATTTAAATTTAAATTTAAAATTTTATTTTTTACATATACAATTAATTAATTATATTTATTTATTTATAATTAAATCAAGATACATATATATCTTACACATTTATATTCTAAAAACTAATAACTATTCTCATATAATATTGTATTATTTAATCACTATTAAATATTTTATACGCATATACAAATAAATTATTTTATTCATTTTATAATTATCCATGTAAATGCCAACACCACTGTTGCCAAACATTTTATCCACCCAAAAGCCATCTCCCAAACATAGCCTTTCTTTCTTGTGCAGGCGATTGATAAGTACAGCGACACTCATTTGCGTACAATGGGAGGCTCAGCTGCTTTCACTTTTGCGTTGTTTTCTCTTTCGTGTGATTGGCAAGAATGGATCAAAGGGACGGTGGAAGAACTAACGAGAACTCGCATGGAGTAGAACAAAAGTAGGATCGTTTTGTTTTTCATACAATGTTAAAATTCAAAAAGATTGAAAAAAGAAACAATAAAGAACGCCACGCAATTCCAGAGTCAAGTTTATGTCCAGACGACAAGTGTCCAAAAGTTAAAATCACAGTATTCTTAGTTTACTACGTGGACAAAACAAGTAAAACTAATTAAATATTGAATGATCTACTTTTCTATTAGCTTGACGTTTTCAATGAGATGGGCATTTGGGATTTGAGTCAAACAATAAAAGGTATTGCGCTCAATGCAACTAAAACGAATTAAACATCTTTTTTTATGGTCATTTAATCACCTATTTATGTAGCTGAATAAATGAACTATAACATTAAAAAAAAATGAATCTGGGCTAATATTATTACCATAAGAAAAGTAAATATTTTGTTTCAGCGATGTCACAAATTTTTGACAGATAAGATGTATTGAATACCTTGAACTCTCTTCCACATTAACCAGCAAAGAGAGGGACCTATAAAAGACTTCCTTTTCTGCCATCCAAGAAAGAGTAGCACTCAGGCCTCTTTCTTGAAAAACAACACAAAACTAGAGCAGGGATGCCTTGAAAGAATTCCACTGAATATTTGATATCTGCAAAAATGAAAGCGGCATTTTGTTGTGCAGCCAAGCCCTACGTCAAAGCAAGCGACTGCACATTCTTGCCGCACAATCACAGAAAAACAGGTGCAAGAGCTGAAGCCGCCATAGCCGTTCCAAAGAGAAGGAATAAAGAGTGTTCTCATGCCAAGCTATCAGTTCAAGGGATTTCTTGCACTGATTTGTTTGCACAAGAAATCGTCTTGAGGCAATCACAGAAAATCAGTCCAACCACGTCGGATGTCTGTGCAAAGCGTAATTTCCATCCAGCGTTTCTCGAGGAAGCGTATGAAAGATGCAGAGATATTTGTGCTGAATATGCGAAGACATTCTACTTAGGTTCAATTTGAGACCCTTTATCTTGGCACACATTTATGTTTTCTAAACGTGAGATATGATCTGTTCATATTTTCACTCCATCATATCGCAAGTCTGACGATGAGTATAAATGCGGTCGTGATTCAGGAACACTATTGATGACTGAGGAAATACAGAAAGCTATCTGGGCTAGTTATGGTTAGTGAGCACTCGATGACTTGCCTAAGCCAGTGCTTGCTTATTCCATTTTGAATTTGTTGCTCTTCTCTGCAGCTGAAAAATTAGTTCTCTCTCTTTGATTCTGTGCAGTGTGGTGCAGAAGGACTGATGAATTAGTTGATGGCCCTAATGCAGTCCACCTGAACCCTACTGTCCTCGACAGATGGGAAGAGCGACTACTCGATGTCTTCAACGGATGCCCCTATGACATGCTTGATGCTGCACTCGCTGATACTGTTCACAAGTTCCCTTCCGACATAAAGGTATTAATCTCACACCGCATGCCAATCAAAAGGCCATCGTAGTTTCTGTGTTTTCAACCTTTTGCGTATATGTGGTTGTTGTCCACTCACAGCCATTTAAGCGAACTTTCAAGAGCTCTACCTGTACTGCTCTTATGTGGCAGGAACTGTTGGCCTAATGAGTGTTCCTGTAATGGGCATTGCACCGGAATCGTCCCTTTCAGCCCAAAGGATCTATAATGCAGCACTCTCTTTGGGGATTGGGAATCAGCTGACAAACATTCTAAGAGATGTTGGCGAATAGTAAGTCTTCATTTCCTAGTAGTTAGAGAGGTCTTTTCAGGGCGTGCATGATATTATCTGCTGTCTCTAATTCCCCTTGTGCCTGTTTCTCCGTGTTTCTGTTGGATGTAAACACTGTATCAAGAGGAAGGGTCTATCTTCCCCAAGACGAGCTTGCGAAATATGGATTATGCGACGAGGATGTCTTCTCAACGAAAGTCACAGACAGATGGAGAGAGTTCATGAAAGAGCAGATCAGAAGGGCACGGTTCTACTTTGACCAGGCTGAAGAAGGGGCTACTCAGCTTCACGAGGCCAGCCGTTGGCCGGTAATCAATACACAGATTCTTTCTCTCTTATGCTTTTTTTCTGATCAAAACTTGCTTCTCTAAGAGAAGGACAACAAATTAGGACGGCTAAAGCGACATACTAAATTATCGTGATACAAGTCAGTTGTTGAAGCGCCGGTCTAGTTCTTGAAAGTTGAATCGGAAAAACTCATTTTTAAGGGGTGGAATTGGCAGATTTGGTCGTCGTTGATGTTGTACCGAATGATCCTGGACTCGATCGAAAACAATGACTACGATAACTTGACAAAGCGAGCGTATGTGGAGAGAACAAAGAAGCTGATGGCATTGCCTGTAGCATACACTAGAGCCCTGTCAAGTCCCAGAGCAGTTTCTCCATAGCAAACTGGCGTAGATTGTTGAGACATATGCAGACAGAGAGAGTGGATGATATGAATAGGGACCAAGGGCAGAAAATGCATTCTGATAATAAATAGATACGACGTTCAAGGCTGGTTTCTTGGGTATAAAAAATGAAGAAACAATACCAGCTTCACTTGATTTGCTGAGGTTGACAATTTGGTAATTGGCATTGCAAGTATGTTGGATGGACACAGGTTGGACTGCTGACATGAGAAAATCGCTTGCTAATTTAGGTTTCTCTTCTATATGTATTTTTCGTCAAGATTGGTGATGGCGATGATCCTACAGCTTTTATATAAGGTTTTCATTCTTCTTTCTCACTTCCCTATGTCAATGGGTGTCTTTGCCTAATGGATGGGCCTTGGAAATATTTTGCAGAGCATGACATGTTTTGCATGCTTGTTGCCTTCATTGGGTAGCCATTTTATGAGTTCAAGCTGAAAACTGGGCATAAACTTGAAGTAATGCGCGTAGAAAGACTGTTTGATAGGTACACTCCATTACGTGGATTTGGTTTCTTGATGACAGGGATGGCAACAAACTAAATCGGAGATGGGTTGGCCGAAACCCATATCCCGCCTTGGATCAGAGACATTGTGGGCTTGACTCCTTAGGCTTTGTAGACGCAGGGTACTCGTACATATTATGCAAGAATACAATAATTTCTAAATATGAATATGTTATCATTAACTAAAACTGAGCAATTATAAGATAAAATGTACATATTTTAGTATTCGAAAAATTTAAAAGTTTCCAGCATTTATGATGTATTGTATACATATGTCAGACACACACAAGTTTCATGTACTTGTCTATACAAATAACATAAACATGCTGGAATGGGCATGGCAACGGGGGCAGCTGTGCCACCGGGTATAAAATCTCTTGAATTAATTAAATAATATATAAGTAAGTAAACTAATAAACTACAAACTAGTAATTAGTGGTGTGTATGACTGGATTTATACCATATAGTGGAGGGTACCGCGGAGAGGGGGGGGGGGGCATGGTGCATACGGTGGGTATTGATTTGTTGAGCTTGTGTTGCGACTGCCCTGACTAAAACATGGGACTAACAACATATAATTTTCCCACCTGGCAGCCGATATAGCTTGAGGTTCAGGTGTCACTCACTCTACAATAATTGGTTGTTTAATGTTGACATGCATTGTGCCCATATCCATGGTGGAGGCTGGCCATGGAAGGGCTAGAGATATAATCTGAATTCTGAGATGTGGCAGGGGTGACAAGGTGGGGCAAAATAAGGCGTATATTAGGACGTTGCAAGGTGCTGTATTGGTACAATTAATATTCTTGCTGTAGCATTGCCTTTTGTCTCACTGTGGTTCTTTCGGCCTCATTTATTGTTTTTTCCTCTGATTTGCTTAATGGGTAATTTGGAAGTGGAATATTTAGGATAGAGGACAAAGACAAGTTGGGGACGACCTGTGTGGGGGGGGTTGCATGTGGCCTTTGTCAAACTTATCGTTCGCCATGTCATTTTCTGTGTCACGGAACAAATTTTAAATGGCGGTGGATTAGTTGGCTGTCTTGTGAATTGATCGGTGCTGGTCTAGATAAGGGTTTTGGCATCATTTTACGGGTATCCATCATATAGTGGTTGTTCTGGCGTTGGCATGCCGTGTAGGAAACTAATAATTTCTCCGTACCATATATTTGGATTGTATTTATTACCGTGGAATTTTATTCTTTCCGACAGGAGAGTATTAGTACAGTAGCAATAAGCAAAGTTGTGTGAGTGTAGCCCATAGTTGCGCGGGCTGCGACAATAGTTAGAAAAAGAGAAGGATACGTGAGAGAAAAAAGGAGACGAATGGATGGAAATATGGGAGTGGTTGAACTTAATTATAAATTGTAATTGTGATTAGAAAGAGAATTAGAAATTTATGGTGAAGATGGAAAGCATCATCCAATTGACCTTCGCAAAAGCAGCCAAAAGGGTTAGTTAAAGTGCATTCTTGCTACCTTATTGCTGCAATCTCACCAACCCTAATTAAGTAATTTTCTACCTTCAACCTTACACCTCCTCTCTTTACTCCATCTTTCTGTTCTCATGGCCGGCATAGGTAAGAGGCATGGAATTTGTCCACCTTAATGGCCAACAACAAATTAAAAGCTTTCATTTTGACCACCCACACTATAATTCATATACGCGTCTTGAAAATTCACCTTCTGCATTCAATATTGACAGCACCGCTCAAATATAGAAGAAGGGTAGACCTTTTTCAAAGGTTCAGAGAAATAAATAAATATTGCATTTTTTTTGGGTTTTTTTTTTTTTTTTTTTTTTTTTTCAAATTTTCCTTTTAAGATTTTGTATGTAGCTTTTTAATTATAAAATATTAAAGCTCAACTAATTTGGAATTTGGGAGTATGAAAAATTAAATACTTTTGATGTTATTTATTAGTAGATATTTGTTTGGTGCATTTAGGTAGAGGCATTAATTGAGGAGGAGGACAGTCTCTTTCCAATTAATTATGAGTCTTTATATGATGGGATTTTTATTGAATGCCCTTAGGGCTGTAAGACCTCCAAACTAGTTTGTTTAAATGAATTGCCTCCTCTTAAAGAATAATTTGTTTATTCTTTTATGTAAATCCCATTTAAGAGTTTTTCTTTTAATACAATAATTTAGAACATTATTTGAAATGAATTTGGGGTACATATAAATGCAATTTTTTTCCAATTTATTGGACAATACGAACAAACACCAACACATGAAATAAATTAGACAACAATGTTCATGTGATCTACGCATTAATTTTGAAACCACATCTCTATTTATTTTCCCATTTTTCCCCCTAAAATTTTTTTAAAATAATGTAATATATTATTTGAAATATCAGTCCATTTATCGAACTTTTAAACTACATTTTGTGCAACTGATAAAAGAAAAAAATAATAATAATAAAATCAACCGCATTCCCACCTTCCTTCCGCTCTCAAACACTCGTTAGCTTGACCCAGTTAACTTAATGCATCCGTTGAAAATTCCGAACAGCTTATAGTCTGCGGCACCCCTTGAAAATTTTTTTTGTTTCTTCTCAGATTTCATTTACACTTAGCCGATAATTTAATGCGTCGTTAACTACGAAAATCAGCGAGGTAAATCCAAGTTTGTTGGCACCAAAGACTATAGGTCCAGCTGTGTTGTCTTCGGTTTAGCCTTGTAAGTCTGCTCGGTCAGAGAAACAAGAATCCGGCGTTTTGTGTGTGTATGTATCTGTCTGTTAATGCGTGTATTAGACTATTAGTGGTGTGTAGAGATGGGAAGCCAAGAAAATAGATGGATACCGTTCACGTTCTGAAGGGGCTATACTCCTAACTCGTAACTCCCGAGCATAAATTTTGCTGTTTGTTTTGTTGTTTGCATTTGCGGAGCTAAAAAAGGGACCCTAATTAAAAAGGCTCTTTCTGGGGGGCTTGGGGGTTTTCTTTTTCGGTTATGTTCTGTGTTCAAGATTTCTGCTTGCTTCTCATCAACTGCTGAGTTGTTCAGATTCAAGATTTTGGCTTTCATAAATTCTTCTTCTGAGTTTGCCAAGAAAAAGGGGTCCCCTTTTATGTGCATCGAACACCAGTTTTGATATTCATGGAGCAAGCAATTGAGAGGTCTCCGAATGCACGGAGGGGCTTTAGAGTTCAAGCTCCACTGGTGAGTCTGATGTTTCTCCTTTGGTGTTGGAAATTTCTTTAATTCATGCTTTTCTGATAGTAAGCAGATGAACTTAATGTGCGGTTTCTGCTGAAGATTTCTTGGTTTTACGCGGAGCGTGTGTTGTGGGTTTTCCCGCTTTGAATTTTGTTTTGTTGCTTCTGTTGTCTTGATTCTTGAAGATGCCCAGCGGGATGTAAGTAAGTGCTGTTATTTATTAACTCTTGGCCTTGACCCATCACTAAATTCTGTTGTGAAACACTTGCAGAAGAATTTTTGTCAATTTTTATTATACTCCTTAAGGAACACGATAAGCATAGTTGGTTCCTCGTGGATGAAGTGTTTGTTTTCTGAAAAATTTCATGGTGCAGCAACTGTTTTGCATCTCAACTAGGCTAAAAAACTGAAGCAATATATTAACATGAGTGGATTGGAGATGGAGGGAGGTTTCCACCGGGGAAGTGGCGGAACAGACTAGTAATTAGACGCCAGTTTCCTCTGATTTCTTTCAGGGAATGAATTCTGTCTATAAGAATCTCAAATTGCCTAAATCCATGAGTGATGTTGATTTGCTAATTCTTATTGTTTTCCCATATTATGGATGTGAGTTAGAAAAAATTTCAGTAGGAGTGGGCTGGTAAGACTTGCTGTTGCACTTGTTGGTGAGCTTGAAATGTGCTCACTGGTTAAAGTTTTACAAGCATGTGATAGATCTTTGGTTCAAGGGAACTAATATGCCTATACACTTGCTTTCAACTATCTCAAGCCACTGTTGCTTACAGTGTTGAATGGAAGCCAGGCCTTTAAGATATTTTATATGCACATAAAAGAAAGGCAAAGTCATTGAAAGCATGCCAAAATAATATTTTGTAGATGGAAAGACGGACAAACATGAAAGAGATTATTATGTTAAGGGATGCATAAAGTTAAAGACATCCCTTTCACATGATTGAATGATTTTTAATTTTTATGCTAACATGGCCGACATCCATTTAGAATGTCTCTAACTGCCATCTGCTTCTAGAGAAGGCATACATTTTACATTTATCATTCATCCTTGAAGGGGCCACTGAAACTAGTTTGCCTGTGATGATTTATATTAGCCTTATGCCTGACAAAATTGGTTTAGCTGTGGCTGAGCTGGAAGCATGTGAATCATATCCCATCCCTTAATTATAAAGCTGAACACAGCCAATAAAAATTGAATAAATAAATAATAAATGAGAAATTCAAGAAAGAAAAATTATTTCCTTTCACTCTTCAATAACTATGGATACTAAGTAAATTCAGCTCCCTTTCTGCATTAGACTTTGGGTGCAAGTCCACTGCGGGAAGGTTGTCAGAAATCTTGGCAATGGACTCGGTTGTGTATCTTCACATTTATTATGTACATCGTCAAATTCTAGGATCCTGACGTTCTGCCAAGTAACAAAACAGTAGTGTGTAGCAACTGTCATGAGGATGTTTCCTGAAGTATTGTTTTAGCACTAGAGTTGGCACAGTACCTTTTGTGTGTGTAAATTATGACTAAACAATGATACGAGGACAAAATATTTATATCATTTGTTTCTTTTTCATATGTAATCTAGGGATTTGTATCACATGTCAAAGGAGATGTGCATTTCCACAGAGTTGGATATATCCTGTCTCATGTTGGAATGAGTATGTTATGGTGAACAGACAATCAATATAACGTAGATCTTAGTGAATAAAATTTAATGCTCCATCAAAGTTTCCATTAGTATTTTGACATTTTGTGTATGTATCACCTAACTTATCATGAATGGGAAACTTTCGCAGGTTGATTCTGTATCATGTTATTGCAAGGTGGATTCGGGTTTGAAAACAGTCGTTGGGGCAAAAAAGTTTGTCCCTGGATCCAAACTTTGTATTCAACCAGATATTAATCCTCGTGCACACAAGACAAAAAGCTCTCGTCGGGAGAGGACCAGGGTGCAGGCACCGCTCTTACCTGGACTCCCTGATGATCTTGCAATTGCCTGTCTGATTCGAGTCCCTCGTGTAGAACATAATAAACTTCGTTTAGTTTGCAAGAGGTGGTTCAAGCTCCTGGCTGGAAACTATTTCTACTCTCTTAGGAAGAGTCTTGGAATAGCAGAAGAATGGGTGTATGTCATTAAAAGAGATCGCGATGAGCGAATCTCATGGCATGCTTTTGATCCGACCTACCAACTTTGGCAACCTCTTCCACCTGTTCCAGTGGAGTATAGTGCGGCTCTTGGGTTTGGTTGTGCTGTCCTTAGTGGTTGTCACCTGTACTTATTTGGTGGAAAAGACCCACTGAAGGGATCCATGAGGCGAGTGATTTTTTACAGTGCAAGGACAAATAAATGGCACAGGGCACCAGACATGCTTCGTAAAAGGCATTTTTTCGGTTCATGTGTGATTAACAACTGTCTTTATGTTGCTGGAGGAGAGTGTGACGGGATCCAGAGAACTCTTCGTTCCGCTGAAGTTTATGATCCCAACAGAAACCGCTGGAGTTTTATTGCTGATATGAGCACAGCTATGGTGCCATTTATAGGAGTGGTATATGATAACAAGTGGTTCCTAAAGGGACTGGGGGCCAGCAGGAGGGTTCTGAGTGAGGCCTACGCCCCAGAAACCAATACATGGAGTCCAATAAATGATGGGATGATTGCTGGTTGGCGCAACCCGAGTATCTCTATGAATGGCAAGCTTTATGCTTTAGACTGCCGTGACGGGTGTAAACTAAGAGTCTATGATGAAGGCACAGATTCTTGGAACAGATTTATTGACAGCAAGCTCCACCTGGGCAATTCTCGTACTCTCGAGGCAGCTGCTCTCGTACCTCTTAGTGGAAAGCTTTGTATAATTCGTAACAATATGAGCATCAGTATGGTTGATGTTTCAAATCCTGACAAACGAGTGGAGAGCAATCCACAAATCTGGGAAAATATTGCCGGTAAAGGTCATTTAAGGAATCTATTTACGAATCTATGGTCGAGTATCGCTGGAAGAAGTGGATTGAAGAGTTACATTGTGCACTGTCAGGTGCTTCGAGTATGAGATGATTAAGACTTTGGTATTGCTTTTGATTATGGTTGAATACGCACTCCACTTCATTGACAAGCAGACTATTGGTGCCACTGATTATGGGGTTCCAGTCTTGTGTGATGATATGAGTAGCTTGTCATCTTGGAGATACCAACCCTTTGTGAATATAAGGGCTCAAGTCAAATGTTAAGAACATTAGGCGGCATCTTTTGCATTCATAATATGACTTGTTTCTTGGTTCACATGCTCGCATTTTTTACTAAGATCCCACCTTGCATGCATCTTTTGCCATGGAAAATATATGTTTGTTAGAATTGGTTGAGAACACAAACGAGCACTCCTCTTACAGCATATGTAATAAACCTACAGGAACAAACATGCGGGCCAGCTTAGAATCTATCTGATTGATCCCCCTATTGATTCACATCAATAGTCACTGGCTGCTAGCTTCCAATCCACAGAAACGGCAGCAGGAAATGAAATTAGAGGTCTATTTCTACTTTATCTGGCAATGAATTGACTTCTCTTTTGAGTTCTCTACGCAACATTGGATGGAATCGTCGCTCTCAAATTTGAGCTGCTTCCTGAAATTCTTGATAAAAACATTGGCCTTCTTGTCCACATCCTCCACTTCGAACTGCCGGATGGCCATTCTGCCTTTGCCCCCCAAGCTCTCAATCTTTCTGCGGCTACTATATGAACTATCCACTGGGAGAGGATCCATTTGGGATATTCCTCCACCCTTTCTGAGTTTTGCACTGCAGGGGTTGTCAAGAGAATGGGTTGTGAGGCACTGATGTGGTCATGAAGCGAGCACTGGGTATTTATGGTGCCAAACTTAAAGAAGCCCTTGAGATAAATTAATTCTTTAAGCTAGTTTTCCATGTGGAATAAGAGGAAAGAATGCAGAGAAAATGGATGGTGTGCTGAGTAAAGGGCAATTCTAATATGCGACGAAAGAGGAAGCATGTTTTATTGCGTCCTCATTATTCTGATGAGCGTTTGTATTTTTCTTCTTTTTTTATAATTTCTGAGCATATTCACACTGGAAAGATTAATTAGTCCATTAATTAATGAATAGCACTTCTTCCTAAATATTATCATACAAAGTCACGTGACAAAGTTGTCACAAGGAGCAAGAATTGCAGTACAAGGAAAATCCCTTTTCCCCCTTCTTGTGGCTAATGGTGTGAAACGATACCATCTTTTAACCCTTTCTCGTCATTATCTCATTCGTGCATTCATTTCTCCACGTGAAAGTAGAGAGAAATTGAAATTTTTTTGTTATGTTTTTGGTCAAGATGTGAGCGAGGTTATCAAGCTAGCACTAGGCTTTTTTGGCAAAGTGGTATCACGTCTACACTGCAACTGTTTAGCTTAGATTCACTGCTTCTTTGTTTTGGATGTGAGTGGTGCATGGTGACCGGGTTGGATAGTTTTCAGTTTTCACGTGTTTCAAATCCTTCATCAATTAATTCTAATCCATGTTTACTATTAAAATACAAATTATGTTAACCTTCTCATTCGCGAGTAAAACAAAACATCTTTTTGTGATTGGCTATGTTTGTTTTCTGTTTTAGGACATGTGTTTAAGTTTGTTCTTTAAAAAATTATGTATAAACAAAAAATAGAATTAAAATTAAAATAATGTAATGAATACCATCTGTGTTTTGTTTTTTTTTTTTTGAGTCGTGATTTCTTTCGCGTCCCTCTTGTCCTGTCAAATAGTTGAATGTCAGATGAAACTCTGTTCAAATTAGCCCATAAACTAAACTAATTAAGCTGTAAGGCATTCACCCAAAAGATTCGGGCCAACCACGATAAATCCTTAAAAGCTAAACATGGCTATCCCCATGCCTCTTTCTGAACTGAATTAAATGGAATCATTGAAACCGATATCCATGTTTAACAAAGGAAAAAGAGAAGATGGAATTGTACAAAATGATGCAATAATTTTAACTAAAATTCTTTCATTTCATTTTTAACAATAATTTCAATTATTAATAAGCAAAACAAACATAAAAACCTACGTCGTTAGCCACTGAGAAAAGCAGAAGAGGAAGAAAGAAAAGAGAAAAAAACACATGCTGCAGCCCACAAGAAAGAAAGAGAACAAAGAAAGAAATTTCCGCCATCTTCCTTGCTTTTGTTGCCTACTCTATCAATAAGGAATGTCTCAAGAAAGAGCAAAATATATTCTTGGGTTTGGGAAGAGATTGTGAATGGGGTTATGGACTTAGCTTATCGGCTAAATAGAATACTGTTTACTGGTTTGATTATTAAGTGACAACTTCATAGACGGGCGAGAGGGACACCAAATAAACAATCTTGAACATAAGCAATCTTAAACCGCACACTAATCAACAGCATGAAATTCAAAAACTAAATAAATGGACACAAAATTATATGATCGGACCAAATAACACACATTAAAAGAAGAAATATGAAATTATTTTATTTCTAATAGCGTGGCGCGTTATACAATGCAGAGGACGATGATGAAGAATTGTGTTTGCAGCTGGCTTTCTTTTGTTGATAAGAAACTTGGCTGTGTTCTGTAAATGTTGATTGAATGTGGCTGAAATATTATATACCCTTTCATTTTGAAAACATAAGAGCCTTATTAACCTCTTTCCCTTTTTTCCTCTTCTTTTTAACCACTGGAAGAAGTCCAACCCAGCCCCCACTAGCATTCAAGGCATATTTTTGCATAATTGTCATAAAGATTGATCGTGGCACAAGGTTCTCATTCCCATATTAGACACGGTGCTCAGATTCAACTGAAGTTTATTACATAAAAAGTAACTTCCTTACATTGAGATCTTGAGCTAAGCTTCATACTCTAACCTATACGTTACACTACCAGCAGCCACATTGGGTAATGTTACGGTTACGGCAGCATTATAATATATGATTTGCTTCTCAGCTTCCGGGATACTGATCGAGGTTACATGCCGTAGGCTACTCAGTGACCAGCATTGGGACATCATCCACTGGAGCTGAAAGCTGTAATTATGAAAGAAAGCTTGAATTAATTTACATGGTGAATGTATAGAAGGAATCAGAAGTATGGAAGGAAATGAAGGCAAGGCTGGTAAGCAGACAAATCTTTAGCCAGCATATTTTGTTGGATAAACAATACAATCCAAATTTTCATCTAGTGCATTCATTTCTCAGCAAGTAAACGAACGATACAATAAACATCTCCTCCGGCGTATCCCCCATTTTGTATTTATTTCGACAAAGGGCAGCTAAACTGAATCTAACATTTTGCCAGTTCCAGGCATTATTCAACTCACTAGCCTTATTTTCAAGAGGTAACTTGTGGGACTCAATGGTTAAGCCAGACCTAGTTTGATAAAAACTTGAATAAGCCTGCAACGCTACCAAACTTTTGATCCTGCGGGTGGTATTTTGATTAGGCTTAGGCTTGTCAAACAAACTATGGCATGTCTGAGCTGATCAATATACAGCAATGCTGAGTTTCTGAACTCTAGTAGCATATTTTGGGAACACATGAATGTCACATTATATGATGCCGAGTTTCAATAACTCTTTGCACTAAGCTCACACACCAGTTCCACCTCAGAAATTGAACTCCTGAGGAGAACTTTTACACATATTCTACTCAAACACTACCCTTACCGAATAGAAATTGCAGCGCAGAAAACAATAGTCAATTCATATGAATTGACAACTGAGGCAGAACATGTCCAATTTTTGACAAAATAATTGGCTCTCATACAGATGAACCTCTACAAATTCAAATTACCAAATATCATGATAGGTCTTGTTTACTAAGTTCCTCGTCATCAAAATCTAAAGGGTCGAACTCGCTTTAAAGAACTTTACAACAAAAGCTAGCGCGATCAATACTACATACACTAGGAAATCACTCTTTGCCCCACTCCAAATGCTTCATTTCCTTTTCCAGACATCCATATCCTTGTTCAAACTTACCCACAGAACCTCGTGTTACAAACTCAAGCCACCTTTCCAGAAAAATAGTAGGAATCTTAAGCTTTCAGCACATAATGTCAATTAAATTACAAATATACTTCCAAATACCACTTTTTCTAGCATTTTTCAAAGGACTAGAGACAGAAACTTTGCAAGACTAAAACAAGATTCTCCTCCTAATCGAACCACACTATAAAAATTCACACCACTCAATGGGTCAAAAAGTTCAGGAATAACACAAAAAAAATTTCCTTCAAAAACGGAGACACCGAACATTCTACCTCAACGACCTGCCTCAGAGAGACGGCCTTATCCTTGCACGAACGGACTTTCAAGAACTGATCCACATCAAGCTCCTTGTTGATGATCCCAACCTTGAAATAAATACTATCAGAAGGCGGCAAGTCAACTCTGATCTCGTCGACGTCGAACCACAAAAAGAAGAACCGTTCCACCTGAATCCCCTCCAAATCAGTAATTGACCCAATATTGAGCTTCCCAGTGATCTTTTTTTCGTAGTAAACCAAGTAATCGAACTCTATGTAGCAGGGCCTCTCCAGAGTGACCTCAAAACTGCCATCTTCCGCCAGCGTGTAGTTTGTGACCGAATCGGGTAGGAGGCCGCTGGGGAGGCCGAATTTTGGGAGGATCTCGTAGACCGTCGGCTTGGGAGACGCCAATTGGGATGACGAGCAGAGATTGAGGAGCGTGCAGAGAAAGAAGAAACAGGAGTAGAGCTTGGAAGTAGACGCCATGGATTATTTTCTCGATGTGTCTGTCTACAATAGGACACTGGAGACCCAATTCCACATTTTATAGTGAAGCTGACGAATGATGGGAGCTTTTTTATTATTATTATTATTATTATTATTATTATTATTATTTTGGGGTTTATTTTATTTTATTTTTACATTTTTTAAAATTTCATTGACCATAAAAGACTGTGTGGGTTACGACAGTTTGGTTATTGATTTTTTCCCCTCTTCGAGTGAATTATTTCTTGAATTGTGTTCAGGCAGATAGGAGTTGGGACACATATGTCACCTTAAAATGATCGTATAGTAATGTTGGGACTTGGGAAGAGGGGCTCTGCGGAACGGAACGGTTATTAGTGGAAGTGGTATTAGGACTTATAATATGTTTAAAAGAAAATTTTTGATATAATAAATAATATTATTTATTTAAATTTATATAATAATAATTGTATGATCTAATAATTCTATAAAAATAATGGCTATGTTTGTTTCTTAAGGCAATGTTTGGAAGTGTAGTTTTGGTGAATGATATTGTTTGGTATAAATTGTATTAGAACGAGTGATATGTTTAATAGTTTGATTTTGATTTTTTTTTTTATTTATTTGACTATGTATATAGAATATATAAGAATAATTATATTATGTAGTAGCATATATGGATAAAGATTAGTTTGTAAAGTATAAGTACATATAAGTGTGAGTACATGTGCCTGTATATATAGGTATTGATTTTATTAGAATTAGATAGAATGATAATTAGTTAGTTAAGGAAGAAACTTTTGATTTTGAATTTTAATAAAAATTTTGTTGAGTAATATGTTTGGTAATGTGTGTTTAATGGTACATTGAATGTTGAAAATGGGTTCCAAACATAGCCTAATTTTTCATTATTCATCATTATTTAAAAATTTTATAAATTGAACATATTATCATACAAAATTTAATTAAAATTCTAATTCAAAATTTTTTCTCTCTTCACTTTTATAGTCAATTAGTGATTTTTAACCATTATAGTTATTTATAATTAAATTAATATATATTCTTATAATTTTCATACTTAGATTAATTTTTTATTATTTTATAAAATTATATATTATAATATCATTCAATATATATATATATATATATATATAATTTTACTATGCACTCAAATCTTACAAATCAAATATAAATTTTTCTTATACTCAAATCACCAAAATTTTTTTACCAACCCTAATCACAAACCAAACTTACTCAATATTTTTTTGTGAAATAATTAAATCATGACATGTATCATCTGTGTACGCTGAATACGCCGAATACATAATCTAAGTTGTATTGTTATTATTGGATATTAGGTTTGGTATTTGGTTAGAAAATTCTCTCTTCCATTTCATGCCAATGTCTGGATCCAAATTATAAAGATAGAAAATTTGGCATAAAAATTTAAAAATAATATAAAAATAAAAGAGATAAAGAAATTAAAAAAGTAATACTTTAATATATGGTATATATGGAATAATTGATTTGAAAGGTTAATAATTTGGATATAAACATATCCAAGAAGGTTTCTTTTCGTTTACCAGTGACATAAATGTTTTATCTCCCAACTATAATTTATTATTGGCTTGCTTTTATGTATTGAAATTATTGATTGAATCAGTGAGAGAGAGAATTTATTGTGTAGGAAGTGTGGATAATGGTGGTTCTTCGAATTTTCTAACTTGAAGTAGGAGTTTAAATTTTCCACTATTAGGAGGTAAAAATGGTACCACTTATTATGGCTACGTTTGGTTCCAAATTTATTATTATTTATCACTATTTAAAATTTTAGCGAACCAAATGCATTAACATATAAATTTTATTCAAATTTTAATTTAAGTTTTCACTCTCTAATCTTTTATAACTAACTAATAATTTTTAAATCATTATATATATTTACAATTAAATCAACATCTATATTCATAATTTTCATACTCAAATTTATTTGTTATTAACCTATTCAATCACTACTGTATATTAAATATAATTTGTCTACCGTTATGTATCTCTATTGAATTCACCTTTGTTTTCTTCCCCCATCAAACACAGCCGATATGTGTAGATCATCAATGGGACAAGTACATGGCCCAAGTGGAAAGTCCGTTTCAATTAACCCTAAGAAATTGTTTCAGTTGTGGGCTTGCAGAGTCCTTATGGGCGTTTGGGCTCTTTAGTTGGACTTCATGTAGTTGAGTGCAATTGACGAGCATTGATTACCTCCAGACAACTTCAGACTACATTTCTCGTTTTGATCTATGTTTTTAAATATTTTTTATTTTAAAAATTATGTAAAAATAAAGAAGAAAGAGATATAAAATTTAAATATATAATATTAAGTATGCTTTTAGAGTTTATAATTTCAAAACAATCAAAGTAACCAAACTTTAGATGAAATAAAGAATTTATTTCTACTCTTGTATTTCATTATTTATATGAACACGGTTATGTATTATATTGTATTCATCAGATTTTCAAATTTTGAAAGATTACGGTAGTGTAACTAAATTACATGTATAGTTTAATTTCACAGCAATATACTTTTATCCGGCGTGAACTTTTGGTACCGATATTTCCCACTGTGATGTACTCAATATTCCTTATCCATTTTTGTGCCCCATTGGAAACCCCGACTGTTTCTATCTAAACAAAGTAAAATAGGCGATCTTGTGACCATTGAATACATGCATGCTGTACTAAAAAGGAGAGGAGTAAAGGGAAAACTAAAGGGCCTGAAAGACAAAGCACACGGTTATCTTTTCAAACTTACAAACATGGCTGCAACTTGCAAAATGGCATCCTCTCCATAGTCTTCTCTCATACTCAAGAAATTATAACCAGGCATATTAAGACCCTACAAAATTTTTTTTAAAAAAACACGCAAACACTAGGAACGTACAAGCAAGAGAAATAAACCCCACACAGATAAAATTACTAGCTGAAAATAAAAAACTCGGGCAGGTAATTGTGAGCCACGACAATGGTCACTAAGAGCCCTGACACCGTTGTAATTCCCAATGATCTCTTTTTGTTTCCTCCATGGTCGCCAGCTGTCGTCGACCCACTTGTCAGATTCCCTTTAATCCAAATACGGATGATAGATTATTACAAGTAATTAAGAAAAACATATGAATATACAGAAATTGTACCACATAGGATTTTTTTTTCCTTACCGGCAGCAGGAGCAATGGTTGCCGTAGAGTTGCTCTTCTTGCCACTGTGTGCAAAATCCTCGAACACCTTAGCATCTGGTGAGTTTGGCGGCAAATGCAGCAGAGCTGGACCCCCATCAAACAAAGCACTTCATGTCACAGTATACCCATAAACATATCAAAGAATGAAGTTGCTAGCATTCTACACATGATCTTGAACAACAAACGTCACAACTCACCGGGACAGTTGGAGATATTTGCAGGGGCATGACACTCAGAGGGGAGGCTGAGCGCCAGCGTGGCGTTGATCTTAAGGCCCAGGTTGGGGTCATTTCTGTCCTTGACCAGCAAGCAGATGCACTCGGGGCTCTTCTGCAGCACTTGTTTGAGGCCGCTGCAGCAGTCTATGGGAGGGCTCTTGGCCTCACCGCTCACATAGGGAAGGCACGTTGCGACCCCGGCTAGGGCATTTTCACATCTCTCCTTGTCCTTGTCTATGTCGCATGTTGCGAGACTCAACAAGAGCAGTACCAGAACGAATTCGAGCAGCTGCCTCACGGGCGTTTTCTTGGATTCCATTTTGCAATATGAAGAGACGTAGTTAAGAGAGGAAGATGGCTGTGACAAATGTCCCATGCCTTGCGGTTGTGTATATAAATGTCCGTATGGTTCTCTTGTGACATGTTCTTAATTGGAATAAGCAAAGACAAAATAATAATGAGGTGGGGTGAGGGGAGTTGGATAGTAAAGACAGCTGTTGGTTTAATGATGTCCCGGCCTAAACCCTATTTCATGGGCCGATGTCTGAATGCAAATTTGACAAGATTTTTCATCCATCAAGACAATTACTTCAAAGTAAAATGATTTATTTTATATCTTTCAACACCCCCTCTTTTCTATATGTATACATAGGTTCTCAGTTGTGATAGTTAACATATATAGTTTTACTTACCCTTTAATTTGTTCCTTGTTCTTAGAAATCCCTACGTAGTTTGTCGACGTTGGACGTCTTTTCCAGGGACAAGCAATAGTGAGAAAACTTGTCCTTTTATGCGTGTGTTTGGCAGTGGGGTTAGGGTTCGAAAACGGATCAAGATTTGTGAAACCCGTGATACCCGAGTCTTGATTACAACTGACATTTTATCATCATTTTTAAAGTGTGACCCGTGATGGGTTTTCGGTTTGTCCGTGATCTTAATGGTGATTAGGCAACGTGGCTGATAAGGAACATTCAATTAAATTAAAGGGTTATCTATCTGATCAAACTATTGATCGATTGTGGAAACAAAATGAGCATAGAAGGCAGTCTTACTTGTCTACAAAATGAACTTGACAGATTGCTGTTGATCCCGTAAGGACGATATTCAAAGGTCACTCCAAGTTTAGAGGGTGGCATAATTATAGTGAAATTAATATTGGACAGCTGGTCGTGTGACAAATCTTGGTGGAATTCCATTCTATATATGAAAAAAAATATTCGTAATATAATAAATATTTTTTATTTACAGATCTTATTCCTTATGACAACACATAGAACATTATGTATTGATAATTATTTGGATGGAATAGCTGATCTTTTTCTCTTCTCAATTTTATTCCCACACAATAAAATTTAATTTTATGGAGACCCATTCTGAAATGTAATTGACAAATATGGGTCCTATAAGATTGTATTAACTTATTACTATAGATTTTTCTTTTCTGAATGACTGGTACAGAATAAACTGGCTCGTCTTCTAATCGACTATCGACTATTAAAAAAAAAAAAAAAACCCTTTAATTAAGTTCTGCCACTAATTAATGAAAGGAAAGCAATGTTTGAAATTAGTAACATACGTGGTCTAGGCCTACATATTAAATTTTGGCGTAACATAGAATATTACTAAATTAGGATATATATAGTCTGATTCGGGAATCAAAGTTCATTTTCATTAAATGTTTTAAATATGCCAATTGGATCCACCCAAGCCTACTGGTTGCCGCTGAGCGTACAAGAATTGAAGGCATTTCGAGCTGTACAAGACAAAAAGTCTCTTAATGGAAATTCAATGACATACATAGCCGTTTTTTGCATGCCTTGGGGCTACATGAAGCGAGGGGGCCGGGTGTGTCCCAATATTCACGATATGCATGCCCACAACATCATAATTATTTTTCTCATGTTGGTGTACATCACCATTTATTTCATCAATTCTCACCATTCTTTTATCAATATATGCTTCAGTCTTTATTCATTATTTTTTTTTTAATTATTTACTATTTATCTGCAACTGGTAGACCCCAACTTACGTTATTTCATGGTGGCTAGTGAAGAGTTTCTGAACAACTTATACGATAAACTAGTTTTCTACCAATTAATTTAGATTGTGACAAAATAATATCGTTCTATATGTCAAGGGATACTCAAAGGATGGAACCCACCCATGTGAGTTTTCAATGAAGCCATGCTACATTGATGAATCGACGTAAGGTGGTGGCCATAGAGTTTAAAGACGTGCCTTGAGTTGGATGGAAGAAAATGAAATGTTCTCACTTCAATTCAAATGGAAAAGAGTTTTTCAATCAACTTACATAATGGGCAACATAACTATCGTTTTCTAGAGATTAAATAATACCAAGCTCTTAAGTTTAAAAAGGTGCCAGGACACTATGGAAGATCAATTATCTCTCCTTCACACTCTTTTAGTAGCAATTTATGAGAAGAATTGATTGTTTACAGGAACATCCATGCTCTCAAATCATATATTTATTTTTAAATATGCTTTTTAAGTAAAGAAATCACTGCCATTAGTAGCAAGGTCCTCTGCATGAATTTTGACTCTAACGGGCAATTTTTTATTCTTTCTTAATATCAACTTGTCCTTTTCAATGATTCAGTGGATCTGCTGAACTCTTTTTAACTGGTGTTCGAGGGCAAGTACTCAAACCAAAAGGTCACGTGCAACACCCGGGCGAAGTTTTAAGTATGACAAGTTCACCCTACGGCGACGCATTGGGTGATAGGCTTATAGCAGCTGACCCGCCCGTGTAGAAAAACCTGCCAGTAGCTTGTTTGGTGGGAAATGCAATAAATCGGGTGTGCCTTGGATGTTTGGCACCAATAGGGTTGCTAATTCCTTGAACATTCAACCCCCAACTGCACACAAGCATTTAAGAGCTGGCAACAACACCCTAATTAAATATCTGTTCCCTCTCAACTTTTCAAATCTTTTTAATCATTTTTTATTTTTTGTATATTAAATAACTTTTTATACCTTTAATTTTAAATAATTTTATTTTTTATTTAAAATACAATAATAACTTTATTATTTATAAATAAATTTTACTAGTATATAATATATGTCAGTACATGTTGTTTAGCTATGTTCACTTTATAAGATCACTCATGTTGAGTGATATAGTCACTCGGGTTTAGCGATATATATCATATTACCTATGATAATAATCAATCATTTTATGTATGCAATTAAACACTCTATGCATTTATTTCGAGTGTACCACTGCTAAACTTTGTTCTATTACCTAACAATTTTAGGTCTAAATTGAACAAGTGAGATGTTCTTAGGCAACCTGTGTAGTATTAACATATCTATATATGCACTTTTTTCCAAGTATAGTATGATTAATTCAAACACGATAATCTATTTAGTCTGAACCCTAAACCTCTCTCTTAACGTTAAGCAATCCATGCCAACAGACTATATGCACATCCAATCACTAGTTACATATTAGCAATTGAGACATATTTGCTTATTCATTGTATGTGCTTTAAAAATTAAAATATACATGAGTATATTGAGTTAATGGAAGAAAGAGACTATGGATTAATAGGATAATTGAAAAATGACTAGTACTAAAGAGTGATTATAATTAAAGAAGCATTTTAAAAATTTAATCAAAATAACTATGAAACTCTTCACATCCCATAATTTTACGGATGCAATATCCTCAATTTTTAGCCCCCATTAATACCCTTAATTATTATATTAATTATCCACTATTAACTATCTCCAATTGTATGGAAAAGTGGAGTGGGAGGTTATAGAAAATAGGGAGAAAATAGGGGAGTGAGTTAGAATTATGGTTGGTTATCTAGAGGGTAGGAGAAAGATCTAAAAAACAAAAGTCTTCTTCTTTATCCATGTATTCTCTTACTTGGAAGTTTTCTTGTGTGATTTTATACCATGATAATAATAGGCACCATATATTGCAATTGTGAATATAGGTCAAATTGGTTAAACTACGTTAAATTCTCATATTTTATGATTAATATCTTGATTATTTTACATACTTGAAAGTGTGATTCTAAACAATTTGACACCCCATATTTTGGATCGCATTACTTTAACACCATTTGTGGAATGAATTTTGTTATTCCCATGATTCTTGAAAAACCTTAATGCTCATCTGGATGCATAAGGTCACTGTTTCACAAGTATTGATGAGAGAGAGTTGAAAATATTTGATTTTCCCTTGGTTTTCTAATCGACTTGTTGGGTGGGTGTCTCTTGAAGAAACATCCTACAAGATGTTTTCTAGTTAATTTCCTCAATGCCCCAAAAGCAATTACTCTGATCACACGTTGGCCCTTTGCCTTCCCTTCCCTCCTCCGAATAAGTATCCTTCTCCAAATCAACACCACTAGGCCGATCCTCATGGTAGAGTAGTGATTTTGTGATTTGCATTTTACAACAGTCAATGCCAAAGAAGATTTGATTTGTGGTCCACGTCATCCTTTCATAGAGACGGCATAGAAGAAGGCAAGGCCAAGCAATGTAGACCATAGATGGGGAAATCTCTTGCGATGAAAGTTGTGCAGATGAAGAAGGAAAGTATTTCGGTGAACTTGGGGAAAAAAAAGGGATGTGTTAAGAGGACAAAAGGGGATATTAATGAGGTAATTTGACCATATTTTTGAGTTCTATTCCTTAGTGGTTGAAATCCAAAATGCAAGTTTCATGATGAAACCCTTGTGATGGGAACTTAAAATATGAGCTCTTTCTAGAAAAAGGGTTGCTAGATTTCAATCTTAACTTTTTATAATTCTATGGACAAGAAAGAAATCTGTACACCGAATATTCTTATTACGCCAATTCAAGAAATTTTCTCCATAAATTCAAGCAAACCCTTTGATTCTCCTTCGTTATTTATCTTTTGTTTAATCCATTGAAAAGCTTTAAACACATGAACCATTTCTTGGTAAATCATTAGTTAAACGTGCAACTCCACTCTTGGAACTAAACTTGCCCCTTGAAAGCAATAGGGCCTGCCTAGTGAACATTGTGTTTTTAATTTTGTCAAAGACTTTTACCGAGGTGCAGCTATTTCTTCGAATCTTGACATTGTCAAGGATCAATTTTTGCCACCTAATTACATAGAAAAGGTTTTGGGACCCTATTTTTGTGTTGCATAAATCAATAGGGAAGAAGTTTCACATGTTAAGTGCAACATAGCTTCGCATCGCATGGATAAGGATTATTTGAGGTGACCAAAATATATTAGCAGCAAACTTGCTCTAGAGATACAAATTTTGTCTATTAATTAAATAATGTCACGCAAAAAATATAATATTAAAAATGTTAATTAAATTTATTTTTATTTATTTAAAAATTTTAATAAATACAAAATTTAAAATAAATAAATATTTAATTAATATTTTTATCAGTCAATCAAATGGTAACAAGTGATAGAATTCTGTTAGAAGTTCAAGAGGCGTAGGCTCTATTAAGTTGTTGAATAGAGTCCAAACTCTAACGACCAATGAAATCGCACCATGTCAGCAGGTTGATGCAGCCACTCTATCTCTCTTACAACTATAAATGGGGGTCAAACTCTATAAGAAAAGAGGTGAGAAGTCAAAAAGTAAAACAATTGAATATTTGAACTCCTAGAATTCTCTCTAGAACTCCTAAGAATATTCAAATGTTTTTCGTCAGATCCGAAGAAGTTTGCTGTATTCTTCGTCAAATTTAAAAAGTTCGTCGTATTTTTTGTCAAATTCAAAGAAGTTTGTTATATTTTTCATCAAATTTAAAGAAGTTCGTTGTGTTTTTGACTAAATTCAAGGGGTTGATTACCAAATTTAAGATGTTTTTCATGAAAGTCCATAAATCCAGCATTTAATTCAAAATTGTGGTGTCAAATCCAAAGGTCAATGTTGTTGAGGACCTAACAACCCTCAAGAAAAATCAAGCAAAAGCCATTTCTTTGATAATTGTTCAAGTTTTAAGTTGAATGTTATTGAAAGAAAAATTAGAAGATTAAAATTAGAAAGTAGTAAGTTGAATGTTATTGAAGGAAAAATTAGAAGATTAAAATTAGAAAGTAGAACCCACAAAATTCAATTTGATCTAAATTATTTTATCAAACACCAAGTTTTCTTATTATTCAAGAATTTTGTCATACACTTGCATTCTTGCTCAGTTTAAGCTTTGGCAGCTTAGTTATCCATAAAACATTTTTGAAGTCAAACTCATTTCTATTTAAATCAGGTTATCACAATAGCTACAAGGATTACATACCATGCTCGCTTATTTGGAGTCAAGGAAATTACAGGGAAATTCTCATTGTAAAGTATTTTTATGCATAATATTATTTTCTTGTAATGATATGATTTTGTAGGGTGCATGATGTAACATCTCTAGATTTTGGATATTAGTAGTAAATTATTAATAGCTTGAATCTATGTTTGAAGTGATGGATAAAATAAATTTCACTATTCTTCATTTATTTTCATATAAAATTTTGTCAACTAGAGGATATGATAACAGGTGTTAAAATGTATAGTTTTGGCAATCAAATGTCAGCCAAATGAATTAATTATCAAGGAAGGAGTTTACCATTTTTAAGAAGACCTAAAAATAGTATTTATTAAACTAGAAAAAATTTGTGCGAAAAAAATATGTAAATCAAAATAAATATGTAAAGAAATTTTGGAGGCCATAAAATATAAGAATTTGATCCCTCTCAAACTCTTAATACACCCTAGGTATAACAATGGATTAATAGGTTGAGAAAACTTAAAATTTTCCAACCCAAACAGCAATGGTAGTCCAGCAACATTGGAGAATTTTCCTTGATCTCCATAATCAATAGTTGACGTATACTTTAATCTGAGTAATTACGCTTATCATACATCCACATAGAGAACATTAGCATACTTGTTATGGGGATGAGGAATATAAATTTAAGTGGCCTACATGTGGATTTGTGCATGAATATGCCATTAAACTTTTGTTACACACAGAAATTTATGGAAGCTCATATTGATTAAGTGCATAAAATTCTAACACTTGTCTTGAATCATTCAAAATTTGGTCAATGTGATTAAGCTAGGTTTTTCTTGGTTAGGATTCACGAAACCATGCTCAGGGACCATTGGAATGTTTGTGAAAATGAGTTTTGTTGATTTAAATAGTGTGGGACATGAAAAAAATTAACCAAACAGACCCTTGTGTAGTCACAGGCCTCGCATTGTGGTTGTCACCGCAACCACAGGACATTGCAGTGCGAGGTAGCATGCCACACTCGTGTAGTAGACCATGGGATTTAGGTGTTGATCCATGCAAAACGCCCTACGGTCATCGTGAGAGTGACAAATTAGCTCGTGGTTGCAGTTCTACCGATCATGATCATGAGTCATGCACATGGAATAAAAATAATGTCTCGTGGTCATCATTGTGGGCATTATTAGAGCTCTCGTGGTTGCAGGGCTACTCTCCGCAATCGTAAGCCAAGGGCGGAACTTGAACAGAATACGATTTTAATAAATTTAAGGTTAAATTTTTCAATTTTAAGACTAGAATAGGTTTAAGCACATCGGGTAGATTGTAACGGAGCGTAGAGGATAGTAACTGAATGATTTTGAGTAGGAAAAAAAATCAGTTAATGGGTAAATGAAAATTGAATGAAGCAGGGTTATGACATAGGATACATATGAAAACTCATGAAAGACTGCGGTTGAATTGAATATTAAATGGAAATTATTTGATCAGTTAGGAACTCGAGAACCGGTATTTGTTGAGCTAGTTGATCAATAGAAATAGAATTCAAGTAAGTGATTATTTCCCACCAACTTTTATAAAATACTTTCAAACTATTTATGTTACAACTACATCATTTACAATATGTTTAAAATTATTTTCTAAAATATACACCTCACATCACACCCATGTACGCAGAATTGACTAAACCATGTTAATTTTTTACATTTCATAATTTTTTTTATTATTTTATGTATTAAAAAGTGTGATTTAAAATAAATTGGCACCCCGTGAATCACGTCAATTGGAAAAGGTGAATTGTCGAAAGCTTCAAAAGACAGCATGTGAGATGCAGGACGGCCACCAATTCTTGTCATCTCATGTTGGCTTTATTTATCAAACATGATTCTTGTTCTACTCACACGCACTTTAACTATTTCATTCATACTTGGATTACAGGAAAAAAATTGACTTTTAAATAGAGATTTGAACTCGTGACTTGGAAGTCACAACCTTGCCTATACGTCTAACTCTCACTCACTCTCACTATCACATCAAAATATTGCTCATTTGACAAATTTAAAGTTGAGGAAAAAAAAAAAAAAAAGACCTAAGCTTAATTTGGATGTAAATTTTACTAGTTGAAAAGTTGGTACGTTAATTTAAGAATAATATAAAATAGAAGAGAGATAAATATATATATATATATATATTATTTTGATTGGTGGTATATATGAAATGAATATTTTGATGGATAGAAAATTTACATAGAAACATGGCCATAAAATGCAAACACATCATGGTGATAATTTATTGAGTTTTTGCCATTGTCATGGGGATTTTGTTTGGGCTGGGTCATTTACATGTAGAATCCCACCACAATTGGACTAACGGCCCAGCTATATATAATTAAAAAATGAATTCTTACAAATCAAGGACACAATGGTAATCGCGAGCAAATAGGGTTTTCGTGAGTGCAGCCTGCCCACTCAACTTCTCCGTTTTCAAGCTGTCACCCCAGCTCGCAGCGACCAACCATGGCGGAACAGGTAAACCTCGATCCCCGCTCGCACTCGGAGCTTTCTGTGTGTATTACTCGGCTACAACGTTCATGTATGTGTGTGGTTCTAATGTATTTGGAGTTTTTGCATATTTGCAGACTGAGAAGGCGTTCTTGAAGCAGCCCAAGGTTTTCCTTTGGTAATATTTTTGCCTTCACTTGTCTATTTAGACGCACAACTGGTTGAAATTTAATAGCTTGTGGTGGAAAATCGCGATTTTGCAGCTCGAAGAAGTCGGGGAAGGGCAAGGCACCGGGAAAGGGTGGCAACCGCTACTGGAAGAGCATCGGATTAGGGTTCAAAACACCTCGAGAGGCGATTGAAGGTCTCTAATTATATTTCGCTTTGATTAAACAATTCATTCGTGGTCATTTCATGGGGAATTTTATGTCCTTTTATTAGCATCGGTTTTGAGTTGTGCTGTACTCTTATGCTTCTGTAATTTTGTTGTATAATTTCGTCTGGCATTCAGCCTTCTTAATCACATCTTCACTGGACAGGACCTGTGTTGTGGTTTCAATTGAATTTTAAATATGATGTGATTTAATATGCATAACATTTTTGCTTCTGCTGGCTCCCGTATCATCATCGGTACAACTTTTTTAATTTCCTGGAGGTGCATTGTTGAATTAATGAAGAAAATAACAATGTTATGATCTAGCATGTTTTTGTAAGTTATCATCAACACACACTCATTCCTTGTTATTGTCGCCTTCCTTCACTTTTTCTGCGGCCCTTTTATTTTCCACAGTTATAGAGAAATGCTGTTTTCTCAAAATTTTTTACATCATAACATGCTTGGTATCAAACTTTTGTTTTATATTGGTCATCCTATTATCTTCGTGTCCAATTTTCAGAAAATTTTAAAGAATATTTAATACTTATACATTCAGAAGAAAGATAATTAGGACCAGCCTGCCATATTATTCATCTGATATTTTTGGACTTGGTTGCTTCTGATGGCTTGATTTCTTTGTAACGAGCGTTTAGTTCCTATTTTCCAGGTACTTATATTGACAAGAAATGCCCATTCAGTGGCAGCGTGTCGATCAGAGGCCGTATCCTTGCCGGGACCTGCCACAGTGCTAAGATGGTGAGAACAATCATTGTTCGACGGAACTACCTCCATTGGGTGAAGAAGTACCAAAGGTAGAATTTCCGGAAAGATAGTGTTGTATTCTGTATCCTTTGAAGCCTTTTCTATTGATTAATGAGTGGTGGGTTTGTTCCTTAGATACGAAAAGAGGCACTCAAATATTCCAGCACACATTTCCCCATGCTTCCGCGTGAAAGAGGGTGACCATGTCATCATCGGCCAGTGCAGGCTAGTATAAATTATAAAATTGGTTGTCATTTACTTAATTCCTAGTTTTGGAACGTAAACGTGAAGGCTCCCCATATCACATTGCAGGCCACTGTCAAAAACTGTGAGGTTTAATGTTCTTAAGGTGATACCTGCTGGTTCTTCTAGTCGTGGGAAGAAAGCATTTACAGGGATGTGACTTGGGCCATTTGAATTTCTTGAAGTTTGGGAGGGAGAGAAGTATTTTAATTAGAACCATTATTGTCCACTTATGTTCTTTTAGCATTTTACATATGGTCGAAGAGGTGCATGATAAAATCATTATCAGGCGCAGCCTCTGGATCTGCTGCCAATTCGGTATCTACTATGGGTTCTATTTTCAAGAAGTCCCCAAGGGATTATATCATGACTTGTTCAAGCAGAGTAGTTGGAATTTCCTTCTTTTCCTCTCTTCTCAAGCAGGTGATAAGGTTATTAGGTTGCTTTCGTCCCAGTTCAGAAATAAAAGTCGGGTGTGAATGCAAACCAACGAGCGACTGTTCATAGCTGTTCTTGCTTTGGGGTGATGTAAATGCAAACCAAGAAACAGGAGGAATCCAAATAAAAGTTCGTGGCATGGTTTCCTCGAGGCCAATTTCCACAAATATTATTAAGCAAATAATGTGACATGGCTTAGCTGAACATGGTCGTACCTGGGGCGACACTGGTGAATGCCCCTAACAGTATCGTTTCGTCTCTCCCCAATCCGCCGGGCCAACACTGGTGTGGGCTTGGTTTCTCGGCTGACTCTCACGCTGTTGACTCACGCACATTGTTACAACAGACGCTTTCTCCATGAGCGTTTTCGACAGCCCTGGAGCAACAAAAGATTACAATAAAACAGTTTTATGACACTAGATTTCTACTGCAATAAACCAAATGGCAAAGTCGAGAAAGGTGAACACGCTCGGTTGTGCGATATGGCATCTCTAAACTGACCATCATCTGATAACAGGGATGCAATGGCTTTAAGCAAACGCCTTACCTCCGATTTAGATGGCACTCTGTAGTTGCGCTTGAGGGTACCTTCTGTTGTAGGATGCCATTTGCTCACAAATTTTCTTCTATAAGCTGCCTCCTTTTCTGAATAAAAGTAAAATTTTGATCACTCGACTTGGAACATTAAATCTGAGCCAATATTATAGCATGCTTCTCAGTTACATCTCTCTGCATATTTAGAAATTTTGGATCTGCCCCATAGAGAACCAAATTCACATCCAAGAAAGAGAAACCAAACTATTCAAAGAGCAAAAATATCTTAAAGCAATATCTGACATATAGGAAACTACATAACTAGAACAGCTAAATATTATCCGTCAGTCTTTTAATATGTATGGCACAAGTAAATTGATGGGCATGACCCTACAATCCTACACTGAGTCTGTTAAGTTACAAAAAAAATGATTTGTTTCTGAAGAGAATGAGACACAAGTAAATTGAAGGGCATGACAATAAGAGGTCTTATGAGCATGAACGGAGGAGTTCTCTCCTTCAATCTGTCCGGGAATGTGTTCTGCATTTTTAACAACTGGCCCCGCTACCTACCACTTTGACGTAATTGTTGCCACACATGCAATTCTTGAAATAAGACAGCAAGCATTAAAGTTAAGCGCTTTGCTCACACAAGAGCAAGGTCATATGGACAAGATTGGCCCAAATATGATTGCATTCACATAATCGCTTTATCATTACACGCACACTTTGACCAGAAGTTATAGCTCATGAAAGATCTAGGCGAACAAGATGATACTACTTAAGCATTGTTCCCCATGGATGTGACAAGTAAAAATGAAAAAACAACAAATAGTTATAACGTATTGAAGAAAGTCCACAAACCTGGTCTGCTGAATTCCTCTAATCACTTAAAGAAACCGAAATCCTTAGCTCCACCTTCCAAATCTACCACACGAAAAGAAGTAGGAACCCAAATCTCAAATCGACAGTAAAGCCCATTTTTTTTATAAAATTACAAGAACTAAACCATAAGACCACAGACATAGGAAATACCTGAAACGAGTGGATTATTAGGAGATCCAGCTAAACCAGCTTTCAACAGAGCATAGAAAACGCAAAGGGGGCCGCACACAGAACTGGGGACTCAACCAAGCATAGTCGCAAGTGGTGTTATCGTTCTGGTATTGCCAATACTGTAGCGCGAAGTGTTTCTCGACTTGCACCTGCAATGAAGAAGAGGCAAGAAGAGCGTCCGGGGCAAAGAAAAGGGAGAGTGCTGGGTAAGATTGGTGGACATGCAGCACTGCCGGCAGTGAAATGGCGCCGAAAAGGAGGCGGCGGCTGTTTGCAGAGGCATTTTCTGTTAAGGGGAAACCGATGTAGAGATTTCTGTTGAGGTGAAAATTTCTTGTGTACTCAAGAGGTTTCTTCAACTTTGGGGTTCCACGGGGTTTGTGTGCGATGTCGTTTAATCACCGTATATTCATTCGCCGTCGTGTCGGAAAACTCATCTAATGAGTTAAAATAGTCTGTTAGTCTACTTTGTTTGACTAATATAGCTGACGTGGAATTGTGGATAAAAATTGGAGTCGTGCAAAAATGAAAAGCCAGAATTCAGCTAAAAATACGTGGAAGTTTACAGTTTGTCTTTATTTATAAGAACTCAGTGTGATCTCCTTCACTTGAGATTTTGTGTATTTTTTCATGATAATCTGTAATGAGCCTTTCACTTCGGGCTTTATATATTGACACACAATCGGACAACTTTCACTTCCACCATTTACATGACTTTACATAATTTGAGCATTGTGTTGCATCATTGAAAACCCATTAAGTAATGATTGTGTGGACTGTACAGCCATGTTTCCCTCAACCGATAGCCCAAAGGTTGAAGGCCTCGCGCCCGACTAATCGTTCACGGGTAGACAGACCAACATGCTCTAGACTGATTGTTACATTTCTTTCTTTTTAGCCGTGGTTCCATTTCTCTGTCGATCAAATTCAGATAGGAAGAAAAAGAAAGAGAGAGCGTACCGTGTTGAGAAAGGGAATGGTTCTATTTAGACCCAAAAAACAAAAAACCATGGCTTATACATAGAAGTATTAGATGCATAAAATATAGGGCTTAGGAGATACTAAATCCTAAACCCTGAAATATAAACGTTAGAAGAGAGTCCAGAATAATTAATAGGCAACGATTAAAATTCTTTGGGTAAAAATAGGTACGTCATGACTAAAACGACCCTGGGTTCGTCTGGTCTCAACCAAGAAGAAGAGATGGTAAGCATTAAATTGGCGCAAAGACTGAGTAAAGGGCACAACACTGTCACGTGATGTCCTTCTGTCTTCGTTGTTGAGCTTGGATTATGGACCTCCATCACCATTCTGAAAAACAAATGGCCATTAGTGAACCTTTTTCACCCCTTCTTGTCATCATTTATACATTGCCAAGGGAACAAAAGACTGACATTATCAAAACAAATTTTAACTTCTTCACAACAAATAATTCTGTGTTGGCCACAGACTCACAATGCCACCTCCACTTTCAGTGCAGTGGTCAAAATAGTTACACGAGCTACACCTAAATATGTATTTGGTCTAACCGAGACCCCAGGAACTTATCACGGAGCTCCCTCAAATCTTTACAAACCGAACATCATTCTGCCCGAATGCAGTTCCACAGCCGGGACACTTGCGGTGGCGGATTTCTATATTTCTCTGGATGCATTGATTGCAAAATAGATGGAAGCATTTCACAATCACAACCTGCCAAAATTTGAATTTTTGGTCATTATTAAGGCAATGAAAATACCACTTAAACAAAAGCTATTTTAGACTGTCACGATGAAGGGCTTGTGAGAACAGAGGGAAAAGAAATAAAGGCGCATGAATTTTCAAAAATTATCTCAAAGGCACCAGATATCAATTTATTGATTTTTTTGCAAAAGCATAGCCACATATTTGCTACCTCCTTAGGCCGATCAAAACACACCCCGCATTTGAGTATAGCCTTGCAATTTTTAATCTCATCCTGGAGTTTCTGTATTGCAGCCTCCCTAGTTTCAGAAGTCAATTCAGCAACTGTTCCATTCAACTCCATCATTTCTTCATCAAGCTTCTTCCGTTCGCTCCTGTAATGTGAACATGTTATACAAGACTTTCTAACACAAATCAAATCTACACCACAGAGTTTGCATATCAACCATATGCATGACTTATCCTCTGAGTCTAGCAGGCTAATATGCCTATAATAACTTACATTTCATCTCAGAAAAACTAATTACTAAGACAACTTATTAATATAAAAGAAATGCATTATATTATAATAGTGTATAGCACATGGATACAATATATGTTGTCATGGAGAAGCCATTGACCAGACGCATCTTTCTTACAATATCATGGCAAAATCCAAGTTCCACGAGATCATAATGTTCTAAGGATTTATTTTAAGAATAATCATAAATGGTCATGTATTGAACAGGATAAAAAAAAATTAATTGTGAAAGAAAAATTGATTTACTAAACAATCCGATCTTTCAACTTGCTAAAGACCAAAACAGTGACTTCTGATCACAAAATCAAATCCCATTCCGTCCACTTATTCCGTCATAACCAGAAGAAAGAGAATTCCAGTCCAAACAAGATTCTATGAAAGGTAGGCGTCTACAGAACAGGCATCAAAGAGTTTTAGTGGGCAATATATTGACACTGGACTTGGGTTACCTAGTGGACCATTGCACATGAAATATTCTGCTTCAACAAAATCTATCTCTGGGCCTATACTTCAAGTTTTGGTCCATCAAGCGAATAACTCTTCACTTTACCGTAGTTGGCAATAACTGGAGACAGAGAATCCCACCCTCACCTTTCGTCTAACAGATTAAAAAAAAAGGCTAGTAGACCTCTTAGCATCCAGAGTCATTAAAAAATAATGCTTTTGGCCAATGTTCATTGGCATTGGCCAAGTTGCAGCCAATTTGAAATACAAGTGAAGGTTCTCAACATTAATTGGCAAAATGGTGTTACTGAGATTACCTTTCATTATCTAATTCTATTTGAATATCATCTATTCTCCGCAGGATCTGTTCATTTTCCTTCTCAGATGATAATAGAGTAGATTTCAGCATCTTCAGTTCCTTTTCAGCATCTGCTAGTTCCCACTTTGCAGCTTCAAGGCTCATTGCCATGTGCCTGTCTTCTTGAATAGAACTTAAAACTTCTAATTGGTGATGCTTCATCTGCAGGTTTTATTTGGGAGTGAAGGGCACAATTGGAGATAAAAAAATTACTGCCAAATTTTGTGAGAACCAATTTACCTGCTCCTCACTTTGAGCTATTCTCCACTTCAAAGCTTCCAGTGATCCATTAAGCTGTTGAAGATGCTTCTCTAACCCTTCTTTCTCAGAGAACAATATGCTTTGTGATTGCTTTGCTTTCACACTGTCAGACACTAGCTACAAAACAAATAACCAAGAAAATATTCAGAAACAAGGTTGCATAACATAGAAAAAATGAACAATTGTATTTGAACAAGACCTTTATATTATATTCATCTCTTTCAGTTACTTGCTGCAACAAATGCTGGTTCTGAGTCTGCATGTCTTCATAGGCTTGACCAATAGTCTGTACATAGAGATAATTAACAAAAGCACTGAAAAGATGATAGGAAAGGGGAAAAAAGTAGAGAGACCATGATTCCACTTCTCAGCCATCACAACTCAATTGTCTCCTAAGAAGGCCGAAAAATGTCACCTCAATTTCAGATATATAGGACTCTGCCTCGCCTTCTTTGATCTTGATGGCTTCCTTGAGCCCTAAAACATCTCTGCATGAAAATAATATAAGAGCAATTCTCAAGACCAAAACTAAGAGATAAAACATTTAATAATATAAGAACAATTCTCAAGACCGATACTAAGAGATAAAACATTTAAAGAATTCATGAAGCAATTCAAATGAAAAGGATAAAGCACCGATCAGAGATTTAAATTTTTCTGTGCACCCTCTCAAAAAAATTGAAAGCAAAACACCACTTCCTCTCATTTTGAAATTTTCTTTCATTATTTTGTAGTTATTCCCCCCTTCAGGGTTTTGGGGACAGGGTGGGTAAAGCACTTAGCAACTTTATTGTCTTATCCAGAACCATTAAATTATGCACTAAACTGAAAAAAAATAGTTTCAACTTCTAAGATTGTATAACTCAAATGAAGAGAAAAATAACAAAAATTCCAGAACAACAGAAATACTAGAGACTCAGAAAGTTGGCATTCATCAAAAAGAAGGAGTGATATAATTGACTAGGCCCTTGAGAAGAAGACATGTTGATACAGGAAAGATGGAAAATGACAATTAGCAGACTACATATTAGGCAATTGACCCAGTACATTACTAAAACCTCATTAAACGAACAAGGAAGAGCCTTTCAATTCCTCCAACTTTGAAATAATGTTAGTTCAAAAAGGTAATCAGCACAAAGATCTGCAAATAGTACTAGAAATGTAACATTTCTTTTGTCCTAATACAAGTAACCCAAACTATGACTTCTTTTGCATGATTTTCACCCAAATTGGTAACTTTTCAATTGAAAGAAATACTATTAGGAGTGCACTGGTACAGAAGGAAAAACAAGTAAAAGAACCTGTCAGAAGCATCTAACTCGGCTCTTAATTCAGCTATTTCGGCTTCAGCAATAGAAAGCCTCCCCTGGTATGCTGCCTCAGCTTCATAAGCTGCTTTCACTCTCAATTCCAAGCTATGTTCATCCAAGGTATTCCTCAAAGTTTCGGCTTGCAAGTGAGCTCTACGTTCAGATTCTTTAATCTCTGTCACGTGTCTTCCTCAGAAGCAGTTCAAAACAGTCTTGTCAAGATATAGATCCAAATGGACTGTGAAACTGTGTTTTTCAAAATAATCTTTGCCAGGATATAGATCCAAATGCAGAGTGATTTATGTACTTACTATTTTTGACATGCAAGCACAAATAAACAAATGACATATCAGTTTCTACACAACACATAATAAGCCTGTCTTCAAAGACTATCTCATTTATCTTAATCAAATTCCTGGGAAGAATGCACAAAACTACCTATCATCGTAAATCTGCTGACCCAACATATCCAAGAAAGTTTCTAGCTCTTGTTTTTCCTTCTGCATTCTCCCAGTCTGCAAGTTCAATTCTACAAAGTCAACTGCTACATACTTTTAGAATGCCAAAAATATTAAAGATTCATAAGGGCAGGAAACATACGATTTCTTTTAAAGACTTGATCTCCTCCACCTGCTGAGCACATATATCAGCCAAATCCTTCACTTCAGTAGTCTGCCAGATACAGTAAGTGGTCTCAACTGAGATATCTTGATGAAATTCACCAGCAAAGACAACAATATTACTAGGAAAACTAAATTATCTAAGTTCGAGAAAAAAATGAACTGTAAAGATATTGGGGGTGGCAATTTCTGACCCGGTCCAAAAACTTGACCCAAAATTAGTAGGTTTCGGGCCAAGCTTTTGCGGGTTTGAGTCAACATCAGTTGGACCCGCTAACCCAAAAAAAATAAAATGGTTAATTTCAGGTTGACTTACAGACTTGCAACTATATTTTAAATAATTTAATAAATATTTATATAAATATTAAAAATTAATTAAATAAAATCAAATGGTAAAATTGTAAATATTTAAAGCCTTAAGTCTTAATTTTAATTCAAGAAAAAAAAAATTTTGTTGGTGGGTTAGCGGGTCAAATACAGGAAACCCACAAAATTGGCGAGTTAGGTTCCAATTAGATTTTTTGACTTACAAAAATAATCGGGTTTGGTTCGGGATCAACAGGCCAAGTGTAATACCCAAGTCTCAACTCGTCCCACCAACCCCACCCATTGCCACCCTTAGCTGTGAATCCAAAAGGATCTTACTCCAAGCAAGAACCTTTGAGGAATAGAGATATCGTATCATCATACCCCAAGAGAATAAGGGATATGTTTGTTTTACTATTTCAAATCTTCTTTTATCCCATCAAATTTTATACAATCAAACATACTATTCACCAAAATTTTCATCTAGAATTCATATTCAAAATTTCCATTTCTTACATGTATAGCTTACTAAATATTTTTCATTCATTACACTTATTTACAATTAAATCAATACATATATACACACATGCACTCACTTTGATATATACTAGTATAATTTGAATCCTCTATGTGGATTTATTTATAAAGTATAAAATTATTGTATTTCAATTAATAAAAATAATATTATCTAATATTAAAAGTATAAAGAATATTTAAAATAACAAAATCAAAAAATATCAAGAGAATTAGATAGAAATAACAAATGAAAAGGTTAAAAGAAAAAAGAAAAAAGAAAAAATTTAAAAATTAAAATACAAAAATTATATGATTTTAAATTGTGCAACATTATTTAAAATAAAAAAATCAGGAAAGATTAAAAGAATTTAAAAAATGATAAAATTTAAAAGAACATATACATGCAGACTGTAAGTCGGATAAAATAGAGAAGAAAATTATAGAAAGAATAAAATTATTTAAAAAGGAGAATTGTATAAATTCAATTTGTGCAACCAGTAATCCTTATTGAAATAATGATATAGAATATATACATATATATTAAAAACTAATCATATCTCTATATACTATTATATCATCATATTATTATTATATATTTTATACATATATTTAAATAAATCAAATTATTCATCTCATCATTATTTTTTTGGGGAACAATCTCTACTAAATTTGTGAGCTTGCGTAAGCCTACCTTGCCAACTTGTCCAAATACATCTAAAATTGAATTCTTTTAGGTTCTTTCTTTCTTTAGGTTTACTAGGGGTTTTTAACTTGAGTGCCCAATGGCAGATAATCTCACGCCAGCTATGACGACGAGTTAGGGACCAACTTGGCCATTAAAGTTGTACATATAACCTGATCTAGATGACTTCAACTCTAAAGAATTTTTGATTCAAAAACAAAATGCAGATCTAAGATGGCCAAGTACTGTGAAATAGCACTAAACCGAACCTTTATGTCCAGTAAGGCACTAAGGGATTGGGCTTTCTCGCGTAAGGAGAGGGCCTCGTCAGCTGTGTTTTTCCACCTGTTCAACTGACTTTCCATCATCCCCATTTCTTTCGACAAAGCTGATGCCATCACCTGAAACTCTTCTTTGATATCCTTTCTTCCTGAGAAAGGCACAACTTTCAGACCAGATTGTAAGAACCAAGAGAGCAGTAATAAATTTGTGCAGTATCCCATAAACCTGAATCTTGTATAGCTTCCTCCATTTTTAACTCCATCTCATTCTTCTCAATGACACATGTTTTCAGTTGATTCTGCAGTTCTTCAACCTTTGACTCAGAACTACCATTTGTGTTCCTTGCAGCATCTATAGACTCTGCTTTCACAGCCAACTCTTTCTCCCTTCGCATGATGAATGGCCTTTCAGCCTGTGCATACAAAACAATGTTGAAGCAACTAAACCTATTAAACATTAAATGACAAAACTCTCTTTCAACTTAAATATTAGGTGCGGTTGTAATTCATATCAGAATCAAGCTAAATAAAAGGTCTTGAGTTCAAATCCCAACCACAATCCATCTATTAGGATAACAATCATATTCTACATGATAGGCTTTACAAAAAAGAAAACTGCTTGCATGTGAGGGGACATGTTGAAGCACTAAACCAATAGAATAATAAAGGAAACATCATTTCATCAATTTAAACTTTTAAATGAGATGGTTGTTCCACTACAGATACACACACACACACAATTGGAATAACTTACTTGCAAAGATTCTGTCAATATTTTATAACGCTCTGCTTCAGCATTCCAGTGCTGGAACTGATCATTCACTAAGGAGTAAGGACGAGATGCATAGACATAATTTTCCTCCTTCAATTCATTCTACATAAACAAACCATAGCAAGTTAGATTAACATTACAAGTAACTTATAGTATAGGTCAAAAAACACTGTTAAGAACCTGAAGATCCTGCAGCTGCTTGGACAAAATTAGGTTGTCCTCCCGTGCATCTTGAAGCTCGGAAAGCCGAACCTCGGCTAGTACCTACATCATATTCAACTTTAACAAGCCATCCTCATAATGATATCCATAAAGATATACGATAAGAGCAGGGGCAAGTTAAGGAATTGACTGAGGCCAAGTACGAAAACCTTCGTCTCCTCAATAGTTTCTTTTAGTTCTCGTAAACGCTTCGACCTATCAGCAGGCATTTCAGGAGACACAGTTCCATTGACAGCATCAGGAACTATAACCGGAATAGGAATTGGAACCTGCATTCCAAAACCGTCTTTCTGCATTTTCAAATTAATAAATTTTCTTCTACTTTCTTCAAGCTCCGCAATGCTTTCTTCAAGCTCTCCTTCAAACATAATCAGAACATGTTCATTTTAGTACACAGTCATAAATGCATTCAAGTTCAAATATTAGACTTGATGTGTGTGTGTGTCATTCCATTCAAACAGGCAAATATCACTCCCCAAAACAATGGAGCTAAAAATTATCTTATACACATGTCAGGGGAAAAATTCCACTACCAGCAAGGCGCTTTATCTCTAACTGATCAACTGAATGGTTGCCAATGCGGGTTTGAATCTCCTCAGCATATTGTTTGTGTTTAAAATGAAGTGCATCAACCACCTTGGGAAGGTGACTTGCCTCCTCTGTTATCAAAGAATCAAGCTTATGCAATTGGATAACAGCATCTGAGGAGACAAACAGAAACAATACACAATCAATAAAATTTATGCAGAATAATAAAAATATTACATATATCTGCAAGCAATTTATTCACCAATGGACAAAAGAAGCACAGACAAAATTATCAGGCTCCTTGGTCAGGGTATATCATAACCTTCTGCAGATGGTTTCCCCAGCAAAATCTTAGCTATGTCCTCAAATTTAGCTCTCTGAGAATCAATAGCATCTTCCAGTAATATCATCAACTCCCTCGTAGAATTCATACGTGATGCAAGAGCTTCTTTAACATAATCAGTTGATCCATCATTTTGGCTACATTTTATGGTATCTGTTTCTAGTAACCTACAAAGAAATATATCCTCCGCAGGGCATGATGGAATACAGCCTAAAGAGAAATCAGTATCTTGAACATATACCAAAGATATGTGCATAGTCAGAAATCAGCAAAATCCAACCAATACCTCGAGAAGTTTCTAGACTATCCAAACTCAGTAAAGCACTTTGGCCAGCCCCCGCTTGTACTCCAAGCAAAATTATATCATCAATCAACTATAAAAAAGTCATTAACTGATAAAGATGCGATTCATGTGCATACCACATAAGTATACAAGACGCATATTATACAAGGACATATGCAGTGAGTAACCTGGTTCCAAAGTTGGTTCACTTGTATCAGTAATTCATCATATGAAGTTTGCTTCTCTTTAAGTTCGTTGATTTTTGATTCAAGATCATGTAGCTCTTGCTTCTGTATTTCTATCTGTTGTACAAGTTTCTGGTTTTGGTACTGAAGAACTGCAGCATCAACCTGTCAGATAATAGATTTGATGATGCCTTTTCCCCGTTGGTGTACAAAATCAATCAGGCAAAACATCCTCAGCAAATTGACTTTGGGGAGAAAAATTGACATAAACATAAAACATATAGCAATATCATAGATGGTACATTAAAAATATAACATGAAGAAAGTGATTGCAACAAACTCACTGGTTTGCACCAATTTTAGGTTCTGAAAAGTGATTGCAACAAACTCACTGGTTTGCACCAATTTTAGGTTCTGAAAGTATTATTTCGGCTCATTTAATTTACTACCGTGTTCCAACATGTTCAGCAAAGGATAAATGAAACAAAATATTCCTTGTACGTGTATTCTTTCTGAAGAACATCTAGATGTACTCAAAAATAAAGCTTGAAGTTTCAAAACGCAAGTGAAATAAAGTCACAACTTTCTTCTTCAGTAACCATGAGATTCATATTCAAATATCTAGAGGGGTTAGCATGTGACCCATCAAATTCAAAAGGAGCAGGTCCATTCCATGGCTTCACTACAATCATTCATGAGTCAAAGAATGCACAAACTCATAGAAACAAAGAACAAAACACTGGTCAAATTTTTATCATACAACTTTTCTCACAATCTTGATCACCAGCTGTTTGACCTTGCTTCCAAAAGAAGAACCTAAAAATTAAAAATTTTCATCTTGATATCGGGCATCCATCCTGCTCCTAACACTACTCCAATACTGATACAACACCACCACCACACTCCATATTAAATTTCCAACTGAAAAAAATCCCCCAATATAGCACAGTTGATTAGCTATGATTCCCTTCCCAATAGGCCCACAAATTAAGACACTGCAAAACCCACTAGACCCCTCATTCCACATATAATGTTGATTAAATCCAAAATTAGATAACCGATACAGAAACAACAAAAATTACAGATACAAATCAACGTTGCAAATGCCCATCGCAAGCGATACACACGGACAACTAACAAAATAGCAAAATTTACAGGTTTGTTGTCATCAGGAGGAGGGGAAGAAGAGTTGCGAGCCATTGAAAAGTAGCTGTTGTTCAGATGAGGTCGCTTTTGCTGTGGCTCTTCTTCTGGTTCCATTTAAACAAACACCGCCCCACTCCCAGCTAACGCGATGGCTGAATCACTAATAACCCCAACCATTACATGAGTAATTTAGATTCTTCAATCTTCTAATGTGTGTGCATATAAACCCGCAGGCACAATCCAAAAGTCCGCGAAGTTTATCAGCCTTCAATTCACCGCTGTAATTGCGCCCTAAAATCCCTTGCCAGCAATGGTAGAAGCGGTGAATTTTCCTGGATAACTTTCCCTCTTCATTTCTAATTACTGCGTCTTCATACAAGTAACAAGAATTCAAGACAAGTGAAAGACGAATTCATGAAACAGAGAGGTAAACAAAAGCGGAGAGAGAGAGAGAGAGACCCCGGGGGGGGGGGGGGGGGGGGAGACGTCCGCGTATTGGGCCTTATCTGAAACAATAAGAGATGAATGACAATTGGGGCTACTTTTAGAAAACAAGGACCAATGGACCCAATTAAGTTGGTTCAAAAGCAAACAGAGACCCAAAAGAATTGGGCCACACTTTTACACAAAGCTTATGCACAACTATGAACGTTGGACCTGCTGTGTGCATAATATATCAAATTAATAAAAATTATAATAATAATAATAATAATAATAAATCTATCTATACTCTTTCAATGATGCGGAGACACTTAAAAGAATTGTTTTTGATTTTTTGATTTCATAATATATTGACTAAATACTAAAATGCCTTTCATATTTATTTGAATTTTATTATCTTCTTTCAATCTTCAAATATCCCCACAAACTTTCATTTATTTTATATTTTTTTAACACTTTATTCTATCAGCTCTAATTTATACATTTTCTTCTCTCAATTTTTTTTATTTTTATTTTTTATTTATTGTTTTGATTTATAAAACTATTAATATAATAAAATAATTTTTAAAATTATTATTTACATAGAAGATATTAAAATTTATATCTAAAATATTTATGCATGGGCATTAAGTATACGCAACAATACACGTAAAATAATATTTTGTAATAATTTCCAAAAAAAATCAATAAATTTGCATTAGAAAAACTTATATAATGTAAGAGAGAAATTCAGAAGTTAGAAATAAAAGAATTAAATTATAGAAGGACACAGAAGGAAAAATATTTAAAAAATGAGGGCATTCGATCAATACACGTTTGATCGTGAAAAGTTATTTATTATATATGAGTATTTCCTAATATATAGATTAATATATGTATCCATAAGCTATAAGAAGAATACTTAATGCATGTGTGCACCCATATGAATGAATGAATAACATTTTAAATCACTCATAAAATATAATATAAACAAAGAAAATTCTGAAAAAATGATTAAAATCGAGAGAATATTGAAAGAAAAATATAATAAATCAAAAATAGAAGACACTCAGTGTTTGTTTATTGAAATAAATAATAATTTGTTAAGGATAAAGTTTACAGCATTCATAAAATTCATAAAATTATAAAAGAAAAAATTTGAAAAAAAAATTAAAATTGTGAAAGTGACTGAAATAAATGAATATTGAGGTAATAGAGTGAAAAGAGAATACCAAAAAATTAAGAATAGTTTCATTATAAATTGTGCAACTATAATTCTTCACACACACACACACACACACACACATATTATTATCATTTGCTTACACGATTCTTTTATCCCTGAAATATTCTATTTATATATGCGTGTGTATTATAATCATTTGTGACATGATTTTTATGCACTCGCATACAGATACACACATATAGATAGATGCTGTAATCATTTTGTTACGTGATTCTTTTTATTGCTTTGTGGTATACATTCTTCTTGTTCTTCTGTTATTAGGACCATATACGGTGTGTTTGACTAGATTGATTTTTAAGAACTTGTAATTGCTTTATAGTTTATAAAAAAATCTTCAAACTTTTAAATCATTTTCCAAATATAAGGCATTAAAGTGTTGGGATAAAGTAGCTTCCAACAACATATAAACTATTATAGAATCAAAATATGGATTACTATAAAAGAAATATTTATTGTTATAATTGATATAAATTTGTAATGTAATCAGGGACATTTACATTATTTTGCCCTACAAAACTAGTAAAAAAATTTATTTATTGATATAAATTTTTAATGTAATCAAGGACATGTACATTATTTTGCCCTACAAAACGATGCCGTCTATGAAATATTTCTAAATAAATTAGAGAGAACTTACATTTGTTTTAAAGATCATCTCAATTTCAAACATTTTATTTTAGAACTTATAAATTATAATTAAACACTCGAAAATTCATCAGCTCCCACGTCGTATCTTATAACGTTTTAAACTCACCCAAACTCACACTTAATAATTATGCATATTTAGATTTTGCTAGGTGGTTGAGATAACCATATAACAGTTTGCGACGGGCAAAAAGTCGTAGATAAAATACGTCCTCTTCCCCGCTTTTTGAAGTCAAAGAGATAGCGACAGTATCTATTGAATACATTCATTTATTATTAACTACTTGACAGTCGACCAAAAATGTCCTTCTCATATTTGCATTAGTTTACTGCAATGGTGTGGGGCAGCCGGCCTCACTAGCCGTTAAGGCAGATTCAACCTAGAGGCCACCATATCCATAAATTTAATTCAAGAATCTACAACACAAAAAAAAACATGCTTAATGTCTAGTAATGCCCTCCTACTCACAAAATAGGGTTAGTTTTGTATCATCTCAGTCATTAGCCTGTGCCCACGAAAGAAATCAATATTTTCGCCCACAGAAGAGATCGATGTTTTCGGAACTAGCATGGGATTGGCTGGTGTTTGTAGGAAAAAATTTTAATCATCGTCATGTGAAATATTGTAATTGTGTGAATATGTGTTGACGTGATATGTATACGAATAATAGATGCATGGAAATAAATGCATTGTATTATTATTATTATTCCTGTGATTGGGTTGTTGTTTATAATTTTTTTATTGGTATTTTTGTTATTGTCATCAAATTTATTATCATTATATAATTTGTCGTGGTGACTATAGAGAACTAATCTTTGGTATCATTTTGAAACATAAATTTTTACTATATCCAAAATAATAAAAGAAATATTTGATTTGTACTTATTTTTATTATTATATAATTGAAATCAATCAATTTCAACAATTTTAAATTGCATTCTATAAGAAATAAATTTGATTGTGAAATTAATGGAGAATTCAGTTAGATATTCATATAAAAATATTATATTAATCAATGAACTGAATAGATACTAAAATTTTTGTTTAACTTGCAAATCAGTTATTTAAGTAAACTAATGTTTAATTTGTAATATCTATTTTTGTGTGGTTGACGATTGTGTATAATAATACAGATTTATACATATAAGATTATAATATTATATGAATTTACATTTTAGCCTCCAACTTGCCCTGTGACTGCGAGAGAACACTGAGAACCACTTTAATCGGGACAAGGGCGAGCATCTTCCGATTTATGTGACACACTAATTATCAACATCTTGATATCACAAATTTTTCATGAGTTGCAGTGGAACTAACTTCTAATTTCAGATCAGAATTGGCTTTAGATTCTAAGCCACCCACCCTCTTCGATGAAACCCATCACCAGAATTCGGACCTTATATGCCTCTGCGCGCATCTCGCTGGTCTGGAATCTTTTCTCGCCACCAACACTGCGTCTTCAAAGCTTCATCGGTGCAGGGCAATGGTTTTTAGTTCCGTAAAAATAGGTATAATGGAGGTCTATTTGAAGCTCTTAGAGTAGAAAATTTTCTGCTTTGAAAAATTTGACAAAAATGGTCCAATTTCAAGTGAAAATTGGCAGAGATAAAGAATGGGTTGAAGGAGGCAGATGAGAGAGAAAACCTTGTTTCACCACAGCATGAGAGAGATTAAGAAGGAAATAGGAGATATTGGAGGGAAAAATTTTTTTGAGAGAATATATCAGGGATATGGCAATGAGAAAATGAAATTTGATAGGCCCTCCAATCACAGCCCATATTCCACGAGGAAAGGAACAATTCCTAAAACATAGGTTCTGTGTTTGAGTTAGAAAGAGCATTTTCTTCTCATTTGAAAAAATGGTAACTTAAAAGAATTTGCAGAACGTTTGGTTGTAAAGATTATGCATTCTAATATTTGTTTTAATCAAATAAATTATTATTATTATTTTTTTTAATTACAGGAAGAATCAAAATGGAGGCATCCATCTTACCTGTTGTTAAAGATGAGGTCCTGGAATCCACTTCAATTAGAACAAAAAGGGACACAATGCCATTCACAACCTACAAAGCATTATTCTACGGGACCTGATTAGGAATTAATTTACTCTTTTACGGATAAGACTTAATTACTATTTATTATTAAGGATGGCGTTGGAAATTTAAATATATATTTTTTAATCGTTTTCTGTCGTATTCAGTGCTTAAGTAATTCACAATTAAGGCCCCTACAAATGAAGGATCCCATGTGCCCAAAAATCAAATCAAATCCAATCAAACGACACTGACAAGTAAGAATCATTTTTAAAAATAAATATATTTGGATGGATCCTCCATTTTGAAAATATTTTTTTCTTAATATAAAGTAAAACAATAGGTATAAATATTTCTAAAATATTAAATATGTAGATACTTTTTTTATGTGATTGGATATTTGGAATATAAAACATAATTATTATAACGATATAATAAATTATTATCTGCTGAAAGATATGTTTACATGACATGTATATATAAATATTAATTTTATGGAGTAAAAGAGAAAGGCTAAATTTGTACCAGAAAATGAGTGAAAAAAAAATGAAAAAAGAAAAAGAAAAAGAATTTTTTAGGAATATATTCTAAGAAATATGGAATAAAACCTAAATCTCAAAAAAAAAGGGGATTATTTGTGGAATGAGAAAGCCAGATTGGATTGTAACTTTCAAAAAATGATAAAAGAACCTTTACAGATAATCATAATAAAAGAATAAAAAAAACATTGCTAAAAACTCCAAGACTACGTTGGTTGGAGATTTTGTTTGGATATGAAAATAATTGGAGTTTTGTTTGTTTGAAACTTATGTTTACTTACAAAATTTTGAATGGATAAAAAATTTAATTTATTTAAATATACATATTTATATATATAAAATATATAATACTAATTGAATAATATAATAAATATATAGAAATCATGATTAATTTTTAAAATATAAATACATATAAATATAAATGTATTTGTATGTATATATGAGTATAGATTTAATTATGAATAGAAAAAATAATTAAATTATATATATGTATTTATAAAACAGTAAAATTTTAAATTTAAATTTAAAAAATTATTGATTAATATATCTGGGACATTTTCACTTTCAAGACTGAAATTATTAATTACCTTCTATTTTAATTCATTTATACAAAATTTGACATTAATAAAGAATTTTATAGATTTGATAAAATAAATTTATCCTGACCTTCCAAAGTAAAGCTGGCCTGCCTTGCCCAAATTTTAACACGACGAAAAGGAGAAAGAAACATAACCCAAGAATCACTTTCTTCATGGTTTATATGCTCGCACAGGAACAAAGAGCCAGTTTCCCCTAACCTAAATGCCCTGAACCCATACCTCTCTCTCTCTCGCTCTCGCTCTCTCTCTCTCGCTCTCTCTCTCTCGCTCTCTCTCTCTCTCTCCCCACATTTATTCCAGTAAGCCACCATTCCTGTCAGCTTAACACGCAATCGAAGAAGGTGGTCAAGGGTCACTCCAAAAACTTCTACTAATTTTAACACACATCTTCCCAGGCAACGAGACACCACGTCCCCTTTCTCACCTTTCTACCTTATCGCATCCACAGGAGCAAATGATTTCCTATCTTGCACAGAACTCCTATCCCTGCCTGTCTTCTTCTGCGCCTCAACATCATCACCATCAACGTCGTCATTCTCCTCCCCCGGCGGGACGAACTTTGTCAGCGACTGATACTCAATCTTTTCAGGATACGAGCTGACCATAACCAGATAAAGGGTCACAGCAGAAACAGTGACCCCCACCACGTACCAACTGAACTGAATATTCACCAAGGATTTCGCACGCTCCAGGGCTTCTTCCACGTGACATCGGACCACTTCGTGACCTTCCTCCAAGTTCATGAAGCAGCCCTTCGGGATCAGGCCAGGGGTCCACAGCATGAACCCCATGACCATGAGCCAAACCCCTTGGAAAACTATACTGACCGACCTCACGAAGCTGTTCAAGAAACTCCTGGGATAATTAATGCCCAATAGGGTGGTGACAAGCGACGTGAATATCGGGATTTGAAGCAGCCAGTGGTATTGGCCCTCGACTCCCATGTGATCGGCGGAATGGAGGTGGAAGAGAAGGAACTGCTGCCCGAACGCCACCGCGCCAAGCAGGTTGGTCAGCCCGTATTGCGCAGGCGGGGCGAGCTTGTCGAGGACGACGGCGAAGACGGCGTACATGAGAAAGCTGAGGGAAATATTGGAGTGTTCGAAGTTGTTGAGATGGTTAGAAGGGATGGTGCCGTCCGGGTCGAGAGGCTGGTGGCGGTCCGGCCCGATAAAGAGCTCCATGGATATGGAAATGGAGCAGCCCGCCATGATCAAGTAGAGCTCCAAGTACTTAATTCTTGGAGCGGGAAACCATGGTGAAGAGGCGTAGGATTTGGGGTAATGGGCGTGGAGCTTGATGTGGTTGAGCAGGTGCCATAAGCCAATGGCAAAGAAGCCAAATCCCGGTGCCACATGCCCGACAAGAGTGCCCATGTTTCTGTTCTTTTGTCCTTAGGACTTAGTTAACTGACTGTGGTTGGGAGGAAGTGAGAGTGGTAAAGTGAGGAAAAGGGCAAGGAAAAATAGCAACTAGGTTGGAGAGGGTTGTGGGGTGGAAAGGGATAGGGCTGGTGGGGGACATTTATATGAGGGGTTTGTGGGATACAGCGAAGAAATCTTCTAAGTCTAGACTCTAGAGGCTTCTTAGAGGATTAAACGTTTAAAAATTTCAAGGGGGTTTCGTTGTAAATTGCTTGGTGCGGAGGCTTGAGGAGCAAGGCTGAAGAGAGATTGACCAGAGACTAATAAAATAGTGGCTAGTTTTACAATTTAGCCAGGTGGCAATATTGGTGGTGCTCTAGAATGCCACCAGAGGGTCTCATAAATAGTGTACAAGACTGTGACATTTAATGTTTAATTAATTGTTTACGTTTTAAAATTTAAGTTACAATTTTAAGCATTCGTGCACTTAAATGGACCCCACTAGTCTCGTAAATAATACGCTTGATATAAATGTACGAAATTCTCATAATTTTAATATTTATTAATTTTTACGTTTTTCAATATTTATCACAATTCACGAAGATTATCTGGGCCGGGTGCAAGAAATTTTGTCACATGACAAAATCCGAAAACTTTAACTAATTATATGTTTCTATTTTTTATTTTACATATAAAAAATTGTAGCAAATAAAAATTTACAGAAAACGTTAAATAAAATAAAAATAATATAAAATAAAAAAGTAGTTTTTAATATTTTTTAGATGGAAATGCTACATAAATTAAGTATGTGACATCAATTTTTTCTTATGGTTGAAAATTTAAACATGTGTGAATTTATTTATTTTAAACATTTCAAATATTTTTTCATATTTTTTTATTTCTAATTATTTGTAATTTTTATTTTATTTGATGTCTTATTTATATTTCATTTAATATATTTTTATACTTTAAAAAATAATTGATTAATAATTTAAGATTTTGCCATATGTCGGGTGCAGGATTGAGAAGGTCATTGCATTTTCCATTATACCCCACCAGAGGCCACTGATTGAACTCCACCATAAATGCATGTCAACGTGGGCAGTCGAGGTTTAACTTTAATGAGACTACGGCTTCATTTGTTGTCACTTTTTTCAACTACCAAAACAAATACCATAATCATGACATCTCTTAAATATTTTCTTTATCCTACTTTTACATAATTAAAAAAATACATATAAAAACAAATACCTAAAAACAAAAACTAACATAGCCTATGCAGTTTGTGCATTTAATCGAATGTTTTATACTTTGAAATGTGTGAAATAATTAATTATTTTTTTAACATACGATCTATGTCAAGATTTGAACCATTCAATTATTCGGACTTAATGCATAATTTACTGAATGATGTGGAATGTCAACAAGCCGGAATCCAATGTATTAATACCAAACCAAAGTATGCTTAGGAATGGGAAGAGGATAAATATGTTTTACGTGGGAATGTTAAAAAGAGAAAAAAAAAAAAAAGGTTTGGGGACCTCAAGTTGGAAGAAAGAAGAGTGAGATGGCACACTGTTTACATAAGACGTGTTTCATTTTTTTTTTTCCATAATTTACAAGTATTTGGCACATTTAAAAATTTTTAAAAAAGAACTATTTTTCACATTGTAAGCAAATAAAAATTGTCCGGTCAAATGTTGCCACGTGACAGTTTATTGTATTAAATGTCAATTAAAATAAAATTTTTATTATTTATATTCTAACAACTTAATTAAATATATTTTTTATGATTAAATAATGAATAAAATTGATATTTTAATACAAGTATGATAGACTAATCAGAAAATAATACACGTGAGAATGGGCCAATCAAATTGCGCCATGTATCAAAACTTTTTCATTTGACAAGTCATAATTTTTGCTCAGACAAATATAAAGGGAGTAAATCATGACAATTAACGTTGTAAATCAAGACATGACAATCAATCAGATTATGCCACATTGTTCCCCAAATATAGCAGCCAAGCTTCCCTACCCCTATAAATACGAATAGCCTTTGATGATTCAAAGGGACAATAAGAAGACAACACAAAGACAACACAGAGCAATCAAGCAAGAAACAGTCTTGGAAGGAAGTTCATACTCTCTCTACAAGTTCAGAACTATTCTTTCAACATCTAAGACATTCTTTACGGAGATCCATCAAATTTTGGCGTTTGATCTATAATTACGGTGTTCAACCAGCAGATTAATGTTATTTAGAGCTCTAATCAACGCTGTAGAAGATTAAAGTTCAAAAACTTTTCCAATTTTAGCTACGCTCTTCAGGAAGTTTCAAGGTGTTCTTGCCACGTTCTGGACGTTCTTCGCAAAGTTTGTTAAATTTTAAAGTTTGATCTAGGATCGTGATACTAAAAAATTAACGTTTTTTAGAGGCTCGACAGACTTTAAAGAAAATTAAATTCACAAATGCTTAGACAAATTTCAAAAGCGTTCAAGCTTTCTTAAGTTGAAAGAAGTATCAGAGAAGCAAGTTAAAGAATAGAGCTCACATAAATTTATTTGATTCAAATTATAATTGTATTTGTATAAATTCTTATTTATAAAAAATTCAATTATAAGAATTTCTTCCTACACACATGTTTTAAAATCTAAACTCCATGATTTTTATTGTTAAAATAATCTATCTTCCACCCACCTCAAACCTTGAAAAAAGACTTTAAATCAATAGTAATTATTATGGTTATATTTATGGATTTAAATTAATGTGCGCTTTTACTGTGAAATTTTATTGACAGTGTATAAATAATTAGCGTGTACATTTACTTTTATATTGTTTATAATATCATAAAATAATTGAATGATGTCATTATATACTTGAGTAGTATATAAGTGTAGAGTGGGTGCATATAGAGTTCTGGTAAATATTTTATTTTTAATAGAGTTAATGATTAAATAATGTTGAAAAAATGTATTTGTGTGTGTAAGAGATATTTTTTAAAGTTTTATATAGTTGATTTGTGCATGTTTATTAGGCTTGAAAATCCTCCCAATAAGGAAATTAAACATAGATATGGCAATGGTTCTTTTTTATTTTTATTTTCTGTGTGCATTGAACGTGAAAATATAAAAAACAGTATAAAAATAATAGAAAGAAAGAGACAATAAGCATTTTTTATGGATTGTTTATTTAGACTGTGTTTTCAAGGGTAAGATTTTGACAAGAATGAGTGCTTTTGTTTAACTTTTTAAACATGGTCTGACTTGTAAAAGGCATACACTATGTAAGTATAAAACAATTTTTTTTTTATCTCTTATTTTTTATACTATTTCTAAATTTTTACACTTAAAAAACATGCTAATTTGATCTCTCGAAAAACAAAACAAAAACAAACATAATCCCTATATTGCAATAATGTTATGTATATATGTTGACATGTGTAATATGTAAGAGAGATAAGAAGGGTAGTCCAGGTAAGGTTTAAAAAAAAAAAAATGTCATACGCGCGTGCACGCGCACGCACACAAATATACCAATAAAGTTGCAAACTCCATGCGTGTGCAAATTTATATATAAATTATAAAGTTATTGTATTTTAAATAATAGATATAAAATTATTTAAAAAGTATAAAAAAATTTCTAAGTAAATAATAAAAAATCAAAAGAATTTAAAAAAGGAAAAATTTGAGAGAGAACAAAAATGAAAATTATAAGTCAAAAGAAAAGGATGGAAAAAATGAAAAAAATTAAATAAAGGTAATTGTGTAAATATCTCATTGTACACCCTAAAAATCTTATTTTCTGAATAATTTTGTATAAATATAAGTTAAAAGTAAAAAGATTAACAAAAGAAAGAAACATAAAAATTTTGGAAACAGAGAAAGTTTAATAATAAAATAAGAATAAAAGTAATTAATTAGTGGAAAGGAAAAACAAAAGAGGATGAAAAAAGTAAAAGAATTTAAAAGAAAAGGTATTTGTGTAATTCTACTTTGAGCAACCAAAAAGTCTTATTGAAATAATAATATAGTATGAATATATATTTATTAAATTTTTAAAATTTTTGTTGTTTTAAAAAAATAATTTTCGTGGTAAACCATATCAAGAAAGTCTGGTATTTAAATCCAATTTTTGAAAACCACTTTAATGTTCGCTTCTAGATATTTCTAGACGCTAATTAAAAATACACAATTTCTAAGTTAAACACATGGTAACATATAATTTCGTGTATTACTCAATAACTCTAATTTAAATGTGTATTAGTATATGATAAAATGCGCCATAAACTAAAATCTTGGGCTACGTTTGGAACACACATTTTAATCTTTTAATATCCTATCTAAATTTTTTCAACTAAACATGCTATTTAAGAATATTTTCATTCAAATTTAAATTTAAAATTTTGATATTTTACATATATAACTAGCTAATTATTTTTTAATTATTAAATATATTTACAATCAAATGTATAAATATATATATATATATTTATATACACACACACACACACACTCACACACACACATATATATATCTTTATAACCTAAAAACCAACCATTATGGTTAAATATGATTCAGTTTTCTTGATCATTTTATAATACATGACGCAGCTTATAAGTTAGACTGAGTTTTGGTTGCAAAATGATTCAAATTTAAGAATATAATTATAAATTTTATATAATAAAAATTTGTAAATAGATGCCTTAAGATATTTTACTTTCATAGTAACAATCTGTGTTGCTATATTAGAAAACTAAAATTTTTAAAAATATAACTGCAACATCATGCTTGAAAAATATTTCAATTTAAATTTTGTAGTATTATTTATGAATATAATTTTTTTTGAGAGAAAAAGTTTAGAAAATATAATAAGTTCTAATTTTTTTTGTTTTAGGAAGTACGAGTCTTTATTTTTTATTTTAAATAGAAAGTATAAATTGTTAAATCAACATTACTTATATCTGAATTTAAAAAATATAATTTTTATATTTAAAATTTTTTATTTTAGACAATATAACTTTTTATATTTCAACTCTCTAGAAAACTTTATTTTTAAATTTTCAAAATTCAAAATATATTTATAATATCCTGATTGGGAGATATTTAACCTTATATTTTTAAATTTAATTAAACTTAATTTTTTAATTTTTTAATTTATAATTTAGAAGACATATTTTTTTATATTTTTGGTGAATATATTTAGAAATAATTTGAATTTTTATTCTTATAATTTGTAGAATATAGAAATTCTTATTACTGTTAGTAATTATATGCAATTCCTTAATTTATATTTTATATTTACTTTTTATAAAATATATATTTTTATATAATATATTGAGAAATAATTTTTCATTTTTATTTTCAGAATATATTTTTTATATTATCATAGAGTAGATTTATTGGAAATATAGTAAATTTTTATATTGTTTTGAAAATATAAATCAATTTCTTATAGTTTTCCAAAATCAAAATTTGAAGTTTTTGTTATTTTTTATAATTCGTAATCCCGATAAGTGTATATCTTTTATTTTTTTAGTTGATATATTGATATAAAAATGTTTTTTTTATATTTTTATCATTTTTATACTTTTTGAAAATGTGATTTTTTAAATTTTTTTTGTTTTATTTGTAAAATCCTACTAGGAAATATTTGTTCTAATTATTCAGTTATGTCATAAAATTAGCGCCAAGATGTCAAGATCTGTCGAAATCCCAATTTGCGATGCACGCGCACAGAGCATGATGAATTCTGGTCGGTATATTTTTCTCAAATTGTCAAAATTCCAAAAAAATCATGACATTTTTACCACCTTAAAGAAACAAAAACCAAAACCTCATTTGACAGTTTATTAGTCTTACTATCTTTTTTTTGAAGATGGCTTTCATCATAGGAGATAAATCTAGTATTCTTTGTTGGAAAATGTTAAACATATAAATCGTGTTCTTTCCCACGATTGAATCAAAATTTCAATTACAAAATTTAAATCGCTGAAATGCTCAAAATAAATAAATAAATAAATAAAATGCACACCATATCATAATGTCCATCTACTGATCATGCAGACTGACGAAAAAAACCCGTTCTAGGAACACTCAAGTTTTGGCCATCCCCTTTTGGACAAAATCCCACGAAAGATTGCTATCATGACGAACTCACATTTTCAAGTACCTCTTCAATGTTACATCTTCCAGGAGAGGAATTGGGAAGAATTCGATGAAAGTGGACCATATAAGTTCAATAGTTCATTTGCTTTCCACATTTCACGTCTCATATTCGAGTTTCAAAAGCAAAAAGATAGTAATTAAGCTCAAAATATAGGCAATAGCATAGCAAACGCATGAAATTAATTTCATATATACTAAGCCCACAATTATTTCTTTTTCAATCTTGCCATTGATCTCCGTCTTCCATTTATTTCAGTTCAAATCTTCTGTCACATTTTATTTTCTGTTTTTTTTTTTTCTGCCTCTCTTTTTCTACTAACAGAGGCCGACACATATTGATGGAGTTGCCTTGTGTGAAGAAAAATGCACATAGTAATCATGTGCTGACGGAAATAGGAGGATAGGGAAAATAATAATAATAATAATAACAAGAACAGAAGATTCCATGAGTATGTTTAACCATCAACTTTTTCTCTTTTATTTTCCAGTTCAGTGAAGAAGTGAGCTTTTCGAGTTTGTCCCATATAGCAATCTAGCGAGCTGTGAGGCTGTATTTTGGAATGGAGAATTTAGATTTTAAAAAAGAATTTGAAATAAAAGATTTCAAATGACTTTAATAAAAAAAATTTTAAATCCATCATGTTCACTAAAAGGATAGCTTAAAATGAAAGGCGAAAGATTGAAAATACAGCTCAACCAAACAAGTGAAGTGGATTTATTATTAGAGATATGGTCCAAAGGGTTTAGTCTTCAGTTTGAAAGAGAACCCACAACCTACACCTTGTCAAGCAAATCCACAATTAAAATAATTGTTGTTATAACAGATTTTTTTCACTCTATATAAATAAAAATTTGATGTTGCCAAATTCTCAAATCTTAGTATTGATCTTGTACTTAATTATTTAAAAGAATTATGACTGATAGACAAAGACTGACGGTTGATAAAAATGAAGCCAATGTATTAGCCAAATGCATTAACTTCCACACTTGGCACGAATCCACAAAATGCAATGCAAGTACCAAATCAAAATAGAAGAATTGAAAGTAGGAAGTCTTGATCGAATTTAACTAATCACCCAACATTTGTTATGTAAGTGCTTACTCTTTCAATATTACACTTAAATAATCACCAGACACTTGTCATTTAATTGCTTATTTTTTCGAACTACAAGAAACATTCAGCACTAACTAATTATCCAAGTGATTAGATATAAATGAATTCCGTCAAATCTCAATCCATATATGATCCATCCTCCCCACTTCCCTCTCATCATTTCCTCCACACTACACAACCAACCAAGCTCCTTAAAAACCAGGAAAACAAGAACACACACACACACAAACGTGGGTAACTTTGCAGGTGGCACCTGGATTGGCCCTCTGCATCATTGGGCTATGGCACCTCTTCAACCACGCCAAGCTCCACGCCATCAACCCCAAATCCTACACCTCTCTCCCATGGCTTCTCACTCCAAGATTCAGACACTTGGAGCTCCACTTCATCATGGTTGCCTCCTTCACCTCCATGGCCATGGAGCTCTTCGTGATGCCCCGCGGCCACCACCCGTTCGACGCCGACGCCATCATCCCCTCCAACCACCTCCAGAACTTCGAGCATTCCAACATCTCCCTCTCCATCTCCAGCCACGCCTTCTTTGCCGTCCTGCTCGACAAGCTCACCCCGCCGGCGGGAAGCGGCCTCACCCACATGCTCGGTGCCGTCATGCTGGCCCAGGAGCTGCTCCTCTTCCACCTCCACTCCGCCGACCACATGGGGCTGGAGGGGCAGTACCACTGGCTCCTCCAGATCGTGAGTCGCTGACCACTCTCCTGCCGGGCGTCAAGTATTCCAAGAGCTTCTTGCTCGGCCGTGTTCTCCCAGGGCGTCTGGCTGATTGTCATTGGGTGCATGCTGTACACCCCAAGGTTGATCCCTAAGGGCTGCTCGATGGGGTTGGAGGACGGTCGTTACACGGCGCATTGCCACGGCAGAGGGGCTCTACAACGCTCGAAATCGCTGGCAAACATTTTGTTTGGCTTCTACGTTGTCGGGATGTCGGTTTTTGGGTGCTCTTTTATCTGGGGGTGTTCAGGTTGTCCTCGTAAGAGGTAGACTATCAACGCATAGGAGGACATCAAGATCGCGATCACAGCCGGGATACTACGACTTCGAGGCTGATCATCGTAGGGAGGAGATGAACGGATTTCTGCAAATACGGAAAGGGTTTGCGCTGGTGAACTTGGAGACGCAGGAAGAGGAGGAAAATGTAAATCACACTGATCATGTATAATTATTAATATTTTTTTACTTGTATCAATTTATTTGAGCTACAACTATTGAAAAGAATAATTTATATGTGAAGAACAAAGCTTGTTAGAATAATATTGTGTATATTTTCACTACTGTTGTGTTATTTTACGCTATGTTTGGTTTTTGGAATTTAGGGAGGAAAAAAAAAATGTTAAAGGAAAATGATTTTGATTATTAGGTTAAGAAGGAAAATGTTATGAAAAAGAAAATTAAAGAGAAATTATAATTTAAAAAAAAATTTCATTTTCATCATAAAGTGGTGAGGAAAATGGAAGGAACACTATTTTAACTCTTATTCTTTTTCCAAAAATTTCATCAATTCTATTTCTTTTATTTATTTCTTCATTATTTTTTCTCAAATTACAAAAAAATTAAATTTTAATTTTTTTTTCATTTGATTTCTTTTTTTCTTAATTTTTCCTTTCCTTATTAAATTTTTTCAACTGAACAATATATAAAATTTTGAATTTCTTTAATTTTCTTTTCCTTTCTATATCAATTTTCTTTCTACTCTAAATTCTTAAAACCAAAAACACTCTCAGTGTTTATGTTTTTGGTTATGTATAAGAGATAAAAGAGAAAAATTAAAAGTCAAATAATTCGAGTGTGTTTTTTTTAAAAAAAAAGAATTGTCAACAAACAAAAGCTTTTTTTTTTTTTAATATAAGAAGTGCCTTCGATGTGTCGCTTGCCACAGTACTTGATCTATTCCCTACTTGTCTAAAATCTAAAGAAGGCCAAGCAAATAATAGAAAACAGAAGTTCGGAAAGCGTACCAAAAAATGTACATAGATTTTAGTCATGCAGGTTGATGTAAAGAAGCGCCAAGAAAAAAATAAAAATAAAAATAGCAATTACCTAGCCCTTCTTTGAATTTGATAAACTTGTTGTGTGTGCATGCAATAATAATGATATTTTATAAATAAAGTATTTGAGTAAAATATATTTTTTATGTTATCAATATAAACTTATTATATTTGGTACAGCAAACAAGGTTGAGCCAGAAAAGCCAAGTAACAGGGAACACTTGATCCTATTGTCCTCAGCGGAAGCAAGTGACAAAGGGGAGGTCGAGTCAAAGAACTCAAAAAAGGGTATGAGTTGAAGGAAGGACTCAGCCACCCCACCCCAAGGCTAGAGGTAGCGAAGATTAGTGTCAAGCAATGCCAGGCTCTTGATGGGAGTGCTGTAGAAGGCCACTATTGCTAATCCATAATGTGCACAATCGCGTAAAAACTGCAACTAGAAAGTGGAGATAGACAATTTTAAAATAGTTGTATGAAAGCAGGGATTTTATAATCAAACAAGACCAAGTGTGCGAAGAAATAAAGTACACATTATCCCTTTGTGATCATGGACGCAGGTTGTATTAGCTGAACAACATTGATCAGGTGTTGTGCTCTATTTCTTACTCACAATCGTCTGTGTGTATCGGAAATTCACTACCTTCTTTCTACTCCTAATTTCAACCACACCATATTGGTGCTATCTGTGGAACACCATCCACATTGTGTATACTAGACTGGCATCACAATCTTTCAATCTAATAAAAGAGCAATTTCAATCCGATGTAAATAAAGCTGTCTAAAATACCTTAAGAGAACACCTGCCATTAAAACCACAAATGAGAAATAGACCTGAAGTTGTGCTGCTCGAAGAATAGAGGAATGTGCCTGATGATGTAGATTGCTTGGAAGGGAGCTCAAAAGGAAAAGAGTCAGCCTGAAAGTACAAGAAGGCCGTTATTCCAAAAGAAAAAGAGACTCAAAGGCCAAGGGATAATACCCCTTTTTCCAAGGGAGTACTAAATGATCTGTTGCTAAAGACTTTTTGTAATGTCTCGATGGTTGACTACAATGGGGTTTCTGATCCATTCGAGCATTTTTCTAGGTTTAGACCCTAGGCTCTATATCATTAATATTCCAATGGGATCAAATGTCAAGTGTTCCTTACTACCCTGGGGGGAATTGCACAGCGGTGGTTTACTTACTTGCCCCCTATAGTTATTCATTGTTTCAAGGACTTCTCTTTTTGATTTTTGCACCAGTTCACTAGCAACAAGCAGTACAAAAAGACACAGTATGTAAGGTATTTCAATCGCAATGCCTTGGATACTTTTTGGTGACGCAAGAGGTATTAACGAGTGCCTTTGTTCAAGGACTAAACAATGGGGAGTTTTTTTTGCTCTCTTACCAAAAAAACCTCCTCAAGATTTTGACAAGACAGTGGCTTAGGTAGAGAAGTATATTAACATGGAGGAGCTTAAAGAAAGAGGAGAAAGGTGTGGTGATGCTGTTAAAAAGGCTCACCAAAGTCAGTCACCCGTGGACCATTGGGCTTGAAGCCAAAGTTAGAAGGTAAAATCGGGACAACCATTGGAAGAAGTACCACTGAAGGTTAGTCTTGAGCACATCCTAAATACTTTGTGGCATAGCAATGTTTTTAGGTGGCCTAGGTCATCCAGAGAACCTCCCTGAAATTTGCCGAGTGGCGAGTTTTACAAGTTCCACAACAAATTTGGCCACACTATCGAAGGTTGTGGCAATTTGAAGAGATAAGCGGAAGCAATGATCAGGAATGGTGATTAAAAGGTTTTTTGCAGGATTAAAAACAAAGTCTCGACTTGAAGGTTGAAAAGGGTGACCAACTGCCCCCACACAATCAATTAGGAAGGGAGCCATATTAATATGATACTGGGAAGAGTTAAAGGAGGGTCCTCCAACAAGATGAAGAAATAGTTCATTCACAATATAACATATGCTAAGAAAAGGCCTAGAATACTAAAGATAACTTAGATGAGGGTGATAAATCACTTTTGGAAAAGAGTATCTAATGAGGGTGTTGATCCCGCATCAGGATGCACTAGTAGTCACTTCTGTTATATCCAATTATGGAGTTGCAAGATGCCTTATTGTTGGAGGAAGCTCTGTTGATATATTGTTTAAGGATGCATTTCAACGAATGGAGTTAGGAGATAAAGATTTCAAGGATAATACACTTGCCCTTTACGGTTTTAGGGTGAGTTAGTCTTATCTAAAAGAAGGATCTCTTTTCTTGTGATATGGGGAGAGGGGGAATCCACTCAGATTAGAATGATTCAGTTTTATGTTGTTAGCATACTTAATTCTTATAACATGATTACAGAAGGCCAGCATTAGTAATTTTTCAGGCTGTTGGTTCCTCGATCCACATGGTAGTAAAGTTTCCCATATTAGAAAGAAGAGTTGGGGTAGTTGAAGGTGATCGGGGAATTTCTCGGTGATGCTATATTAACTTCATTAAGAATTTTGCCCCCTCGAGATGCAAAAGGTCATGGAAAAAAAAGGCGAGTGAGCATTGAACCCTCGAAAGAGCTATTGAATATTGATTTGAAGTGAGGAGATCATAAGAGCATCACCCGAATAGGGTCCCAATTGCCTAGTCGCGTTAGGGAGGATCTTATTCATCTCTTGAGGAAGCATGGCCATATCTTCACTTTCTCAACTGAGGACCTAGTAGGAGTTAGCCCAAAAGTTGCACAACACAAGCTCAACTTAGATCAAATGAGGAGGCTTGTGAAGCAGAACTTAAGATCCTTTAACACTTAGAAGGTCAAAATAATGAAAACGGAGGTAGATAAGTTATTAAAAACTGGGCAAATAAAGGAAACATAGTTCCTAAAGTGGTGACTAATGTGGTGACAGTTCGAAACGTTGGAGGGAAGTGGTGCATTTGCGTAAACTTTAGAGAGTTGAACAAGACTTGCCTTAAAAACTCTTACCTGTTGCCTCGCATAGACTAATTGGTAGATACAACAGTGGGAAGAAAGACATTAACCATGATGGACACCTTCCAGGGATTACCAAATGACTTTAATAGTTGAGGATAGGAAGAAGGTATACTTTATTACCTCATTTGATCCTTTTCTTTCTTTTTTGTTATAACATCATTCCATTTGATCTTAAGAATACAGAAGTTACCTATGAAAGAATGGTATACAGAATGTTTAAGTTATAGATTAGGAGGAATATAAAAGTTTATGTTAATGATATATTGGTCAAATCAGAAAAGATTGGAGATCATGTAATTGATTTGCGTGAAACATTTGATACCTTAGAGAAATACAATTTGAAGTTGAACCCCTCAAAGTGTGTTTTTGGTATAAAGGGTGGAAAGTTTTTGGGAGTCTTGTTAACCTAAAAGGACATAGAGCTAAATCCAAAAAAGATCAGGGGAAGCCTTCTCCAACCAATGTGCATCAAGAGCATGCACTTTTGTGATGTTTTAAAGAAAGCCAAGGAATTCAATTGGAATGAGAGGTGCTAACACGTTTTCAAGGAATTAAAGGAGTGTTTGTCCAAATTACCTCTGTTAAGCAAGCCAAGTCTAGGGGAAAGCCTATTCTTGTACTTAGCTACGTCAGAAGTAGTTGTAAGTGTTGCTCTTGTGAGAGAAGTGGAGAAGTAGTAGTTCCTAATGTATTAGGTTAGTAAGGCATTACAAGGGCTAGAGGTAAGGTATTCTGAAATTGAAAAGCTGATATTGTCTTTGGTAGTTGCATGTAGGAGATTAGGCCCTTATTTCCTAGCCCACCCTATTGTTATTCTGACGAATTACCTTGTAAAAAAAATCTTAGGCTGTGCTAGGGCATTGAGTAAGATTTTAAAGTAGGCCTTGGAGTTACGAGAATTAGACATCGATTATCAATCTCGAACAACTATCAAGTTATAGGCCATAGTGGATTTTATGGCAGAAATGGCTATAGGGGCAAAGCTTGAGTTGTGAAATCTATATATGGGTGGGTCCTCAGCTTAAGGATCCAACAAAGTAGGGTTAGTGTTGTTAAGCCCAAAGGGTGACGTTCTAGAATATAGATTTAAGATGGCAACAAATGTGTCTAATAACGAAATTAAGTATGAGGGAGTTAAGGCAAATCAACAGGAATGACAATATGCAGGTAGATGAATTAGCTAAAGTAGCTGAGGCCCTGAATTTGTCAATAACTCGCTCAGTCACAATATATGAAGTCCCCAAATTCACCTTAAATGAATAGGTTTCAACAGTGGAGGAAAGTGATAACCTAAGAATTCTCTGAAGGGCAAAGTAGATAGCCAGAAGATACGAATCCAGGCTTCTTGATTCATATTGACTAGGGATGTGTTGTACCACTAAAGATTTTCTCAACCATTGCAAAAGTGTTTGGGACTTAGGGAGGTAGAGTAAGTACTGAAAGAAGTACATGAAGAATCATGTGGGTGGACAGTCTCCTGCTAGAATGATCCTGAGAGCTAAGTATTACTAGCCCACTCTGAGGGAAGATGTGCTAAGGTATGCTTGAAAATGTGAAGTTTGCCAAAAGCATGCTAAACATTATCTTCCGATAGAAGTTAAGCAATCTATTCCTATCCCTACATAGCCCTTTGCATAGTGGAGAATATATGTAATAGGACCCTTCCCGTAAGCTTCAGGATAAAGAAAGTTCTTGGTGGTGGCTATAAATTATTTCAGCAAATGAGTGGAGGCCAAGCCATTAGCAAAAATTACAGAAAGCAGCAATGATAAGATTTATTTGACAAAATGTAATATGCTATTTTAGATTACCTAAAGAGATAGTCTTATATAACAAAAGATAATTTCATGGAAGGAAAATTATAGGCTGGTGTCAAAGGTGTGGAATAAAGTAGCTGTTCATGTCAGTAGCTCATCCTCAAACTAACGGTCAAGTGAAAGTCACCAATCAGACCATTGTTAGGAGCCTCAAGATACAATTGAACAAACACAGGGACAGGCGAGCTTGGATCAAGAAGCTCTCAGAACTATTGTAGGCTTACAAAACAACCCTACTTATCACATGAGAGAGCCCATTCAGTATGGCCTACGGTGTCAACGTAGCCCTCCTTTTAGAGGTAGGGGAAGAATCACCCTATGTTCATTTTTATTCTGAGCAGGCAAACAAGAAAGGCATGCAATAACACTTGGATTTGGTAAAGAAGGACAGGGAAGGGGTCGGACTCAGGATGCTAAAGTACCAATAGAGAATTGACTTTGCCTTCAACAAAAGGGTTACCCCAAGAAACTTCAATGTTGAGGACCAGGTACTTAGAAGGATAGACTAAATGAAAGGCATGGAAAAATTGGATTCCACTTGGGATAGGCCATATGTTATCGTTGAGAAGTTACTTAGGAGACCTTACCGACTTAAAGATTTGGAGGGACACATGCTTGTTAGGCTGTTTAATGTTCAAATGTTAAAAAGATTTTATATGTGATACCTCGTAATGTTGCTGGTCCATGTTAATAATCAACAAAACATTTCATTTCTTAGCAAACAATAGTTCCTACAAAAGCTAAGATGAGATTACTACACTAAAGAAGCATTAAGAAATGGGAGAAGTGGGGAAAAGGGGTCTGTTAGGGTAATCCTTAAGATTAGAGGTTGGCTGATCTCCGCAAGTCTACTTCAGCATCCCTTCCAAGTCACCCATCTTTTCCAGCACAATATGATAACTAGTAAAGGCAGCCTCAGCAGGCATCGGTTAGGGGTTTTGGAGCTTTAGTGCTAGGGGCTTGTGTGAGGATCTAATATTTTGTCAAACTCTAGCCACTTTATTCCCTTGACTAGATCAATAGAGTCAAAGTTAGACCTTTCCTTCAAGAAACCCCGTCTCTCTGCCTTGTCCCAACAATATTTGAACCTTTCCACGAAGGTATAGTGGCCCTACCACCTATTAGGGACTCCAACTCAAGTGATTGGCGATATTTGGTCAGGTAATCCTTAAAGAGAGCTTTTTCCTCAATAGTAGAAGGAAAGTTCCATAGAGCCTGCCATTGTGCCTCATCGAGCATATAGGGAAGTGAGCTTTGAAGATCCCTAAACTATCCCTTCATTGACTTTAGTTCCCCAGTCAAGTCACAAAGGCGACCTATAATGATGTCATTCTTCTCTTGTCCTAAAGAATAGCCTCTTGGAGGCCCTCAGGTGTCTCTATTCCAATAAGGACGTCGTTCACTAGAATCAGAGCTTATGTGCAAAGTATTAGAGTAAGATTAATAAAGTAGGGAGCAAGACCAGAAGGCTTTGAGTTTAAACATACATTAACTATAAAGCCTAAAAGCCTATTGTGAACGCCATCTTGAGGCATCTTGATAGTTAGCTTGCGGTTATAAGGGGTGACGAACCCTTAAAGGAAGGCTCGAGCTAAATGGGGATTGCAGCTAATGGAACTCCATGCTATAAGAAAAGAGTTGTGCATTGGAATATAGGGAATGGGGGGTGCCCAGGCTGCAGACTATACTTCTGGATCAACCTTTGGGGATCAGATAGGAGTCCCACTTGCTCATGGTGTGCTGCCTCAAGGATCTTCGAAGATGAAAACGATCAAACTTAAGTAGACAAGGCCTAATGCCAGAACGAGTAGCACTCTGGTCGGACGTAGTCAAGGTAGGGCTCTCAATATCAGAAGTCAGAGGAGCTTGGGTGGCAGGGGATGGCTCGAGGCCTCAAGAGCTTTCATTTTCTTCCTTAAAAAGAGGGTTGCAATAAGATCCCTAACTAGGTAAGATATCACTAACTTATCTATATAATTTGGATAAACATAAGCTACACTAATTAAGTGGGATATGAAAAGAAATATTAGGAGACAAAATGCTTGTATTTTGTTTTAACTTTTCCTTTTTGGAACTTAACTCATAATAGAAGAGAACTCCTTTTCGATAATAATGTTACTATTAATTTGTACACTATTGAGGTAAAAAGGGGTGCGCTCCATAGTGGAAGGGACAAGTTCTTTACACGTAAGCCTTAGTGTTGGCTGGGAGTTCATCTACCCAGGTGGTAAAGAACTTATACCGATTGCTCGTGCAACGCAGGAAAAAGTATTCTCCCTTTCACCATTTGTTGGAAGAGGAGACAGATTGAATGAAGTGACATTTCGACTTCATGGTGAAATGAAACACAGTTGGGTCTAAGGAGCGAACTAAGAAAGAGTAAAAAAATAAGTCTTCTTGAGGGCTAAACCTTAACTCGGTACAAAGGATGAAGAAGCTACATAGGATTCAGAAGGAATTTGGGGAAAACTGAGATACATTTATTCCATATAGTCTAAGAACAAAAGAAACGAAAGGATGAAGATAGAAGGATAAGTCTGAATGGAGTTGTTGGGTGAACACTGTAATGCAAACCTTCAACAAACTATTACGAGGATTTTCCCCACTAGTGGTGATGTTATGGTCCTTGAGAATGAAATTTTTATTATGGATCTCTTTTGTATTCAATTTTAGCTTATTTTTGATAGTAGAATAAATGGAAGTTTGGTCTCCCTACTAGAGAAGGAGGCAATTTACCTAAAAAAGAAATCCTTGGATGTTTTTGATAGGAAGGGAATAATTTTCGCATTGGAGGGTGTTGAGAAAGAAAGATTTCAGGTGAGAAGGTAACAGGAAAATGAGTAGTATGCCCATTTTTTATAATAAAAACCTACAATAGTGTCAAACACGTGTCCACGTGAGGGTATTCCTAACATACTAGAAGCTTTGTTAAAGGAATCAGGGTTATATGAATAGGCGAGGTTGATCATATGACTAGGAGGGCTCATGCTATTGGTAAATGAGGGTCTCAGCTATCGGGCCAATCATAGTAGGGGAGTATCAAAAATTTTGCAAGATGATACCTAATTGGTCATATGATTGGAAGGGTTCATGCTATCAAAAAAATGAGGGTCTCAACCACCAAGCGAATTAGAGCTGTTAAGTACTAAGAATTTTGTAAGATGATACCCAGTCGGTCATATGATTAAGAAAGCTCATGCTATTGAAAAATAAAGGTCTCGGCCACCCGGCCAATTAAAGTGATTGAGTATCAAAAGGTTTATAAGATGATACCCAATCAGTCATATGACTAGAAAGGCTTGGGCTAGCAAAAAATGAGTCTCAGTCCCTAGCCAATTAAAATGGCTAAGTACCCAAAGTCCTGTGAGATGATACCTAGTCGGTCATATGACTAGGAGGGCTTAAGCTTTCAAAAATAAATGTTAGCCATGTAGCTAATTAGGATGGCCGAGTACCCAAAATCTTGCGAGATGATACCTAATCGATCATATGACTGGAAGGGCTCATGCTATCAAAAGCAAGGGTCTCGACCATCTAGTCAATTTGAGTGGTCGAGTACCAAAAAATCTTATGACTGGGAGAGAAAAAGAAAGAAAGAGGGCGCATCCCTCTAAAACATGAGGATCCTGACTGCTTGAATGATTCGAGTGACTAGGTACCAAAAGTGTTGCTAGGTAGTGCTAGATCGACCATGTAATCGAAAGTAGCCATGGAGTAACGTTTGATAACTTAGTTGCATGGATGCTTCTCTAACTTAGTGGCTAGGAGCTAGTTAGAAAATCAAGTTCACCAAATAGAAACGCAAAATTATGGGTTGAACATTTGGTGAGAGAAAAGAGGATAACTCATGGAAAGCCCAGTAGCCTAAGACCTGCCCAGAAGGTACGAAGTGTCTTGGGAGGTATTAGAAAGGGGTGACAATATTTTACCATTTATTAGTGCTTAGTGATTGTTTAACTTGTGATAGGTGAAAAATAAAAGATTGAAAATCATGTAAAGAAAGAAAAACAGGGGGAAGAGAAGTAGTTTCCATTCATTATTAAATTTTTATTGAGAGAGAGAGAGAGAGAGAGAGAGAGAGAGAGAGAGAGAGGAGTCGAGAGGGCAACAACTTCATCATCCTACTAAGAGGGATCCATCACTAATCAAGCATTAGGGGAATGCCTTTCCCAAGTAGTCTTCTTTGACACTTCCACCAAATTGACATGCCATGGGATGTCATCCATTTTTAGTAAAGCCTTAAGACATATAGTGAAGTCCTATCAGAAGGCGATCTTGGCATCATCAGCCCATTCAGCCTAGTGAGTTTTGAGTTAAAAGTATTCATAAAGATGCGCCTGAAAGAAGGACTTTAAAGCATGGCACCCTTCTTTTGTTTCAAACGGCCTCTAGATGTCAAGCTCTTTAAAACGACAATGGTGGCAGCTACTCTCCCCGTATTCCCTTAGGCAGTCCAAAAGAGCTAAGTGTTCCTACTCCAACCGATACTGTTTCTCTTCCATCACCACCCCTTAACTAATGGTACTCATCAACCTGCTTGTAAGCCCATTACAGCTCTTCTTCCAGTATGTCCATACAGCCCTCTGACACTTCCTCTTTTAATTTGATGTTTTCGGCTATAAGCTTGATATTTTCGATCTTCAGTTTTTCGATGTGATCCATGACTGCTTTTAGTTTCTTCTGTGTGGCTAGTCCAAGTCTTAGAAAGCTTGGAGTAAATAAAACCTTGAGGATTATTGCCAAAAGTAGACATTTTGAAGAAAGGAATCTACAGAGTGTGAGAAATGAAGGTGGAGAGAATCTTTAGCATGGGTATTTATAGGCAAATATTGGATGCATTGGAAAGGAGTTAACGAGGAAAAGGTACAATAACTACATCTCCTAAGTTCCCACAAAGAAGATAGAGAAACCTTGTTTGAATTGAGGAGATATCCTCACTGAAGTGGTATGACAGACAAAGCTAAGCCAAAAAAGTCAAGTAATCGAGAACACTCGACCCTACCATCCCTACTGGAAGTAAGCAATGGATGGGAGGTCGACCTAAGAAGGGGTTTAAGTTGAAGAAAGGACTTGACCACCTTTCCTGAGGCTAAAGGCAGTAGCAATTAGTGTTAGGCGATGTCAAACTCGTAACACGAGTAACCGTAGAAGGCCACCACTGCTAGTTCGTAACGTGCATAGTTGTGTTAAAATAAGCAACTAGAAAGTGGAGATAGATAATTTTGAAATAGTTGTATAAAAGTAAAGATTTTGTAATCAAATTGGACTAAGTATGCAAGAAGATAAAAGACACATTATTCCTTGTGAATGTGGATGTAAGTTGTATCAGCTAAACCACAATAATCTTGTGTTGTGCTCTATTTCTTACTTATATTCTTGTGTGTGTGTGCCCAAAATTCACTACCTTCTTTCCACTCCTAATTTCGGCCTCATCTATATAGATAGAATTTTTTTAGTTAAAAGTAAAATTAAAAATAGATCTAAATTATTAAGTATAAGTTTAAAATAATTGATTTTCTTAATGAAGAAGAAGGCACCATACAATAAACCTTCTATTTATCATCATCATCATCATTATTATTTACATTGATTAATCGAGGGAAGTGATTATAATTGAATTTATAAATTATGATATTTTAAAAAATTTATGAAATGACCAAAAGTAGTTAATATATATAGTTATAATTTTTTTGAATGAAGTTGAGGGCATGGTTTTCACTTATAAACCTTCTATTTTATTTTATTTACACTGGAGAACAGAGAAAAGTGGTTTTAATAGAATTATTAAAGAGGACATTTTAAACAATATTAAAAAGCCATAAAAGGTCTCATGTATTGTATTTTAAACATATAGATAGATATAATACAAAACTCTAAAACTATCCTCAATTTTGGATAGTGCAATTAAATCATTGACCGGACCAATATCAGATTATCACTTATGTAGCATTACAATTGTTCCATACCAATTGCAAATTCACAATTTATTACCACATATATGACTTCTTTTAAAGTGTGCCGCTAATTAGACATTAATCCATTATTGCATTTTAGCTTTGATTTTTCACATAGAAGTTCTATGAAAATCAAAATTAACAAGGAGTTAGTCAACAGAATGAACATTTCTCCATAGACATTAATTTTATCCTTTCATTGTAGGTCAGGAAAAACTGAAAATGCTGTCATAATATTTGACCAGCTGCAACAATTGATTTTACATGGCAGCTGCAGCTATAACATTCATGACCAAGGTACTCAAAAAGTTAATGTAATAATATTATTCTGAAAGAAATATTTAATTACATTAACACATGGACCACTGGTATTGGTTAGTACTGTGAAGTGCAACAACATAGTTTACACAATTTTAAAACTGATCCAATTTTAAATTTATGTTATAATTTGGATGGGATAAAATTGACACACCATCTTTTTGCTAATTGCATATATGCTATGCATAAAGCATCTTTGATCAAATTTTACTAAAGGTAATTATAGAAGTGGAATAAAAGATAAGAGCACTAGCTAGTTCGAGAAGAGAATAATTTGATATTAATCCAGAAAAGCCACTTTCCGGTGATTAACTCTTTTTTTTGGTTGATAGAGGATTTTTTGGCAAGAAAAGGTGAAAAGGACAATGGCGACAGAGAGCCCATTTCCTTACAGTCCTCAGTCCTGACTTACACCTCACATGACAATATTCCACTTTGCCGTAACTGTACACCCAACTTTTTCTACAAAATTCTTCAGTTGTCCATAATGTTGTCCAAGTTTATCTTGGAAAAAGTCCTTATTCCCGGATGAAATGCCTCCTGCCCAAAAATTGATATCATTATATATTGCATTTTAAGCTTTTTTGTTTTTATTTTTACTCTTTCAAGTTTGATACATCCCGTTGGTATTCTCTCAATCAAAATTTTCAATAAACAGAAACAAGCATTGAGCTACCTTGCATAACATACACATCTTACCTAATCTGTCCTTAACTTTTGCCTTTTCCTTTAAAGCAAACTAACTAGTTGTTTCCAGAACACTTCAATATCTTTTATTTTCATCATCTCAATCTCCAACAAAAGCCCTTCTATATAAGACAGTCTACCCTTTGTAAATCTTTGCTCCTAAAGAAGACATCATTCAAAGCTCTGTCAATTTCGTAGCATGTCTAGATACTACTACAGCTCTTCGACTCACTATGATTACCTCCAATATCTATCAACGCCAGTCCATTTCTTCTTCTTCATTGCTGTGCTGTTCCTCTTCTTGATCCTCACTTGGTATGTAAACTACGAGTCCATGTTTGAGGACTTGATGGACAACTTCAAGCTGTTTCTCATGGTGTTTCCTGTGGTCTTGCTGCTGATTGTGCACTGGCTATCGAGTGATGATCCAGAACGAGTCCCGTTTTTCCCGTTGTTGCCAGATAAGGATTCACTTCATCAGGTTGCGGGATCTCCGGTTGGGGTGGCTATTCTGCTGATGTTTCTGATGTTCATGATCTCCCACCACAGTTCCCTGCAAGAAAGATTGTTTCCTTTGTTTAGCAGATGATGAATAGGCGCATATACGTGTAAGAATCTGTACAGCTTTTTGTTATGTAAATGTGTATGGATTAGGCTTGCTTCTTTCTCTGTGGCATTGTGTATTCCCTAATTAACTTTATTTGTTTTGTTGTTTCGTACACATATACATACACTTTCTTCTTGAAATTTTGGTTTTAAGTTCCATCTTTTTCATGGCAAGTAATTAGGCATACTCTGTGCACAGATGACTTTAGGACATGCATTTTAATGCAAGAGTAGCAATTATGCTTGAAATAGTCATGGTGTTTTTCATTAAGAAGCTGAAGATGGTACTGCAAATTCTTTCACGCTTTAAGAAAAACCAATCAAGTATTAGTTATTCAGCTCAATTCTTTGCCGCTCTGTGAACAGAGCTATCAGGAGATCAAAATAATAGCAAGAGTTAGTACCCCGTAGCTTAACACTTCTTTCTTGAAGCAAACCATTTGGAAGAGCCATTTACAACATTTCCGCAGATCTCTATCTATCTGTCTGTCCAGATATATGTGTGCAAGAATTCAATTTGCAAGTTCTTGAAACAGCTTCCAGAAAATGAGGCAAAATAAAGCAAAAACTATTCTGAAGCATTTATGAATCGCATGGCTACTTCTGGAACCAAAGAGTTTCAGGATATCACAAGAGTTTCAACAGTGGATTCACAAGACTTCAGAAACTGAATTTTTTCTACCTTCAGTGCCAAACCCTTCAGTAAAACCCAATAAAACTAAAAATATAATCAAGCTTCCTAAAAAATTGATATGCAACAGACCGTACCTGGAATAAGGCCATCTTCTTCAAAGCGCGAAGTGGGAAAGAACCTTGTTTCCTCTAGAATAAGCTGCTAAAACAACTTGCCAACCACAGCTTGAGGCTTGAAAGCAATATGCTCAGGAACTGACGCCTTTTGTCCATAAGTTACACTCGTTTTGGGATGAGAAGTTGGAAGCTCAAGCACAACATGGATTAGACAGGTTATTGGGCCATTCAGTTGATAACTAGCCAACCAACGAATGTACAAGCTTTGGGTTGTATGGTCTTCCAATTTAATCCATTAAATCAAATCACTAGGAAACAAATTGGACACATCCTATCTGGTAACCTTGTACTCCATCACGTTATATAACAAGAACCACAATGAAATAATCTGCATTCCTCAATCCCAATCACCTGCTGTTCTTTGACCCAGAATTTTTACTCTCTTCACCAACCCCTGATTCTGGTAGAATCACGTGGTGAAAAAATAAGGAGTGCAAACCCTGAAGCATAGAAAGGTTATCTTACAATCTCTTCACCAATGCCCTGATCACCACCAGGAGTCTGCACCCAACTGCAACCAGGAGCTTTCTTCAAACCTTTTCTTTTCATGTCATTTCTCATCTCATTCATGCCATTCCAGTATTCACTACCAGAGGACACACTGGAAACAAGTACGTAGTTTGCTCCAATGTCAGGTTCTATTTTGAGTAAAAGTTGCATTAAATATTTGTCCAGATAAAAAGCACGGCCATGGTGTTTGCAAGCACTAAGGTAACTCCTCAAGATAACAGAGTTGGGCTCCATTGGCATGTGCGTAATAATCTGGTAAGCTTCTTTAATCTTTCCAGCTCGTCCAAATAAGTCAACCATGCATCCATAATGCTCCATAGTGGGCATAATATTATAGAAATTCACCATTTTCTCAAAGAGCTCCTGTCCCTTATCAAGAAGACCTCCATGATTACAAGCAGAAAGTATTGCTGAAAAGGACACACTATCAGGCCTCAAGCCAGCTTCTTCCATTCTCGTAAACAGAGATATAGCTTCTTCTCCATGTCCGTAGTCGGCAAGGCATGAAATCATCACTGTCCAAGATTGCAGATTTTTCTCACAGATGGAACCAAAAATGTGGAAGGCTTCCTCTAGGTGACCAGATTTTGCATACATATTTAGAAGTGCTGTTCCCAAACCAACATGTAATTCAACACCATTAACGAGCAAATATGAATGAATGGATTTTCCTAGTCTGGTATTGAGGAGGTTGGTACAAGCAGCAAGCAAACTAACAAAAGTTACCAAGTTTGGCTTCTCATTTCCCATGTTCATATCTTTGAAAACCCTCAAAGCATCCAAGTCAAGTTGACTGCAAGCGACAAAGGCGACATCAGAAGTGAGACCAAAAGCTTGAAGAACTGAGCAGATGAAATTCTTCATACATTCACATCAAAATAATAAAACGTAAAACGAAATTTGCATACCAGTCAACATAAGCGGCAATCATAGAACTCCAGGACACCACATCTCTCTCACGCATTTCATCGAACACTCTTCTCGAAAACCCAACCACACCGGAAGCTCCGTACATTGTTAACAGAGTGTTGTTCACTTGGGAATCCGAACCAAAACCCGCCTTCAGAGCCATCGAATGCACCGACCCACCAACACCAAGCATAGAACAACGCCCGCAAGCCTTGATCACAAAGGGGTACGTAAAATTGTCGGGTTTGAGGTCATCAGATGTTCGAAGTAATTCCACAAACAGTTTGACGCACTCTGCTGGGGCGCAGGAGCTCTTGGAGTATGCTTTGATGAGCGTGTTCCAGGCAAAGAGTGGTGGGGGCCCAATAGGGGAGTTGTCGAAGAGCTTCCGCGCGTGGAGGAGGGAGACGGAAGCAGCAGACTGCACGAGCTGAGAGAAGAAGTACTCATGGTGGTCAAGGGAGGTTTTGAGGAGCAAACAATGGAGGAGTTGGAAGGTTACAGCGGAGGATTTTGACAGTTGGAGGAGTGTCCGAATCTGGCTGGAAATCATTCTTCACAAACGATTCCAGATAAGAGTGGCAAAGTTAGCAAGATTGAATTCCTTCTTTAATGGGAGAAGAAAAAAAATTAATCGCTTGTTTTCTTCCATTGGAATAGATTGGAAGCGCGATCGATTCAACCCTTGGATATGTCAACATTCCTGTCTTCCTTTCAGACATCAAAAGTTGGCAGACATCATTCACCAAAGACAAGAAACAGAAAGCAGACAGTCCTCAACTTCAAGCAGTGTGAATAATGGTCCTTCTCCTAAGCTAGATTACGTTCGAAATGCCCCCAATATGATATAATAATTGTTTATTGTGTATCGGAGAAAATTGACCTCAAACAAGCTACTCGATTGTAGCTCAACTCAAAACTTGAGAAGAGAGAGAGCAAAATCCAGATTGTCTCAAACTAAGTACAAGATGTTGAAGTTCAACTCGTAAAGGAGCTCTGTTCACTTAAATATCAATTCTAGCAAATATTTGGCAAAATGGCGAGATGCACTTGAAGAAAGGACATATGTCATGGATTTGGCTTTTAGATGATTCTTAACAACTTATATCTCTATTTAGACTGATTTATTTCATAATTAATGTACGAAATAACAGTGAACAAATATGACAGGAGAGGAACAAAATCCCCAAAGTTTTGGTAGAAGAAATTGGAATCAGTCGAGAAAAAGGCTGAGTTGCGAGCCCTAATTTTTGCAAAATGAAGTTAATGTTTCTGTGCAATACACTGTGAACCCATTTATACTATCAGCTAACCAACTAAACAGCATTAAGCAATTAATAAGCTTAGTTAAATTAATCAACAATACTTATTAATTAATGAATAAATAAGCCTTCTCAGTTGCACTGGTATTCAAAGAAGGATCCCACGTCAGCTCCAATTAGTATTCCACATGGGGAGTTGACTGCACTCCTTGGTTGAACATTTCCATTTCTCTTTCCTCGAACATTTCCACTTTCAATATCCCCCGTGGTATTGGTAAAGGAACAACTCCATCTTATTAAGTTGCATTCTAAGGACTTGTCCAGACAATGTTTTAGCGAACAAATCTACAACTTGTCAATGAGAGGTCATATGCTTGATCCTTCTTGAATTAAGGCAAGACCCCAAACAGAAACTTGCAAGCTGAAAATTTTCATCTGCAACAACATAAATCCCTTATTGTAGAGTAGATTTTAAATAATACAAGATCTTACAAGCTGCCCTCATGTGTGTACTAGTAGACTTCTCCAAAGGATGTGGACTCCATATGATATACCAGGCCTTGTTGTCGTGAAATATAGCAATCTTTCAATTAATCTTCTATAGTTACCTAGATCAGCCAACTTTTTCTCTTTATATTTACTAAGTTTTGCACTTTGGTCCATGGGGATATTTGAAGGTTTGTATGCTAACATTTGTTCTTATCAATTCAATGTCCAAGAAATATGATAAACCTTCAATGTCCTTGATCCATCTAGATAGGACTTTAGCTGCTAGATTACTTTTGAATTATCCCCCAAAATAATATCATCTACATAGACAACCAAGGCAGTAAATGAGTTCTTTTTTTTCATTGTGAAGAGAGTATAGTCAAGCTTGCTTTAAACAGAACCAAACCTTTTCATAGCTAGCAGAATGTTGAATTCCATTACCTAGAAGCTTGTTTGAGGCCATAGATACTTTTATTTAGTTTACATACCTAGTGAGGCTCTCCTTTGTCATAGCCTGATGGCTTTTCCATTGTAGATGTCCTCTTCTAAATCACCATAAAAGAAAGCATTGTTAATGTCTAACTGCTCTAAAAACTGTTCTCTTTTTATAGCAATGGCCAACAAAACCCTTATTGTTGTAATTTTGGCAACACATGACAAGGTTTCTTAATAGTTTATTCCTTATTTTTGTATATACCCTTTTGCCACTAGCCTTGCTTTATATTTTTCAATTAAGTCATCTAGTTTATATTTTATTTTATAAATATATTTCAACCTATGACTCTTTTACCTTCTGAGAGTTCAGTTAGAGACTAAGTATGATTTTCCTTTAGGGCAATTAGCTCCTTATTCATTACATCACACCACTTAGGATATTGTGAAGCTTGCTTATAGTTTTATGGCTCAAATATTGGGTTAGAAGCTGTCAACTTTGGATTACAATCATGATTTGTTACAAAACAATAATTAGGATACTTTACAATAGGCTCTATTTCCTTGGCTTACTGACATTTTTGGTTAGCATGGGAATATTGGTTAGTTGCTAACAATAGTAGTTATCTAGGTATTCTGGCATGTGTTTCAACCTTGTTAACCTTCTCAAAGTGAGAGAAGGATGATTAGAAGCAGCAGAACTTAGCCGTAAAAGCTAAAGTTATTCATAACTTGGTTCATTTGGGTGAGGTTGTGGAGAATGCGTGACTTCTAAATTGGTTTCTGATGATAGCTCAAGCTGATTCAGTAGAGGATTAGGTTGAAGATGATCAAATGGATTAGTATGGGGTGTAGTTTAAACATAGTGGTTTCCATTAGCAAGTTCGAAAAATAGATTAGCACTTTCTAGATTATGTTTGTCAATAGAAGCAAATGGGAAGATATTTTCATAAAAAATTACGTCCCTTGACATAAATATTTGATCTGTTTTAAGATGTAAGAGTTTATATCCTTTTATGCCAAAGGGATACCTTATGAATACACACTTTCTGCTTTTTGGATCAAATTTCTTTCTACCAACTTTTAGTGTAGTGGAGTAACACAAGCAATCAAAGACTTTCATGTGATGATAGGTAAGTTTGATTTTGAAAAGAAGCTCAGTTGGAGCTTTATTCTTCAAAATTGGAGTGGGTAATCTATTGATAATGTAGGTGGTTGTAAGGATGCATTCATTTTAGTATTTTGAGAGGTAAATTTGACAGAAACCTTAGGGCTCTGGCAACATTAAGCAAGTGTTCGTGTTTCTTCTCCACAACTCCATTTTGTTATGGAGTCTCAACACATGATTTTTGATGAATGATTCCTTTTTCACGACAAAATATTCTTAGGATAAATTCAGCCCCATCATCTATCCTGATAATCTTTATGGTTAATTTAAATTGATTCCAAATCAGGTTACTAAAATTTTGAAGAGACAGTAGAGTGTCAAATTTATTTTTGAGTAAATATACCTAAGAGATCTTTGAGAAATTATCTGCAATGGTAAGAAAATACTTGTTACAATTATGTACACTCACAAATCACAATGAACAGTTTCAAAAGCCTTTGAAGCATTATTGAGCTGCTAAGGTAAAGAAACCTATGTTGCTTAGCTAAAGGACAAACATTACATAAAAATTTATCATGATCATCAAATGAAATGTTCAAAGTCTATTTATTGACTAGCTTTAACCTATCCATTGAAGGACATCCTAACTTATTGTGCTAAAATACACAGGGGCTTTGTGAATGAGATATATATAATGAAGCAGATAGGTCAGCATGGAAACAAGTGCTTTCATTGGCTAACAAAGTAGATAAACATACATTATACTTGTAGAAACAATAAAGTGTTTTATTCACTTCACCTCTACCAATTGTAGTCCAAGAAGCTAGGTCCAGGAAAATGCATTGGTTAGGCAAGAAAATCAAACAACAATTTTGGTCAGTTGTGAGTGCTTTCACTGACATGAGGTTAAAAGTGAAAGTAAGTAGAAACAACACATTATGCAATGTGATGCCCTGAGTAAGTTTGACATTGCCCAAATCAATAGTATATGCAGTATTTCCATCAGCCAATTTAATCAGATAAGAGCATTTAACATATTTACCACTGAATAGAGAATCATCACAAATCATATGGTTTGTTGCTCCAGTATCCAAAATACATAGGTTTGTGTACTTGACAGTATCTTTCGAGATGGAAATATTAAAATTAAGAAACTTACCTATAGCATTTAAGTAGCTAGCATTGGTTCCATGGACTTCATCATTTTGACCTCTCAACTGTCTTACAATCCCTAGCTTGTCATTGAGAAGATGCATCAATTGTTGTAGCTGGGATTTAACGATGGACAGTTTCTCCTTGCCTTGACCAACATCATTGATTGAAACCTGTGTTGCAAAAGAATTGTTAAAAGCCATCTTTTGATGACATTTATGTCTGGGGGCCAACCTTTGAGCTTGTAACATTTTTCAACCCAATGTTTAACCTTCTGGCAATGAGTACACTTTGGTGATTCTGCATTTCTAGCCTTAAAACACTTCTCAAATGTATAACCAGATATCCTATAATGGTTGCAAAAAGGCCTTTCCTTCTTCTCTACTTGTTTGGAATTGTTTGTAGGTTTCTGAATAGCCATTGCTAACACATCACCACCATTACCCTCAATAGTAACTAGGCAAAACCTTTCTTATTGTTAAATCATGGCAAATAGCTTATTCACAGGGAGAAGTGGTTCCATCAACAAAATTTAGCCTCTAGCTTGGGAATGCAAGTCATTAAAGCCCGTGAATAATTGCATTACATAGTCTCTTTGGTATCTATTACCTAAAATGTGTAATTGGCTACAAGAACAAGTAGGTCTATCATCATATAACTATAACTCATTCCAAACAACTTTCAATTTGCCATAGTAAACTAAAATAGTGTCTAAACCTTACTTCAACCTAACTAAATCTTTCTTTAATTGATAAATCCAAGCAACGTTGTGCTAAGACATACGCCTGTGCAATTCATTCCATTATTCTCAAGCATCGTCAACAGATAGTAAGCTTGTTTCAATAGAAGGAGAAATAGAATTCAAAAGCCAGGAAACCACCATGTCATTGCACCTTTTCTAAAGTTCCAAAGAAGAAAGGTTGTTAGGCTTAGGTTTCTGTATTTGATCTGAAATGAAGCCAATCTTATACTTAGCTCAGAGTGCTCGCTTGACATTTTGTGACCAACTCGCATAGTTCTTAGAGGTCCGAAGCTCGATCACCAACGAAACCAATGGATTATCGCCATTCTCAATCCTGCAAGGATTTAACAGATCTATGAGATTTGTGTGTAAATCTGCTTAGTTGTTGTTCCCCACAGCTGAGGCCAAAGCTTCCATAGCAAAATCAAGGTGAAAATCTCTCGATTGGTTTACTAAAGAAGGAAGCCGCTTGAATGGAAGTAAAAAAACACCCATATGGAGCTAAATGAAGGAAAAATCATTAGATTAATGTAGAATCGAATGCTCTTGTATCATTTTAGAAATTTCAATGAACAAACATAATAGGAAAGGACCAAAATCTCAAGAGTTTTGGTAGAAAAAATTGGAATCACTTGAAGAAAGGGCTAAGTCGTGAGCCCTAATTTCTGCAGAACGAAGTTATTGTTTTAATACTGCACATAGTGAACCTATTTGTATTATTAACTAACCACTAACTAAACAACATTAAGCAATTAATAAGCTCAGTTAAATTAATCAACAGTACTAATTAATTAATGAATAAATAAGTCTTCTCAACTACACTAGTATTCAAGGAAGGATCCCACATTAGCTCCAATTTGTATTCCACACGGGATGTTGACTGAACTCCTTGGTTGAATATTTCCACTTTCAATAATAATTTCAATTACATAAGACTTTAGCCTCATGGGATGTTCTTACTCAACACAAAAGATGGTTTTGAGTTTGATTCTTCAGTAACCTGTATATATAAATACATACATACATATATGTATGTATATCTCCTTAAGTTCGAGCTTTAGTTTGACTATTTAATTCTAGTGTTAAAGTAGACTATTGAAGTATGACTCTGCTCAATTATAGTCTTACCTTAACTCGATAGGAACCCCTCCTCAATCTTCCAAAATAAAAATACTCACAGTTAATTTTTTAATTTTTTCATCATTTTTACTTTTTATACAATTTCAAAATACATTAAAGATAAAAACAAGCATGGCATTTCTTTTCATTAGACACTGCATAAATCATAAGGGCAGTGACCCTTTCGTAAATTAACTATCAAAAACTGCATAATTTATTCCATGCACATTTATTAAAAAATAATTAATTTCACTTATTGTAACAAATATAAATTTATCATATTTTTGATAATTTTGGTAATAAAAATGAAATTGTGTATAAAAATTATAAAAATGAGAGATAAAAGAAATTAGTGGTAAGTGTAGAGAAGAAGAAAAAAAGAAATCAAATTATTATTGAGAGTGAAGTGAAAAAAGTTATGATATAACAGTAAAGAGAAAAAAAATAAAAAACATACAAAAATGAATAATTCGATAATTAAAAATTAAAAATAAAATTATGGTAATGAAAAAATTTTGTTGTGTAGTGTTGTTACATACAGATTATACCAAAGTCTTGTACCACATGGGTAGATATCTATATGAATCCAAATCTGTGGGTACAATCTTCTACATCTTAGGTTTTCTCCATCTTAAGCTAATTCAAACCCCTCCACAATCACAGAGTGTTTGATGGCTAGTTAATTCCAAAAGTGCAATTCTAAGGCGAGTGCTCCTCAAGGAAACAAGAAGCAAATCAAATTAGAAAAAATTGAACGAAATGAAAAGGGAAAATAACTATAATTGGATCCATAGATTGCACTTCACTTTTTACTTAATATCCGTGAATCTCCTATGTTGCAGGTTAGAAACAAGAAAGAATCAGTAACTTATTGATCCAATTATCCGAATAGTATTCATTGAGAAATACTAAAAATCACACGCTATGCATGTTGTGTGTGAGTGTAAAATTATTTATAAGTTATAAAGTTGTTTTAGTTCAAATACTAAAAACAAAACTATTTATTAGAATTAAAAGTGTAGAAAATATTTAAAAAAGAATAAGAATTGAAAGAAGCATAAAAAAAAAAAAAAGGAGAGAACACACAAACTGAACACAAACCCCAAAAAAGGGTTGTGTCACTTTCTTGTAGAATTATCAATCATACTTGTTACTCTTTTTCTTTTTTCTCTCATCCCTTTCATTCATCTATGACCTTTCCCCTTTTATTGGTAGGATATATATTTTGTCCACATAATTGGATACTAAATATAGATAATATATATGCCAAGATGAATAATTTAATTAATACAGAAAGTACAATAATAGTGCAACCTCGAGGAAAAGAACACACACGCATTAAATGAAATTAGAGCAAAATCAAAGAGGAAAATATAGGAAGCATCCCAAGGGGTACAATTACCATACCACTGTTTCATCTTTACCATCAAGGTTTCATCGGTAAATGCTGCGTACGCGAATTGAAAGATGATACTCCCACTTTCGTTCAACAAAACAAGAAGATTTCAATTTTAATATTTTTTTCGTACCAATTTCATAGACAAGTAATTTAGGCTTAAAAGAGAACCATCAAATCTCAAAAGGACTTCTGTAGTGCGCCCACATCATAGTAAGACGAGAGAAAATAATGCTCCCTACGGCCAACTCAATGGAGTCGCATATTTCAAGTACTGCTAGTTGTTTATGCAAATGTGTGCTAACATGAGTGCAAACCACTTTGCTTTCTGCTACAAGGCAACATCCCTAGGCTTAGTCGCTGTTCAAACTGCAATTACATCAACTTCTTCAGCTAAGATTCATCTTACATGGTCACAACTTCAGCTGCCCAGATCGATGGTGCAGGAGCGTCAACAGTCAGGTTGTTGAAATTTAATTCACATGAATACCTGATACCGAAGTTGCAAGATTGGCTACTCTTCAGTCATACGAATTTGAAGCTACATTGACATCCATAGGTGATGTCATTGAACATGCAAGAGTGGACTCTGTTATCAAGTTGGTTGCATTTGAATCTGCATCAATGGTCAACGTAGGCGATGCCAAGGATGATGCTTTTGTTTTGTTGCTGTTTTTCCTCTTCTTTTCGTTTTGGTTCTTCTTAATTCTAGCTTGATCAGCTTTGGAGACAATCTCTGACACAGTAAAACCTGCAACTTCAAAATGCTGTGATCTTAGAGGAAGCAAAGCATTCCTAAGAATTACATCAACTCCACTGTAGGTCCAAACGCCTAACAGGGCATCTCCCTTGAGCCCAATGGCAAACCAACCAAGACCAGCAGCAGCAATATCTGCCGAACTTGAATCCCAGCAGTTGCCAGTGACATGAAATTCCCTTCTCACCCATTTTCCAAGCTCCTCGACTCTCTCCTTTCCAATTGGAGGCTTGAAACAGGGAAAAGTACAAAAAGTATCAATGGTTTTTGCACTGAGTGAAAACGTCAAAACAGGGAAAAATAACAATTTTTCAAGGAGTGCACATCAATTTATAAGGTCTCTCAAATTTCAAGTTGCTCACATTCACAACAAATGATCACAATGCATATTATATTTGGCACTACAGGTGTATAGAACACTAGCATCAAGAAAATATTGTGCGTGTTAACAACTATAGGACAAACCAGCCTTCTTAAGAAATTCACAAAACAACGATGAGATTCAAAGCATAATTATAAACCATAGAAGATAGCATACTTGCAATTGATGACCAAAATGCTCTTCCAACAAAGTGCAGGCATTCTCAGTCTTTCCCATATGCAGAGGAAGCAGAGGTGAAGCCCATACTGTAACATAAATGGAATCTACTGATGATTCTTCTATGTCCAACCTCAAGAGTCCACCAATATGAACCGTATGTCCTACCTGCCAACAGGACATAATAGAAGATAAACACAAGTACATTTCGCTTGACACTGTCGACACCGAAAAATGATAAAGCTATGTAATCCAGGTTTGGTAAAAGAAGTCCAATTTCGTTTAAGTATGCGAAGCAAAAGTAAACCAAAGCCTTAAGAAAGATTTGAGTTATCAATGATATCAGCTGCAGTTGTCTAACAGTAGGAGGTGCTGTTGCAAAAATTTACTTCTCTTTTAAGCTCCAATTTATGATTTTAGTAGCAAAGGTACAGTTGCAAAGAATATATACTTTTCCTTTCCTAGTTTCAATTTATAGTTTTAAAACCAGTCAAGTTATTACTAAAGACACAGCTGAAGCCAGCATTTCTGTGAATTTAAATGAAATTCCACCAGAACTTAGAAATTGGTAACAATAAGCAGAAGCATTCAATCGGTACTACATTCACACGCAGCACTTAGACCCGTCAGATGATAAACTAAAGCAACCAACTTAGAGCATTATGCTCGATGCAGAGAAGCATTCACTGAAGTGTAAAACTAACTTTGATTCTATACGTCCTTGGCTTCAATTCCTTGGTGATATGAATCAGCTTTTGCTCCTCCCTCGTCAACCTCTTTGAAATCTGATGGTCATGCAAAAGTCCCGGAGTATCAAACAACTTGGCTTTCCCAGGAAGCAACCCCTCCACCCTCAAAATCCCCAAGGTGGTGCCAGGCACTGGTGCCTCCGTTAAATGGGTGCCCTTCACCCCAACACACTTCCCTATTGCATTAAGCAATGTACTTTTTCCAGCATTTTGAGCCCCCACTGCCCACACATTTCCTCTCTGACCAGCACACTTAACCACATCATCCACCAGAGTCTTCAGTCCCCAGTCTCTCACAGCGCTCACCAAGTGCACGCCAGTCAACTTCCCAGCCCCATTTTCCCTTGCTCGTGTCCGAACCCAATGCTCGAGCCCCGTTGGCGAAATGTAACTAGGCAAAAGATCAATCTTGGTCACCACCAGTAGCAGTCTGGGTATATTCCCGGGTTTCCCTTCTTTCCACGAATGCGCATTCTCATCAATTGTCTTGGAGACCAAATTAGCCACCTTTCTAGGAAATGAACCGTCGAAATCGGTGGCATCGACCACCAGCAGAATCACAGTTCTGGACCCGCTCGTAGAGGTCAACCTCCTCCCAACAGTGTGATCAAAATCAAAATCCGGTAACAGGTTCTCGACACCCGGCTCCTGCACCTTCTGATAGTACCTCAAACTATGACATCTTGAGCAGACAATGGGCTTCTCGCTGGCCTTGAGTTCGTCGGAGCTTCCAAGAGTTCCGACATTGGTGGACATTTTATCAAACACGTGATGTTCAGTCTCCATATTATCCAGGCTTTCTACATCTACAATCTCATTCATAAGGCCCTTTTTAATGGAATCCGAGATTTCAGTCTCATCCAAAATGGGAGTCATTTTCTTGAATTTCTTGTAGTTAGGGCCTTTGTTAGATGGCTTAACAAAAAACCCAGGTTGGCTACGGTCAAAATGTTGCATGTGTATCCCACAACCAGGACAAACGGGGAAAGCCTGTTCATTTGCTTCCTCGTAGTTTCCATCCCTTGTCAAAGGCAAACGTGATAAAGACTTGCTCTTCAAGGCTTGCGAAGAGAACGGCGCCGCCAAAAAGATAAGCGGTAGCTTTTTAGTAGGGTTTTGGCAAGAGGAGGAAGTGGCTGAAAGGTCGACGGCCAAATAACAGATAGAATTAGATACAGGCCTTACGTACGTATAGGTAGAAAGCGAAAATGGGGCGAGAAGCTTTTTGATTCTTGAGAGATTTCTCACTATCATTGTGTTTTCGGCCTTCGTTTCTACTTCAGCGATGGCCAGATGTTCTTCAAGAGTCCCACCTTCTTCAAAACTGGGATTCTTCACTACAGTAAAGTCGCACGACCCTGAATGGTTTTCTAATAAAATTACACATCTTCAAAAGCGATTTTCATATGCGAAGTAAAGGGTTTGAAATTATATATATATATATACTAGTAAAAGTTACACGTGTAATTTTTATTCATAACTTATAGAGTCTTATATTTTAATTGATAGAGTTAAAATTATTTAAAAAGTCAAATGTATAAAAAATAATAAAATAAAAAATATATTAAAAGAATTTGAAAAACGAACTAACTTGAAAGAAAATACAAGTAAAAATAATAAGTCAAAAGAAAAAAGAAAATAAAAAATTAAAATAAAGAAATGGTGTGATTTTATATTGTGTAAAAATATTTAAAATAAGAAAATGAAGAAAAATTAAGAGAAACGAAAAAAATGAGGGTATTTGAGAGAAGATATAAACACAAATTATAAGTTCAATGAAAAGAGAGAAAAAAAATGATGAAAAGAATAAAAAAATCAAAATAAAAGTAATTGAACAATTCAACCTAAAATCTTGATCTCCATCATAATATATACACATATTTATCTTGGAACCATTCTAATTGTTCAAATTTAAATTTATATAGATGTTTCACTGTACATCTATTTTACAAAATAAATTCTATAATTTTTCTAGAAAAAAAACATCAAAAGGAGAGATGTTGAGTCTCCATTAATTATTATATTCTTCAACTTAAAAAATATATATTCTAACAATGTAAATATTCCAAACAAATCACCAACTCAAACCGATGTCATTTAAATTTTAAATCAATGATATCAAAGTCAAATCTTAACTCAAACCTACGAAACCCAACCCATAATTTCTTAGGTTCAAGTTGTTTTGAAAATTGACAATCTGATTGAGTTATAAATTGAGGGACAAGTCAAGTTAAAATATAAATATTCCAAATTCAATTTTGACTTAAAAAACACACGAAATCTCAATTCAAATGCAGTCGCCTGGGTTAACTGCATTGCAGCATCACAACAATATCGCATTCTCCTCACACGGCTTTATTTAAATACGGGCACCTTAATTGATTTCTTGGCCCCTCACTTCGGTGGCAAAGTGCCTTCCCATCAGTAAAATACATCACAGCTCATAAGAAACCAGCCATCCCAAATAATTCTAAAGATGATTCTTTCAGGTTGATTAGTCACTTGTGCTAGAATGGGTTATGGATCAGCCTGCCTCATCATGCAGTTCATTGCACAGACAAACAAAAACATCCTTAAACCAACCACGAAATAAGTTACATGGGAGCATTTGCTGCCCAAAGCAGGCAGACGAATACCACAAAAGATGAACAAATTGATCACTTTTCCTATGCTTCTTTCCATATACGACCCGAAACCTTCAACTTCATCTCCTGTCTGTTACCTCCAGAGAAAAAGAGCGCCATGTTTCGCTGAATAATTAGGCCATCCATACTGTCGCGAACTTTTGTATGACTATCTCGAATGCTCCTTGGAATTCCTTGCCATGTCATCCTTCTGCCACCCCCGCCAACTTCTAAGCTGTAGCTGAACTTTTTAGCATCGTCATCATCGCCCATGAAACGAATGAATGCCATGTACACGGGCGCCATTCCTATACTGAAAGCCTCGAAGTGCAAGCAGAACTGGTGGCCATGACAGTTGAAAACCTGCACCCAGATTTCACAAGTACGGCCAAACAGATACTGATCTTTAAGTGGCATCCAATTTGGGTTTTTCATCCTTTCTGAAGAGTATTTGAGCACAAAGTGCAAAAGTAAAGGTAAGAGCAACGAAGAGATAGCACTTACAGTCAGCATCCAGGTGGCATTTTCAACATCATGGGGATTGGACTTCACATATCTGTGGTTAAAAGTACATCCATCGTGCATATCGACTTTGTGATCACTCTTGAGATGTGCCACAAGGAACGGAATGTCACCAGTGACAGGGCATTCGGCTCCAGCATAAGGGCAATTGTAAGGACGAAACCTGCAATTTTGTTCATGCCTCAGCCTGCCATGATAAGGGAAGATATCTTGACAGCCTAGAATCTGGTATCTGCATGGCAGTTCAAGTGATTCCGCAACTCGTTCCAATGCCAAGCACCTTATGTTCCCAAGCTCATGACGACAAATTGGGCAACAGCGTACCCTCAACTGACACTTCGAGCATAACGTATGGCCGTTTGGACACTGATGGGAAAAGTTATTATATTATATAAAATAGTCAATGTTAGCTTCAATGTACCTTCCTTAACATGCATATTAAAATTTATGATGGAATAAACAAAACAGATGGCAAGGCCAAAGTCCATATAAGGCTTTCAACATCATAATGTTGTCTATGCGTATCATTAACCCCATGAGCCTATTGTCCGAGGTGCATTAAGGAAATGCACACTTTGGTGCTATAATATTGTAGCAAGATGTAAAGGCAGCTGGATGTCATTAGAAATAACTATTGTTTATTCTTCTGACAGGTAAAAGAGCAGGTTTTTAATGAAAAACAGTAAATTTTGAAAAAAAAAAAAAATCAAAATAACCTAGTTTGAAATAGTATATAGCAGAGTGGCTCCATCTAAGATGGCTGAATAAAACTATGTTTTAAGATAAATAAACAAACAAAGAACACCAACAGATGACAGACAGCTTTCTTTCTTTTTTCTTTCAATTTTTTCAAACCCCCTCCACCACCCACCAGGCAGCAAATGCCATTAGTTCACCCACGTGAACAACAGCACCTACTCCACCAACGTATACCCTTTTTCTCTTAGCATTGCTTGGCTAATATGAATTGAGTTCAAATATTGGTTGTTGGTTTGGTCCTTCAGCCAGATTATGTTATGTATTCATGGTTTTTTGTTTTAGGCTAGATCGTTATAGCTATGTTATGTTCTTTCACGTTTTTTTCTTCTTTTTGATATAGCACTATGCGTTAAAAATCATAATTTTTAAGCACAAATTGATTTCGCCATCTCAAATGGCAGAATATTTTTTTCTTGATTCTAAATCCCGATGTGAAACTGCCATGTGTGATGATGGTTTGATAATTTTAAATTTCTCAATGCTGTCGACTCCACCATCTTAGTTTGCAAAATAAGCCATTTTGCTAAACCCTTCCTGAATAGGTTATTTTGATAATACGCACACAGATTTAATTCAGGCTTTTCGTGAAGAAATCCTTAAAGAGCAGCTATGTCTTAACTCACTTGCTACGTGAACACGGATACTTAAACCCAAGTCAACAAAGAAAACAGTATAGTAACAAAGAAAACAGTATAGTATCTTTGCACCAAGTTGGCAGCAATTGATTTAAAATGGCTCCTAGGCATTAACATTTTACACCACTATTGGCTCTCTCCCAAATTGAAATTACTGCACAGCAATCTCCATAATTTATGTTTGGCATCAATAGTTCATGTTTTTTCATGTTTATAACGTTTATTGTACATTAGCTATTTAAAGAATCCAACATCTAAAATAAATACCCTAGAAAAATAGTTAGACGATTTGGCTCAAGTTAATTGAGACCTAACTTTCCCTTTCAAGTTCCTCCCCTCCCCTTGTATCCTCCTACCTCAACTCTTATCCAGCAGAAACATGGTCTAAGGAGCCCTACACAATCACATCTACTAAAAATCTCCCAAATCAAGTCAAGACCATGGCCCACCCCCCATATTCAGATGCTATCACCGCTGCAGCTGCCACTTAAAACATAAAGAAAATCACAAAGCAAATTTAGAAGAAATCCACTGAGCCAGAAAGGCAACAACAAATCCAGATACAAAAAGTATCTCATTCCTAAGGAAAATAGAATAGGGTGACCACATATTAAACATCCCTCACGTCAGACCAATTCCAATGAAACAAGAATCAAGAAAGATGACACTACTGTAACTGATCAGATGCATTCAGTAAGAATTATTTTGCGACAAAAAATATCAAATATAATCTGGGTAGAGCTTCAACTGCGGCCATGAGATTGAGCTTGTTGATGGCACCAGCAGCATGCATTGGTGACTAAGGTTGGCCCGAAGGGTGATGTAATTGAAATAGCAATGTGAAATTTTTGTAGTCCACTTTTGATAGAGAATGAATGAGAACGTAGGAGTCAAAGCAACAAAGAACACAGTTAAATAAGAAGTTTTTATGAAGTCAGGACAATTAGGTAGATGTTGGCAGTCAGAGCGGCTTGCAATGGTGAAGTGTAGCAGAAAGGGATGAGAGAGAGACTTTCAGTGACCCAAGTATTTCCTTAACAATTATATTCAGTAAAATGGTTGTTCAAGAGTTCATTAGAGGTGGTCAAAATGAACGTTATTTTCACCCTTTTACCACAACATGCAACACTTATATCCACATCAAATTCAACAAGGAATCAATACAGCTAATGAAAACAGAATTCAACTCCAGTCCGCAGTAAAGGCTTTGTTTGACAACCTGACTAGCTGGCACAACAACGATGAGTTCACTGTGGTAACAGTTCCAATTGGTGTATTACGTTTAATTTGAAAATTTTTCTAAAGAAGTCATGCGTGAATTTTTAATTTGAATCCAAGAATTTAGATGAAATTAAATTTTCAGTGTGAATTACGCAATGACAGCAATATTTATAAGACTGGAAATGCAGATAAAGACAAGTCAAAAACAACCTGACACTTCACCAACCTAAAAGGGTATGACTCTAGCAGTGCCGATAGGGGTAGATCCACAGAGAGAAACTCATGAAAGTTAAAATTGGATTCACTTAATTGCTAAATAGGCATATAGTAGGCAAGACTCAAATCATATAAACAGAATTCTAAGAGAATTTACCTGGTGAATTGGAGGGTACATTTCATTCATGCAAATAGGGCATTCAAGTAGTTCATGCACAGCAGTGCTTGCTGCTCCACCATGCTTTGCACAACTAAGGCTTGAAATCTTCCTACGAGGAGAGGGTCTAAATCCAACATTGTCAGGAGCAATGTCATAATCAGCATTACGGGACTCAATTGTGCCCTCGTAGGTGCTACCCCTAGGTCTGGGGATCATAATTTTTTCCCAAATAGCAATATGCTGAATTCCTGTTGATGGAGTCAATATGGGCCGTTAGTTCAATTTTGATTAATGATTACTTTCAGACAAATTCAGTTATACCAGTAGGGCTTCTACAGATTTCACACTTACGGCATGCATAATACTCATTGAGTAGTATCTTTTCGACATTTATTGGATCTCTATCTTTGTAGGACTTAGAAAATACAACTGGTCAACAAAATTCTACGTAAACTGCAATTCCTCTCACTTTCTTTCATTGGTTTAACTAGATTAATAGCATGAATTAAGAGAGAGCGTGCACCATTAACACTTTGATAACCGTGCTACAAATACTTGCACCTTTTCTGTTATCTAGGAACAGACTATTTTGGAATTTAAAATAACGGAGACAGGGCAGGAAGGTCAATCAAAGAGAAGAAAAACTTTTTACATAATTGATGCATTTATAAAATAAAATTTTTATAAGAAAATTCTTTTTAAGCTTTTGAAAAAGTTCATCTACGAACTTATGAATTTCAACATACATGGAATATTTTTATGCTTTATGGACAAAGTGGTAGAACTACCAAAAGGAACAAGCACACCAAATTGCATAGAGCTGTAACCCTCAGGCTCACACAGCATCTCTCCGACGCAGTCTATATGATGTCAAAATTTTATAATGACTACACCAACACTTCATTATACGCTACCTTTTTTAGGTTGCAGACCATCATTCTTATGAATGTTATTGGCATTTTCACAGTATTAGATAATAAAGAATGTAAGAAATAAAATCAAAGGACTATCAATGATAAAATAATTGATCTCATGCACATTAATTTACCAGCTCCTACAACTTTTGGACCCCTGCCCCAAGTAATCACATCATAGACTTTCTTTACGGCATTTGTGTTGTGCAACTATTAAGAAGCCAAATCTAGTGGTGCCATAAATCGACAATAAGTTCCAGTACAATAAATTATTAATTTTTGCTGAAAATTTTATGTTATATGTTAATTTGGACAAATTTGTGGTTATCAAACTCTGACAGGAAATAAGTTGTGTTAATCATTGATGCACCCATAAAATAGAAAGAATTAATTGGTACTGTTAGCTGAAAAGTCTATAACAGATATGTAATGCTCCGTGTCTTGTACTAAAAGGCAAGGTTAAAAAGCATATGTTGATTTGGGAATTTCAAGTTATTTTCTATCAGAAACGTGAATATCCTAAATTGAATCCACTTACAATGTCAAAGAAACAGTTCAATGCTCCCAGGAGAGGCGCAAAATGGAGTTAGTACTCCACCGGCTTGTAGCAGGTAAATGCCAGTATAGGATTAAGATGAAAACAAACATGTACGAGGTACACATGTTGTGTTCCAACAAACCTAAACCTATGAAAAGTCATCTCCCACCAAATACGGAACAACAAGAGAAGCCCAGAATCTTGGAGCAGGGTGATTCCACTAGTCTAATGACTAAAGACACATGCTACTTGATCATATTAATATCAGTCAACAGATTTGTCTTTAACTTATTCTAGTTAAGTTGGGAATAACTACAAGATACCAAAAGCAAGCCATAAGTATTATTAAACAATCCACATGTAGCACTAAGAATTTTGTGCGAAGAAATACCTTTCTCAAACAATGAATGAAAATTAAGGTGAGATCTCGTTGCCAAAAACAAGTGCAACTGCACTGAGGACCTTATAGAGTATTTTAAAGTAGGAATAACTACTTTGAGATCATATAGGCACTCTTCCTATAATATAAACAAGTGATCTATGCAACTTTTTAGCTACTGAAACCAGTGCATGGAATCTTACGATTGACTAAGAGATCATTATTTTCTGAAGCAAAAACTACCATCTAAAACACAAGTGAATATCTAGGCCATGCAGCATATTGACACCAATATTGTTCTTTTTATCTATTCTCAGCCAAAACAGACTAGCTGCCCAATCCAATGAGGGGAAATTTTTTCTTCCTGCTACCAATTCATAATCTTCTTAAAATGGAGAAATAATCCCACTGACTCAGAAAACATCTCAATGAAAAGATAAGACAATATAAGTACCAATGACTAGAAACACAAAAAGTGATAGCAACGGGTCAAAATACAAAATAAATAAAGAGACCAGTTAATCATGATATTTCATTACTTCCCCAAACAGTAATTAAATAGCCCTTTTAGACCAACCAGATAAAGCGAAAATTACATTTCCATAAAAATCAACCTCACAAATGCTTTTACAGAAAGCCAAGAGTAGAGAATCATGCGTTGTGAAACAATGCAGTCACACCAAAGTAGAATCTTTAAAATAAGGAATCAAAATTACGAGCATAGACCACAAAAGGAAAAAGATGCAAATCATTGACTCCGTATGTTAATCACATCAATCGAGGCCAACCATCCCACATAGCTCATAGAATTACAAAACTTTATAAACAAGCCCAACAAAGGAAAAAATAAATCAGGCCGATAACTAGTGATGCCAACAAAATCCAAGATAACAAAAGATCAACGCATGATCTTCTTACTCCCACCCACTCAAACTGGCAAGTTCGGGATTTCACATAAACATAATCTACTCACCATTCTTGCACTTCCTCAAAAAAGAGAAAAAAAAAAGGCAAGATCAGATTCTCTTTAACCTTTTTTGGCATAGAGAAAGTTCAAACAAAAAGAAGAAGAAGAAGGAAAAGACAAAGAAACAGCACCTGCAAAATAGCAAAACTGAAGAGCAGGGAAACTAACCCAGAAAGGCAAAAACCCAGAAGATAACTTCGCGGCAGGAACGCTTAAAAAACGCTTAAAATCAGTAATCAACCCATTTCGGAGTAACCAATAATCGAATTCTGAGAATAAGCAATCTCTCCAACAGGACAAAGCGCGGTGAATGTTCTGTCTTGAGGTGGAGCTCAACCCTTAAAACCCGTTTTGTTGCCTTTATTTACGTGTTTAAGTTGGACTTATTCCCAACCCCATAGCCCCAACGCACACCTCTGCTGTGCCTGTGCGTTTTTTTCCCTTCTTACTCTTACGGCTGCTTACTATTTGCGCGTCAAAGATTTAGGGGGTCTCAATCTTACTCTACTACGTTCAAATTTTCGTCATCTGGAATTTTCACCCCCTAAACAGGGCCCTCCAACGATGCCAATGAGGATAACCAAATACAACTTCAAACAATAAGGCTAAGCAGTTTTTGGGATTGTTTAAATCAGTAAATTAATCACACATTTAAATTTAAATTTTTTGTGGTGCCAGATGTTGGCACCGGACACCCACACAACGTTTAAAAAATAATTGAATCAGTTTGAGGTAGATTATTAATAAATGATGATGCCCTTTTTGAATGTTCAAAAAGTTCGGTTGGGGAAAATCAAACAGTAACAGAAATGGACAACTGAAAATTACTAATGGACTCGGCCCGTATAATTTCAGGGCTTGATGGGCTGAATTAGTCCACTCAACTTTGGTCCAATTCATTCAATAGGCAATGATTTTTTTTAAGAAACTATGGCAATTTTCGACATGATTCGAAAACATAATTTAAACCTGAAGCTATATAAATGCGTTTGAATTAAATCTTTTGTAGGAGTTGATCGAAATTGAGACAAATTTGAATAACTTAAAAAAAAAAGGGCTCAATTTCAAATCACCCATGGTTGACCTATCAACCCGTTAATCTATTTATAAATTTAAAATAATTTAGTAAGTATTTTTATTAAATAATTATTTTAATATATTTTAGTATATGGATTATGAGACTAAGTATCTAATTGTTCGAATATAACCCAATAGCGTAAAACTTGTTTCTAATTTTATTTTTTACCAAAATGGAATAGTGACTTTTTTTTTGTCTCACAAGATGACGAATTAGGTTCAAATAACTCTAAAAAATTGTAAGTTGGCTTCAAGTTTAAAACAAAAATTAACTTGTGAAAATAAATTGATCAAATTCAAATTAACAATTTTTTTAGAACCCCTTAACCTATGATTCAATCTAATTGCAAGATAGTTGACGTAAAGGCATGTCACATGCATAGATTTTCTTTTGGAAAAATAATAGTACCCTACTTTGAGGTTTAAATTTTAAACAGATTAATCTTTCAGGTATTGGAAATTATACCTATCTCCTTTTAAAAAAGGTATATATAATTATTTTAGAAATTAATTTGTGTAAAACCTACTCATTAAATGAATTTAAATGTTAATCATATATGTAATTAAAAGAGAGATGTATATGTAATTTCTAAGTCCAAACTTCAGGGAGGATCCGGTAACTTTCCCTTTCCTTTTTCCATGGTTCCTTTGGCCATCCTTTGTGAGTCCTCCTACTTAGACAATGCCAAGATTCTTTCAATTCTTTGGCTTCTCTCGAAACAGCATTTCCGTTGTATCCTCCGAACAAATGGACAAAAGTAAGGAATATATGATCAATCTCATTATTATTTTTGATTGGACATTGTCATGTATTTCTTCTTTCTTTCCCTGCCTTTATTCCCACAGCTTGAACTCATGCCATTCTTCGCCGCGATATCAACTTCTCTTGAAACACACATACACACACACCCATTCTCTCTTTTGTGTTCCACATTTAAAATCCAAACAAACTCCCTCAATTTTTTAAATTCAAAAGCAACACTGGACTTGAATCCCCCACCACCCACCCCAAAGAAGAAAATAATGTGTCTGAACTGGATCCTAATAGTTCATGAACGGCCCAAACGGTGATCTTTGACGTGGCCTATGCCATCACAGTTACAGAGCCAGGGCATGCCGCCGATCACTCAAGGGCTCCGGCTACTGAGAAGCCACAACAGGACAGGCAAAAGTCACCTTGAGGTTCAGCTTCTCCCGGGCACTATCTGGTTTCCTCAAGCAAGATTTAATCCTCAGCAACTCGTCCTTTTCAGGACAAGTCACACGGGGCCACCTACCATCAGTTATGCTAAAACACGGACTGCTGCCATCACCAAATGGCGAGGAATCAAGCTGATCATAACTTCTCTCCTGTGGCTGGTTTAGGTTTCTGCGCATCTTATTCCACGCCCTGAAAAAATCCGGTTTGTAGGAACTTCCGGTGTCCGGATCCTGCATCCGTGTATCCTCACAAGATTCTTGATCGCTAGCATTATGACGGCGAGACGGCTTCTTGTAGAATCTTTCATGCTGTTGGTGCTTTGGAGCCACCCATGCCATTGATTTTGTGGGAGATACTTGCCTGGTCTTTGAAGGCTGATGGTGATTGGAGGAGACGAGGTACTGTTGCTGCTGTTGTTGATGTCTTCTTTTCTTCATAAGATCGTCCATTGTGTGGAAAGGCACGAGGTAAAAGACTTTGCCAGGCATCAGAACTGATTCAGGGTGGACAACAATCCATGGAAACGTGAAGAAATCAGGCCTGGCAACGCAGTGTCTGGGGTACTTGTCCATGATCTCTCCTGCTGTGACTGATTCCCGGAAAACCTCGACGTGCCTGCCGGGATGCACGAGCTTTAGCACAACATCGTGCCTCGTTGAGAATCCCATTTTCTGTTGGTTTAGGAGATGTGTGCTGAAGAACCAAGGGGGAGGGAGCCCTGAGACGCCCTAATTATGCTTCTTATAGGAAGTTTCTTGATCAAGCAATGACATGTTTGGAGGGGAATCCGAGGGAATGGTCTTTGGAAAGTGCGGGATTTTTGTACTGATGGGAGTTCTTGATTGGATGTGCTAGAACGAACGAATCATTTACTTAATTTGATGTATCAGTTTGAAGGTGAAGAGAGTTAGCTCAAACAAGGGATTAAGTTTGCCTCTAGCTGGAGAGCATGCCATGTTGACATGGGGAAGTCTGTGGGCTGGTCTTGGTTTTAACTTTCTAGATGAATCGAAGAGCAGATACATTTTTTGCAGCGAATAAACGAATGCATAAATCAGATGCACGTATTACATTTAATAACTTCTTGGGATTTCATTTTATTGGTCTAGGAGATTTTGAATCCAATGCAATTAGATCTGGACATATGTCGCAATATACAAAAACAGCCCATCACCTTTTGACATATATCACAATTATAACACATGTCAAAATTTGAAGCACATTCTTGTCTTGTTCTTTTGTCTATCAACGCAGAACTGTGGAGAGAACTCGTTTACTTGAAGTATTTCGTATTGAAGCAGTCTGTAATCAATTCATGTGTGCAGTATTTTGGACGGAACAAGGGTGATTAATAAGAACTTTCCACATGAAACGTAACTATTAAATTATGAGGTTGTGGTTGATTTTTAATATGCAGAAGTGTTTCGAGTAGTTAAACAATGCACTGATCTGGATCTGGGGTGTAAAGAATATCAGTGTTAAGTTAAGATTCTCTGGTCATTTCATGGCTAGAAGAAACTGTATGTAGCATGATGAGTATATTATTATATTAATATCAAAACTAATTCATCTCCTTGCAAAAAAGGGAAATTAAAGAACGCAATTTTACTTTATATTGCCAATAATTTCCACAAGCTAAAACGCCCTGCTACCGCCTACATGAAGAACTGGGGTGGAAACCATACGCACACCCTTGGCTACACCTTGAATTAGAGAGGCTGGTGTAGGATAAGGACAACAGTGTTTCTGATTTTCAGAAACTTACTACCGATGTTGCATGAAAGTATTCATCAGGCCAACTGCATGGCGTACAAACTGATGCATACAGCCATACCTGAGACACTCAATGGAGCTAAGAACTTAATGAGATTACTGATGAACTCCGATGTTTGGTCTTGGTCGTCGTGGTGAGGCTGTTTGGGAGGAATGTACTCGATCTTGGAGGGAATGGTGGATGCATTGATCTCGCCTAGGCAGAACTCTTCCATCTTGGCCTTGGCAGAGGCACTGTGGCCAATATCCTCGAAATCATCAGTTGAATCCCTTCCTGCAACCACCACAGGGATTCACAAGCAATAGAACCAGCTAGATTTCACCTCACTCCAGAAATTGTGCACGAGGTTTGGCAAATAGCAGTTGTAGACAACAGAATTTCATCACCACCAGGATGGTCTTCCAAGAATTAGTCACGTCGTAAACCTGTTTACAAGGGCTCAAAAAGTGAGGACATATCGGCATAATTAATGACTTAAGACACATCGGTCGTTCATATTATTTTCTGCTACTGTCGGTGGCCTAAGTGCTCCGTCATCCCTTGTCTTGAAAATTAGGTCACTTTTGTGCTTCTTTGTTGGGTACCTCTCAAAGAATTGGTTGGTTTGCAGGCAGCTTACATTAAATTCAAACAAATAATTCACGAGGGATTTGGAAAAAGTATTAAAGCAAGACAAGGGTAATATACAGTAACTCAGGAGATTGCGAAAGGCAAGTAGGAGATTCTCATAAAGGTAGCAAAGGTGATAGCACACAATATTTCTTCCAAATAAGTCTAAGAGAACGCTAGTATTGAGCCTACAGGAGTCCTGAGGCCTCATGCTAGTGTTGATTTCAACACACAAAAGCTCATCAATTTAGTCAAAAAAAGGAACGAGAACACATCAAATATCATAAGAGCCGCCACAGGCTGGGAAACTTCTTGTAAGTAAATTCAAAAGAGCAGCCTAATTACAATCAATCTGAAAAATATTAGCAAAAGATTAGAACCCCAAAAGAACTTGTGACACAAAAGGTGTACAAGAGATGGCATCAAGTGAAACTTTAAAAACTATCCAAATTTCCACACCACCCCATATTCTCACACCATTAACTTTAACAAATGCATCCATTGCCGGACAGCTGTATTTTTGGAAAACTCGGGAACGTAAACATCGGTTTTGGAGCGGACTGTCTAGTAACTATTGCTCAATACAACATGTAAGGATAACGAAAATGATAAGTTACATCAAGAAATTGACAAAATATGATGATAATTAGCTTGAAAATTGGACATGGGTTCCAACACCTAATTTTTCTCTCTGTGCCAATAACTTCACATTATGATTATACTGAACCTTAAGACTGGAATCATAAGAATAGATATCCTAAATCCGGGCAGCTGGTAAGGTTTTGTTCCAACAAAACGCAGAGCTTAAAATCCAAACTGGGGTCACATTCAAGCACGCCAATCAAAAAATGTACAACAATAACAAATCAAAAGCCGAGTTCAACTTATCAAAGAAACCACACCTATAACATAGCAACCGGGAACACAACACAAGAAACGATCAAAAAATTCAATCTTTGACAGATGCAGCCGTCACTTACACAAAATAGAGCCGTCACGAAGGCAGTAAATGAGGGAAGTGATGAGGTGAGAAGAATGCTTCAGTTTCCAACCAATCGGTGAAAGAAATGGTTTCAAGTTCAACAACCGGCATGAATGACGGTTGATTGGTTAGCAAGGAGGTCTGCCTTCGTCGTTCTTAGTGCAGGTTACAGTCGCAAGCAAACGTTTTTATAAATTATAATATTTCATGAAAAAATAAAACCATTAAAAATATAAGAATAAAAATATTAAGAAATCGATAAATTAAACTTAGAAAGTGGATGGAATAAACGAAAATTGAGAAAGGAGAGTGAAAATATAATATGAAAAAATACGTACATTTAAATAACTGAAAATTTTGCCGTTCAATTTTATTTTTTGTTTCATATGTAGTATAGATTATAGACATATATTAAAACTACAAAGAAATGTTTAAAATAAGAAAATAAACAAGACGAAAATAAGAGAAAACATAAAAAAAAATGATATGTTAAAAGAAAAATGATACAAAAATGAGAGAATTTAAAATCAGAATAGTTATTTAATATTACTTTGTACAGTTGAAAAGGCTTCTTTTTACAATGACATAGTACTAACAATCAACGCACGGGGCAATGACTGTGCACAATTTATTATTTATTCCATCATGAGTATAAAACCTTCAAATAATAATTAAAAAAAATTAAAGATAAAAGATATAAAGAAAATCGAACAACCAAATGCATAAATGCCAAATATGAAAGAAAATGAACAAAAAATGAAAATTGAAGAAGCAAAATTTACAGATTAAAAATCTTAAATGAAAAGGTAATGTTTTAGGAAAAAATGGTAAATAAGCCGGCAAGCAAACAATGGTTTAAAATTTTTAATTTAGGAATCGAGCAATTAATATTAGGCAGCTATACACATACCCACTATTTTTATTTTTAACAAATAAAATATTTAGGCTAGGATTAGATGGTGTATCCATCTCTGAAAATAGTTTTGTGAGAATTGGAGGTATGAATTTTTGAAAATAAATAGTAGTGAGTTATATGGAATTGAATGAGTTATGAGAAAAAAATATATATAATGATGATATTTTTTAGGAAGTAACGATGAATGTGTTTGATGTGATAGTTAGGTATTGAGGTGGATTATTTAATATGCAAGTAATATAAATAATTATTATTATCATTATTAATGTTCTTGTTGTTATTATTAATTATATTGTATTATTATTTCAATGAAAGATTTATGATTGGACAAAGTAAAATTCACAAATATTATTAAGTGAAATACTTGTATTTTTGAAAGGAATTTTCTCCTATATTTTCCTACAAAATATACAATTTATATTTATGTGTTCTCGTAAGTTTTATCAATTTTTTAAATTTTTTTGATCTTCCATCAATATTTATTTTAAATACTTTTTTCAAGTGTAAAATAATATAATTTTATTTTTTAATATTTTATTTTATAATTTTCGGTTAGCGTTTGTACTTGTGGTTTTTGTCAAATTTTCTCTTCTTTTCTCCAATATTTCTTGATATTTTTTATTTTATTATTGTAAATATTGTTTATAATTTTTAATATTAAATATATTTTTTCATCAATTAAAATACAAAGGGAAGGGGTGAATGACTGCATTTTTTGATAGTTCAAGGGCAAACGGCCACATGGGGTAGGAAAAAGGAGTCACAGTTCTGGAAAAAGGGGGACCCAGGCTTGGCAAAAATTTTCCCTAAACCATGTTTGGGACATTGTTTTTAACCACAAACAGAGACAAAATGGTTCGCTGTTCCTCTGACTATCCAAGCAATCACAACCTTACAGTGCATTAGAATGTTAGAAGAGATGGATTTTAAATCCATAACAATACGTATATCATATTTGTTTCAAATCATTAATTTCTCGTTCTAAATTATAATTTTATTAATTTAAGTAAATTTAAAATTTTATTTATTTAAAATAATTTAAAATCCTTTTTACAAATACTTTTTCAAATTCAAATCCTTCCATCCAAACCTTCGTGATTTCCTTTTTCTTCCCTTGGATTGATGATGGAATTGATCCAAGAGCCAAGCCTCACCGACTTCCAAGTTAAATTTTTCTAAGTTAGAAAAATAAAATATATATATATATATATATATATAAATATATGAATTGAGTTCGCGTAAGACTGGGTGTTTGTGCAAATTTTGAAATAATTCTAAAAATTAAGAGAAAATGACAAATTTACCTTTCTTAACTTAGTGACGGTGTATTAATTAATATGCAGACATAGGACAAAATGAAAGATGTTTTTATATTCAACATTACCAAATAAAGCTAGTTTGATTCATGTCATCAGCTTTAACTGGCTACCCAACAATTTAACGAATATTTCTTATATCTTTTTTGGACCGCTCCTAAAAGTCTCTCTAGACTCTTGAAGTGGACGAGTGAGGTCTTTAATGATATTCGTGGATTTTTTCCAAAAAGTCCATGTAATGAAACATAAGTTTGAATACAAGAACTTGGAATTGATGAAAAATTTGACTTTGTGAAAGGAATTTTGAATTTCCAGATGCAAGGCTTCAATCGTTTGATGCAAAATTCTATTTATCAACGTTAGTACACCATTAAAGTTACATGCTGCCTTCATTGGGGGTTTTGAATTGAGTTGAGATAAGGGATTTGTGAATAGCCTAAAGCATGTTAGAATAAATAATAATAGATTAACTTGAACGACAGCTGGGCGAAGTTGGGCTGAGGTGATGATTATGACATGTTTATAGGATGTACAAAGGGTTTAATCTCCCTTGGTCAGGAAGACTAACTTTAATTATGAATACATAAGAGATGGATTAAGGGAGGCCTACAATCAACCATTTTCCCTGTTATATTGCTGGATTCATAATCAAGCATCCTGTGCACAGTAAACTTTAATTTTTCTTGAAAGAAAACCAGCCATCATTGTCCCAACATCCATTCTCCCCACAAAATTAGGCAAAAAAAAAGATGAAAAAGAGAAATAAGGATAAAATTTGGATCAAACTTTTTACTACAAATTGGTGTCGCAATAAAAAGCAAAGATTGTCGGGTCTTGCATGGTGGGCCTTGCAGTTTTTGATACTAACATATGCATGGAGGTGACCATTCCATCTCTTCAAAGGCAACCAACACTTTCTAACTAACGGTACCATTTCCAGATTAAAAACAATCGTCACCATCAGCACTCATAACTACTTCTCTCTCAATAGCTCACACTCTAACACAGGCTGCAAGGCAACGGTCAAAAGTTCACCTCTTTTTTGTAACTTTACTCAACAGCTTGAGTGGTGAGCTCTCGTTGCTACGTTCTTGCTTCCTCTTTTTCTCTCCTGCTAGTCTTCTTTCTGCTGAAGAAGTAAATACTAGTAGAACGTTATCGGTAGGAAGCCTTTTCGGGATAAGTTTATCCCGGCTTGGAGACAATCCTGTATTTAATTTCTGAGACAGAAACTGTTTCATGGAGCAGCATTGCTTTAACTGGTTCTGCTTGTTGCTGTTTTCGGCGTTTTTCGGGCTCGCTTTGGGCTACCAAGATGGTATATGATTAGCCTCTATTTTTCATCCTCTATTTATACAAGTATCAATGATCACAAAAATTTCTTGTTTGTGACACTGATGGAGCAGGTTTCTTGAGTTTAACATGCGGTGGGACGACATCTTACGTAGATTCCTCTAACATTTCATGGACACCGGATGGATATTATGTAACCACAGGCAACATTACTAGTGTGGTATTTCCTGAGGGTACCTCATCAACCAATCTCCCGATTCGATTTTTCCCTGATTCTGAAGGGAGGAAATGTTACAGGCTGCCAATACAGAATACCACATCTTTGGTTCTTGTCAGGACTCAATTTGTATACAAGAACTATGATGGGCTTGAGAAACCCCCTGTATTCTCTGTCTCCCTTGGGACAGCTATGGCCTCCACAGTAAATCTTGCTCACACTGATCCATGGATTGAAGAATTTATATGGCCAGCCAACAAGGATTTCCTACCACTATGCTTCCATTCAATTCCAAATGGTGGATTCCCTGTCATTTCTTCACTTGAACTCCGCCCACTTCCTCGGGCAGCTTACAGCAGCGCATTGGGCGGTTCTGCCAACAAGCTGCTCAGGAAGTCTTATCGGATTAACTGTGGTTACAAAGATGGACCACTAAGGTAAGCAGCAGCCTTGTCTATCCCAGTTTTCTTGTCCTGGCTGTGTACTTTTGAATGTTGAGTGTAACTTCGGATCATCTCTTCTTTGCAATTCAGGTACCCTTTGGATCAATATGACCGAATATGGGATGCTGATGAGGACTTCTCTCCTTATCATTTATCGTCTGGTTTTGATATTCAGAGTACCTTCAATCTGTCAAACATTAAAGAGAGTCCTCCTACAGCTGTTCTTCAGACCACACGAGTTTTGGCAAGGCGTAAGAGCCTGATGTATAGGCTGCCCCTTGATAGTCAAGGAGACTACCATGTTGTTCTCTACTTCGCTGGAATTTTGCCTGTGTACCCTACATTCGATATACTGATTAATGGAGAAACCGTTCAATCAAACTACACGGTGATGCGCTGGGAGGCTAGTTCTCTGTTCTTTACCATTAAAGGAACCAGGACCTTGAACATCACCTTGAAGGCAATAACTTACTATCCTTTGGTGAATGCTATTGAGGTTTATGCTCTTCTTGATATTCCCTTGGAAGCTTCTTCAACCACAGGTTGAAATACTCATTTTCCAATTTCTGGTACAAGTTTGATGCTTCATTTATTGGAGTAAAGCTAATACATTGATCCCAATTGCAGTTTCAGCCCTTCAGGTCATACAGCAATCCACTGGCCTGGATCTGGGATGGCAAGACGATCCATGTTCACCTACACCATGGAAACACATTGGATGTGATGGAAATCTGGTCACTTCACTGTATGTTCACCTTAGATTTGGCATTTTCTTTTTCCACATTGAATGCCCAAGTCACTGTTATTCTTGGATTGCCTGTAGGAAGCTTTTCGACATGAACTTAAGGACAGTCAGCCCTACCTTTGGCGATCTGCTGGATCTTAAAACACTGTAAGAATTTTGTGATAAGAATCTCCAAGCATTTTTTAGATTATATTTGGAGTTTGCAGAATCATACCAGTTATTGCTTGGGGGCCATTTCTGTAGGGACTTGCACAACACCTCTCTTTCTGGAGAAATACAAAACTTGGGTGGCCTGCAACATCTTGAACAACTGTATTAATTAATCACCTCTTCCAAGATATATCGCTTGAAAAATTAATCTCTTCAGAAAGGACTAATTCTTACAAGTCCTGCACTATTGTTTCAGAAATTTGAGCTTCAACAGGATAACATCCTTGGGTTCTGAGTTGGAAGATCTGATCAACCTTCAAGTCCTGTTAGGCTCTTTGAGAAAGAGGATCATCTGTTCTACTTTTTGTTCTTTCTTCAAAAGACAAAAAAATGGATCAAAAGAATAAAGGAGTTTCATGTTTACATGCAGGGATGTGGAAAATAATAGTTTGCAAGGAACAGTACCTGACAGCTGGGGGGAGCTGAAAGACCTTCATTTATTGTCAGTATGCTCATAAACTAAGTAGTCCTAGTTGATCTAATTCCTCTCAGAAACCTATTTCACTAGGTAAAATGTTAATTTTCATCACCTAACTACACATACATTTGATTTTTCTTCCAAAAAATTAAGGAATCTGGAGAATAATAACTTACAAGGGCCACTCCCACAATCACTGAACAGAGAGAGTTTAGAAATCAGGTGAGCAAATCAGTTTATCATTCGTTTTCTGATATCTGTTTTTCCTAACACAGCTCCTTTGTTTCCTGTGCCTTTTCAGGACATCAGGGAACTTGTGCCTTTCCTTCTCTTTAACATGCACTGATCTTCCAAGCTCTCCTCCAGTTGAGAATCCACAAGTCACAGTCCTTACACCTAAGAAGCGTAAAAGCCATGGACACTTAGCTATTCTACTTGGTGCAGTTGGGGGAGCTGTTTTTGCTCTTTTTGTTATTTCACTTTCAGCCCTGTTGTATGTGAAGAGAGAGAAAACCAAAAACACATACAGACCAAGTATGACAAGCTCCCCAGTAATCCACTATGGAAAAAGTTAAACAGATGGTTTGATTAAGTGGTTTCCTCTTTCTTTCTGCAACATTTAGGATATGCAATGGATATGAATGGCTGGAATTCAGCAAGAGTCTTTACCTACAAAGAAATCAAATCAACTACAAACAACTTCAAAGAGGCCATAGGTCGCGGTAGTTTTGGATGTGTGTATGTTGGCAAGCTTCCAGGTGGCAGATTAGTGGCTGTCAAAGTTCGGTTTGATAAAACTCAGCTAGGGGCTGATTCTTTCATCAATGAGGTCTACCGCTTAACTTCTTTGTGCTGCTCGTGTTTATTCATCACCAGGTGTCTCTCATTAACCATCCTTTCCTGGATTACTCTCAGGCGTCTCTTTTATCACAAATTCATCACCAGAATCTGGTATCGTTAGAAGGGTTCTGCTGTGAATCAAAGCAGCAAATACTTGTGTATGAATATTTACCAGGAGGATCCTTGGCTGATAACCTCTACGGTCTGTTGCTGTGGTTTTGATCATTTTCCCTTATATGTTCTGTGACTCGCTAGCTACATCCCGCTTTTCTTGAACAGGTGCAAATACTAAGAAACTGACGCTAAGCTGGGTTCGGAGACTGAAGATTGCTGTTGATGCTGCAAAAGGTAAATACTTCTTTCATCTTTAACTGTTCTGCTATTCATAAGGCTTAGAAACTGTTGATTTTGGCATAGGTTTGGACTACCTTCACAATAGAAGTGACCTAAGAATAATCCACCGGGATGTGAAGAGCAGCAACATTATTTTAGATGGGGAAATGAATGCTAAAGTCTGTGACTTCGGCCTTTCTAAGCAAGTCACTCAATCAGATGCATCACACATAACCACTATAGTCAAAGGCACTGCAGGCTATCTTGATCCAGAGTAGGCATCCATACTTATGTATGCAAGTTGTATATTTTCTTCATTAATCTAATTCTGGAAACGTACTTGTAATGCATCTTCAGGTACTATTCCACTCAACAGTTAACAGAGAAAAGTGACGTCTATAGCTTTGGCGTGGTACTTCTGGAACTGATATGTGGCAGAGAACCACTCACTCACACAGGCAGTCCAGATTCCTTCAATTTGGTTCTCTGGGTAAGAATATTTGCTTCTTATATTTTTCTTCATTCAGTTCAACCAGCTCTAACTGCTGCCAGCACAAGCTGCATTTCCAGCTAACAGCATATAGAGGATCATTCTGAATTTTTCAATTATCTGGCTTGGTTTTTGTTTTATTGAGTTTTTAAGAGAGAAAGGGCTGCCTTGGATTTCTCCACATGTAGTGTGTCACTTTTCTTCTGAGGGAAATTAAAAGTCACTGCTTAATTTCCAGGCTAAGCCATACTTGCAGGCTGGTGCATTTGAGATAGTGGATGACAGCGTAAAGGGGAGTTTTGACCCGGAAAGCATGAGAAGGGCTTCTTTGATTGCTTGCAGGTCAGTCGAAAGAGATGCACTGTGCAGGCCGAGTATTTCGGAAGTATTGGCTGAGCTTGAAGAAGCTTACAGCCTCCAGCTTGCTTATCTCGCATCTTCTGGTCTTCCCAATTAATAAATATCCATCGGTATTTCGTGAGCTTGAGGCTTACCTATCATCATATGTCAAAAGCATGTTTCACCTCAGCTGAAATAGGGACGAGGGAGGAGGAATGATAAGTTCTGCCAGGGTCAGAGATGTTGCCAGGATTAAATGATGGCTGAGTTATGTGCAAAAGGACTTCGTGGTTTGCTTGCCTCCATGGAGCAGAAGTAAGCACTTCTCAAGTTATGAGGATAAATTCATTTGGGATCAATTAGGAGGCATTTATGTAAATCTCAATGAAGAACTCTTTGGATATTACTGCATTTTTCTTGCGGGAGGGTACATTAGCAACCATCCATAGAAGAATTATTAAAATCAGAAAAACTCAGACGTCTTAACTCTAGCTCTTCTTCCACTACAAATTTGTTTGTGAGAAGATTTTATAACAAGAGTCATGCTACCAGGGTCAATCTTCTGTAAGTTAATTTCTTAAGGTTTGCTATGACGGGACTTATTCAACAACCCTCACTAATGATTACATGAGAAAAGAATAAATAATAGAGTTTACCTGAATCAATAATTGTGATTTGCGAATGCAGGGAATACTGATAGATTAGATTACTAGTCAAATGAATTTTATTTCTATACGGATCAGGTCTCTAATAATATATAAAACCCTGACGGACCCATCAATAATTAGCAACTAAGGCTTTGGAATTCCACACAAAAATTAATTAGCCTTCGTACATTATTTTAGATGATTCGTCCCATTAAAATTTATTTATCACTTCAACTGCGCTACTGATAAATTGCCAACAATCAATAACATGAGCATCTATATGCCCAACTATATTCATGATACACCCAAATATAGATAGAGTGTATTTGCTTATCTTCTATTAAAAAATATAAAAAGTAACCAAATATACGTGAACTTCACATCCCAACAATTTACAATACGTTAAGGTGATTGACCACTCCAGGTTAAAATAATAAAAGCCAATGATTAACAGGACACATGTCAGTGTAAGTTGTGAAGCCTGCCTCCTCTTCTTCTTAAGAAATCGATTACGGGGAAAGCAACATAATTAAGTTTCGACAATTGAAATCCATGAAAAATGGATTCAACTTTGAACAGACGAAGTATTTGTACTTCCAATTCCAAGAATTCAATGCCTTGATAGTTCATAAACGTCGCTATAATCTGTCTACATACAGTTGAAATATTCATACCTTCGGAACCCGCAGAATAGTCTTTGAGCAGCCGAAATGCACTCGCATACCCTGGCATCTTGAATCAGGCCACTGTATAGGAAAAAGAAACATGCTATTAATATCTCCTACTGTGATGATTTAAACCAGAAGGATGGTTGATCAACCTGAGGAATTGCGCCGAGACAAAGAAGAAATAGCACAGAAGAGAAAAACGAAACACAGCCAATCACCGAGAAACAAAAAAGCCACATCGAGAGTTTGAGGATTTCGATAAGAACTTGGCATTCCCGGAGCGTTGTCTGCGACGGATAATGACAGGCTGAATTGTCCGTGGCGGTGGTCGGACTGGTGTCCGGCCGGCGGTGTGATAATGACAACAGAAGGCCCACTGCCGAGAGCCGCCAATAGTGTACGTTAACTAATGTGTTTGGGCTTTCGTGTCAGGCCCAAATCCATGGGAAGACTGGGCTAGTAGTTGGGACCAGTGAACCGAGTGAGTTTCATGTCGGGGCATCAAACTCAAAGTCAAATCTCAGTCTGAATTAAGCAGAGATTTGAACTCAAAAAATATTAAAAATCAAAGTTAGATTTGATTTTAACTCAAAATCACTCCCAAACTTAATTAAATTTAAATCGAATAGTTTGATTTATTAATACCTTTAACAGATGTAGAGTAGCCCGAAATATTATCCGCTAATCCGTAAAGTAACAGGCATTTTGCATCATTGGATTGGATTGGATTTGATATGGGGTAAAAAAAACTCATTTATTGTGCTTTTTCAAAATTATGTGTTTTTATGTATATTTTTTACAATTATATAAATATAAATAGAAAAAAAATAAAAATATAATAAGTAAAATGTGTATCCTCGTTTTGTAAAGATAAAAAAACGAAGGGGGCCAACACATGTTTTTGCCACGTGCATTGCAAATATGCATTTGGATGCTTAAGAAAAATGGCTAAAATTAAAGTGTAAGTGTGTGTGTGTGTGTTTTCAATTTTTATTAAAAGAAAATTAATCAACATAACAGCAAAAAAGAATGACTGTGTGTTCGCGTAACAGTTCATTAACTAAATTTAACTGAAATATATATAAAAATAATAATAATACTGCTAAAAAATTTTAAAATGTGACAATATGATAATTGCCTAACTTTAATAATGATGATGATATGATGTCAAATTTGTGAATAGCACGGAATGCCAACATGTAGAAGTGTGGTGGATGCATCATCAAATGTCCAATGTGCCTCACTTTGAGGCGCATGTTATGCGTAATGGTGGGGCGTTACAACTTTGAACTTTCGACCAATGTGCATACGGACATTTGAATGTCCAATAAACAACAATATCCAAGAATTAAATAATTTTGCGTCAATGCCCAATGCGAGAATAAATACCTATTCGTTTGTTTCCTTCTGCATAATAAATTTACCACAATGTGATGGTTCCTAGAATACTGGCTTTGTAGCTCCAAGTTGTGAAAGAATGTTCCCCAAATATCATAAACATATTCCCACTATTTTGATTAAATATTATCAAGGTGAAGACATTTATCAAAACTTCCAAATTGCGTGTGATGTCACTTGGATTAAATCTTACCTAAATATATCTACATTGATACTTCAAGATGCATAGTCTCATTTGAAAATTTTTGAAATTTCTTGGATTTAGTAGTCCATCTACCTTGACTTGTGATTAGCCACACACTTGCATCTCATGTATCATTAAATAAAAAGAAAAATTGTTTTGATTCTTGAATTACACGTAATGATAGATACATTTTACCTTACAATATGCATCCATGGAAAATACATTAGATAACATGAGTTAACCCATATCAATAATTGAATAATAGCAATAAGTAACGGTCACTCCGTATGTTTGCATCGTTGTATAAAAATGAATTAACAATATTTTTGATTATTCACAAACCAAGAGAAAAAATAAAAAATATTCAAAATAAAATAACTTGAAGTTGAGAATGGATATTGAAAGAAGAAAACTTATAATAATTAAAATTCAAGGAAGATAGTGAAATAAAAAAAAAATAGACGATTTTATCATGATATATTTGTTAAACGCTACATAAATATCAAATTTGTTTTTATCTAATTTTAATAATAATACATAAAAATTATGTAATTTAAAAAATTATGATGATTTTATCCATGCCTGTGCGTGTGAGTGAGAAAAAAAATCTTAAGAAACTGCAAATCATAAAAATCGATGAATTGAGAAAAGTAAAGTTATTCCATGAAAAATTGTTTCCTTAAAAACTCATCTTATACTCATTGATGCAGGTAAAAAAAAGGAAAATTAAAAGAATGAAATGAATAAACATAATTATTGAGGACATATTTAAAAACACGTTAAGTGACCAAAAATTTGTCATTTTTATATTTATATCGGATTTCAATTTAAATTTTCCTATGATTGTAACGTTTGGACTTTCGAAGGTAAAAAGCAAAGGTGGTCCAATTTATGAACACTTTGACTCTCCGTAGTGCTTTTAGTAAAAGTTCCTTTCCAATTGTGGTTCGAAGGTAGTATTTTCATTTTTGCATTGTAATGATTTTCTAGAGTTTGCCCAAATTTATAACAATGATAATTGACATCGATAGGTTTTGCACTTTTGCGATAAAAAAACTTCAATTAAAGTCTTTGAAGTTCAAAACACATGTGGGCCTCTTTTAATTTTGTATGGTTGAATTATACCTTGATTTTGTTAATGGCAAAATGGTTTAGTCTATGTTTGTTTTCAAATTTAACAGCTTAAAAACATAAATTCAATCATTATATTTTTAAAATTTTATCACCTTTTCTCTCTTATTTTTATATAATTTTTAAAATTAAAATATTTAAAAACACCTATAAAAATTTGAAAACAAACTTAACCTTGGTTATTGGTGGGCTGACTCTATATTTCACGAATGAAATAAACATGACCAAAGTCTTCTCATTTTGTTGTTCAACCAAAATCAGAACTAATAAACACCGAAAGAAAAGTAAACAAACGACTTTCCACCCAACGCCCCTAAATGCATTGATAACGAGGGGTCAATGCAAAACACCATCTCGCCTCCTCCACGTGGCGCAATAATAAAGGAATGTACGGAGCCAACCTCCACTTCCACCATCTCCAAATTACCAAAAATTAGCAACAATTAAAAAAAAAAAAATCCTCTCTGTCCTATTGTCTTAGTCACGCCCCAAATAAAATTAATAAAAGGGGCACATTTAATACGTTTGTTTGTTGTGTGCGTATAAATAAAGTAATTGTATTATTTAAATCTATATTTTTATATTATTTTAAAAATAGTACATGATAAAAAAAAGAAAAATGCAAATAATTTAGAATTTAGGAGAAAATAAAAAAATAAATGAAAATTGAGAAAAGAGAACAAAAATTATATAAAAAATTAAAGGTGTTTTATTAATTACATTTGCGCAACCATCAAACTTCAACATGGGTGTGTGTGGGGGCGTCCATAAGGAATTTATATAAAAAAACAAAAAAAAAACATGGGTGTATATAACTTGATGGTTTAAATCCCTCAACCTTAATGGAGAGATTGAGGGTTCAAATTCATTAAACTATTGGATGGGTGAGTCTAATTTAAAAGAAAAAATTTTTTTATATAATTTAGGGTGTGTGTAGGTTAATGATTTGAATCTATTGATAGGTTGAGGGTTTAAATTTACTAAATTATTGAGTGGGTGAGCAAAAAAAAACTTTATATGTAACTTGTTCTTTAAGAGACCCTCCAATAGTTTGGTGCTAATTATTTCAACTTAGAGGTCATGTATTTAAATTTTTAGGATGATGTATGAGTTGGATGTGTGAGTGCATAAAAAAAATAAAAAGCCCTCAGTGATAAGAAGCACCCCGTATGATTAATATTATTTTTCATATAAAGAACTTGTATCATTTATGACAAAAAATAAAAAGAAAGAAAGTTAAAAAGTGACATGTAAAATAAATAAAATTTGAGTGGAAAAAAAAGTAAAAATCAGATACATAAAAAAAAAAAAAAAGTAGGTGTATAATAATCAGAAGTTTTTTTTTTATCCATTTGTCATGTTTATTTTAATGGAATGACTTCAATGAATCATCACACAAGTTAATAACGCAATTTTAAGATCAAACTTCATGATTAAATACGAGTATGATATAAAGTGACTAAAATGCTAAATGATCCGACTGAATTAAAATAATTCATCAAAATAACCATTTCACACTGTTACATCATATGTCAAAATCAACATGGTCTTAAACATAACGGAGACAATATATCCCCACAAACTTGGTCTTTGCAATTTATGTCAAGAAAAACAATTTTATCTTATTTACCTCGTGGCCCAAGGAGTTAAATCTCCCATAATTCACTCTTCAATATATTGGTTGCGTTCGTGCCCTCGAGCCATTCAATTCGATTCCAACGAAATTCGAATTCAAAATCATTCAATTTAGTTCATTTATTTTGTTTCAAGATATGGGACACATATCATTAATATAATTGGTTTGTTGACTTTTTGAGAATAATATATGATAAATTTTTAATTTTAAACTTAATTGTACAAAGTTAAAAAATAAACTTTGTAAATGTTAATTATTTATAATTAAATTAATAACTGCATATATCACATATACATTTATATTTATTTTTATTTATATCATATAATATAATCATTATTTTTATAAACAATTACGTCATTTAATCTTTATTATATATTTTATATATTAATTCAAATAAATTATATAATTCATTCTATTAAAATATTCATTTCAAATATATTACTTTTTTTAACACAATTCTTATCAAACATCGTATTTGACTAAAACCGCTCTCCCAAACACAGCCTATATTATTTCAATATACTTACCATAGCCACATAATCCAAAGAGAACTTAATATGTTTTCCCATAAATAATAAGAGCAACTATGGCACCATTATTAGGTTACAAAAATTAAAAACGCCAATTAACAGTTGTCAATATAGTTGTATGATGACCTAATTTTATTTTTACAAAGAAAGACTAAATGTTTTAGTAAAAAAAAAAAAAGGAAAGATTAAATGTGAAATACATATAGTTAACATGTAATTGCTTGAGTGAACAAAACGGACGGTAACTCCCGTCAGTCGCCCCGCGTTCGACTGCCAGTTTATCTGTAAGATCCAACAGACTGTTCAATTCCCTTTTGTCTGTCTGACGGCGGCGTCAAGTACCAAAGCAGAAAAGTCACGTATACCGCCGGCGTCAAACAGCGCCGTCACGGAACCACGACCCTAAGCGCTTGCTCAACGCTGCTCTCTGAAAGCGACGCCTTTCCCATTTTTCTCTCTCTCCAAGAAATTCTCTGTGTTGTATATATTTATGCAACAGTATTTCAAATCGATGCTTTCACGAGAATTGTGTTTCTGGAAAGAGAAACAAACAAGCGAAGTGATCTGAAAGCAACCTTTGCTACTTCTCCGCGGCACCGGCAATCTACGTGGATTGTGCGTTTGTATGTGATTGTCTTATGTGGTGGTGTTGTTTGTTATATATCGTCGGCGAAGGGAGAGAGAGGTGATCGTCGCTGATCGACGTCAGAATTTGAATGCTGCTACTTGTGGAAGGTATTTGACGTGGAATTCTGACGGAGTGTGATTTTGTGTTTATGGAGATTTTGATTTATTTTAATTTTTTTGCCTTTTCTGGTATCTTCTGATTATCCGCGCGATTGTGCACAGCAGTTTTATTGACCTGTTGGTAATGAATCTGGACTATCGACTCTTGAAGATTTACGAAATCTTTGCTCCTGTGTTACTTCTTGTTTCGGGATTTACAAAATTTTGGCACTACAGTTAATATGCTATTGGATTTAGAAAATCTGGGATGCAAAAGCATTCTTCATTTTTTTTTCTTATTATAAAATTCCAAAATTGGTGAGGTTTTGTTTCTTTGCTGATGCAGTCTTTGTCGACTTAATTTTGAAGGACTGGTAGACCAATGCCAGGTATTTTCAATTTAATCCTTGAAACATTTAGATGAAATGGCGTTCTGAGTATTTTAATCGATTTGGTAAGTGTTTTGATTTATGTAATCTCGTCAATTTTTCGATCATCAGAAATAGCTCCGTATAACGAAGATAAAAGGGGGAGAAGATCTGGTCATGAGATCATTTCTGAGGATGAGAACAGAAGACGTCGTATGAGATCTTTGAGGAGAAAGGGAACGAATGGATCAACAAGAATTACACATAATCCGAGGAGACGCAGCAGGCGGGTGCCCTGCCAATTCGCCTCAATTTATGTGGAGGAGTTTCCAGACGAGGAAGAAGAGAAGGCTGTGGACGCATTTCGGCAGGTTTTGATTGAAAGAGACATGCTTCCTGTGCAGCATGATGATTACCACACAATGTTGAGGTATTCATTCATCTACATCCAATCTCTTTAGATTTAAATTTGAAAATTTTAGAATGTGTTTGAATAGATTTTAGTTTACCTTTTCTTATTCGTGGAATAATGTACTACAATCTTCTGGTTTGCTATGCATTAAAAATAAGTGATTTTTGCATGAACTAAGGTCATGTTCACTTTAGATGTTTAGGTTGGATAAATTATTCTATCAAAGCCAAACTACATCGTTTTTGTGATGGATTAAGATCCTTCATAAAAGACAAGCTTGGTATAAAATAAATAAAGCAATACATAATTAGTCCCATATAACAAATGTGATAAATTAATTTTTCAAAATAATCCCAATGGTATTTAATCCCATCTTTGAAAGTGAAGAAGACTTGATGTTAATGCTGGTTTTATCTAATTTCATTCCTTTCAAAAATATGGTAGGCTAATGTAATCCTGTCCTACATAAATTTCTAGACTTGTCTTTAGGAGTACGGATTTTGTTTTCATTAATGACAACTTGATCTGGTCATTTTAGATCCATTTAGACTCAGTATAAACAGCTATTAGCAAAAAATTAATCAGCTCAAACAGAAGGCATGTATAGATTTTTTGGTGCTGCTATTTCAAGTCTCATTATCAGTTAAAGGCACGTCAATGCTTCATCCAACAAAAACATTAAAATCATAACTACTGGAAGAAAAAAACATTCTAGGTGGAAATCTGCAGGAAGAGAAAACGTTCTGGGTGGAATGCTGTCTCTGTCGTGTTTTCACTAAGAATTATGTTTGCTGGAAGTGGTATCTTCTAGTTCCCAAATCTTGCGACCACTTAATGGAAGCTTCACATTTTTCCTCCAGCTGGTAGGTATCTGGTCAAGTGCTGCTACACACTCGGCCTATAATTGTGCTGTACAATCGCTTATGTACCTTACTCTAATTGTTTATATTCGAGTTAGTGTATTGCTGATTCTCTTGAACTCAAAGGAACAGAAGTTTTAAGCATTGTACTGTTGATTTGCCAATATGGTGGTTTAGATTTTTTAATATGATTTAAGTTTTTCTCAAATCAAATGTGATGTTTGGTTGCTACTGAAGATACTAATTTTTATATTTATTATTATTAAGTTTGTGAGAATCTATTGGCTATGCTTGTGTTCAAATTTTAGACCCAAAAAACATGTACTTAATTGTTATAGTTTTTAAACTCTCTCTCTCTCTCTCTCTCTCTCTCTCTCTCTCTCTCTCTCTCTCACTTTTACATAATTCTCGAGACAAAAATCTTTAACAACACACCAAAATTTGAAAACAAACATACGTATTATTTTTAATGACATCTCTTAATCAACTAATATTTTAATCAAAATCAACTGCAATCTTTCAAACCAAATATGTTCTTGTTTTTACATAGCCAGATAAAGAAATTGATGGTGTTGCAGATTCTTGAAAGCTAGGAAGTTTGACCTTGATAAAACAGCCGATATGTGGGCAGAAATGTTGAACTGGCGAAAAGAGAATGGAATAGACTCTGTTATTCAGGTAAATGAAGCCATCAGATGTTTTTAGCTTGTTCTTATTCTCTTTTCTGGAGAAGAGATGGTTTTGATGAATTTTTGCTAATAGTTTGTTAAGATGAGAACTCAGATCATAAACCTCCGTTGCCATAGCTGCAACACATCTTCTTTCATAGGATTGCTATACAATTGATTTGCTTCATGCATGACCTGAGGCCATAGATTATCATGCACCTACCCATTCGTTTGACTTACCACCAAACCTGTCTTTTTTCCTCTGCTACACCAGCAAACCCATTTAAACATGTTTTTACACTGGATAATTCTATGTAAGTTCTTTAGAATGTCAAAGTGATATTGCAACACATCACAGCAGTCTTCTTAAATGAGTTCTTTTTCATGTGTTCTCTTTGCTATAAAGGTTTAGAGAATGAGACACTCTTGTGGTTGATGAATATTGTTTCAGACTGCCATTTGTTTCTATTTGTTGTGAAACATGACACGCTTACCACTGCTATGACAATGGTTCACAACTTTACATTCAGGATTTCCTTTATGATGAATTGGAAGAAGTTCAACACTATTATCCTCATGGTTACCATGGTGTAGATAAAGGAGGGCGACCTGTGTACATTGAAAGGCTTGGCAAAACTGAACCTAGCAAGCTTATGAGTGTCACCACTGTGGATAGATTCTTAAAATATCATATTCAAGGTTTTGAAAAAGCTTTTGCAGAAAAGTTTCCAGCTTGTTCTATAGCAGCCAGGCGGCACATTTATTCAAATACTACAATTCTGGATGTACAGGGTCTGGTCTGTTCCAAACCATATATTTAAGTTTATGTTTGATTCTTTGAAGGATTTATTTTATAAAATTTCTTTTATAAATGCGAAACTTATCTTGTCAATTTTGATGTTCATATTTATTTAATGTAGAACTGGATGAGCTTTGGGAAGGTTGCACATGATCTAGTTTTGCGCATGCAGAAAATAGATGGAAACAATTATCCTGAGGTACCTTAGCTTCTATTTGCTGGAATTAGAGTAGATGTATTTATTCTTTTCTGGGTTTCTTACACTGACCAATTGTTCTTAATGTGCAGACATTGCATCAAATGTTTATTGTTAATGCTGGGAGTGGATTCAAGTGTCTATGGAATTGGGCAAAGGGCTTGCTTGATCCAAGGACCACTGCAAAAATACATGTATCCAATTTTTTTCTTCAACTGCGTAGATTTTGGAGATCAAAATGAAGGTCTCAATTTAGTAAATGTTACTCTTTTACAGGTTTTAGGTACTAAATTCCAGAGTAAGCTATTGGAAGTCATAGACGCTAGGTGAGGATTTTTCTTCCTGCTAGAGTTAGCATTAGATCAGAAGTATTAAGAGTTTGGCTTATGATAGCTGTTATTAATTTTTTTTTTCTCTAACAGTCAATTGCCAGATTTTCTTGGTGGATCCTGCTCATGCACAAATCAGGGTGGGTGTCTTAGTTCTGACAAGGGGCCATGGAAAGATCCACAACTGATGAAGGTTTGGATTTGGGATTGGCAAATTCTGTTCCTTTATTCAAATTGATATGCAAAAATACAGATTTTTTTTTTTTTTTTGTTATTGCATCATTTCCCCATCTTCTTTTTTGCATTTAATCAGGTTATCCACTAAATACTTGCAGTTGGTATACATGTTACATGGTGGTGAATCAATATACCCAAGAAAAAGTATGAGCTTTTCGGACAATGATGATTTAGAAATTAAGCTATTTGATTCTAAGGTAAAATGTTGAGAAAAAAAATTACATGCTAACTTTTATTCTTTTACAGGTCATAATAGCTTTGAACTATTTTTATTACAGGACCGGATTGGCAAAACTTTTCCGCGTAGAATCTCTGGTGCTCATGATTTTGAAATCAAGCAAACTGGTTTCAGGGTATAATGCTAGTGAAGTTTATTTATTAGTTACCTTCAGGATGTGCACGATGCTTTTGAACTTATGCTTTGCTTCTTCAAGCAGGACTTGAAGGGTAAAACTATTCCACATTCTTCTCCTAGATCCTCTTTTCACAGTTCCGTGGAATCAACAGCACAGTGCAGTCATGTAATGTTCTTAAGTTATCATTTTCCCCTGTAAAAAGTTCAACCTAAAATTTTGTGTGAGTTCAACTAACCCATGTTATCAAGGTGAATATGCATATTTTTCCCCATTCACTTCTCACATTAATGTAGGGCGTAAATGAAGTAGAGATTCATCATTGGTCATGACACGTTCCCTGATAATACAAATAATCCCTGTGCACAATTTTTAGCATATTAAACAAAAATAAAAAATAAAAAATACTTGGATTGATATATTGAGCAATCCCCAGTCATTACCAGGTTTCTAGGGAAGCATAATAGTTCTCAATTTCTACTTAAATATATTAAACGGAATGTAATCAAAATCCCAAGGATTGCAAAACATGATAATTCCTCTGGTGACTGGTTTTTATTTCATTATTGTGGCAAACAGAGATACCAGAAGTCCATTTGGTCTTCGTTCCCACAAATGGTCAATTTTTGCAAGTTTATTTTGTGGTTCTCTTACCCAATATCTCCTATATAACCACAAAATGTGTACATTGGAGAACTTATATGGTCTACTTATATTTATATTTGTCTGTTTCAGTCTTGAGTCTGGTGATTGTGTTTTGCACATAGCCTCAAGACATGCCGAGAAGGCACACCCACAGATGGAGGGGAAGTTGTTACCCAACTACCTACATTGGGTATTACCTTTTTTATGATATGTGCCTATGCATGGAATATTTGATGTCCTAGGAAAAGTCAAGAGCGCCTGTGAATGCTGGTTGCTTGACAAATTCTTTCCCCGCCCATGCATGGGCCATTTAAGGAGCTTTAGCCCACTGAAATCATTCAAACTTGTCAAAAAAAGGGAAAAACTTGTTACAAGCTTAAACTAAGCCAAGCTTTGGGCAACATATGAAGCTTGATGTCAAATTCAAGATGCTAGGAGTCAAACTTTAGTGCTAAAGTTAGATTTGAATTCATTTTGCTACTACTAGATACACTAATATAAGAACTGGATAATATATTAATTGTGATTTTGTTGCTTTTTTACTATATTAAACATGTGCTTTATATTAATAAGTGATAAAGTTTGCAAATTAGAATTTTAAGAATGATATTCCATAAGTTTCTCTATGGCTTTTACAAAATTTATTTTCAAAATATGGAACTATACTTAAGCATTGGTGTTTTCAATGCTTATTTAGTCTTTGCTGTACACATTCTGAAGGACAGTGGGTGATGAGGTGTTCTCATCTTAAAGTTTAGCATCTATCATCTAATAGATGTTATAATGAGCTAGCTTGAGTTGGCTGGCTGGAAACACGTTCCAGCTTTCTGCACGTCAGGAAGTAAACTGCAAGTTTGATACCTATGTTCTTATTTAGTTGCCAGCTGGAATTTCTATTTTACCTGAGTGCTAAAACCATGATATTTGAATTTACGTTTCATGCATGTAAATTATGGGTGTACGGCCTGATTAATTTTTCTGTACAATGACTATGCTATTTCAAGTCATCCACTTCATAAATATTAGTTACACTATTTATTGCTTTTTGATTTGCTGACTCAGGAGATTGTGCCATTGTCAGAATCAGACAATTTAGTGGCTGGACCTGAAAATCATTGTCCATCAAGTAAGTTGCCAATATGCTACTCTTATCCAGTTGATATTTGCCTCTCCATCACTCTAGTTTACTGCAATGAGCATGCATCCAAATTAAGTACTGCAAAAATGCACACCTGTATTTTATTTTAGATTTTGCATGAACATCTTTTTTTTTGTTTATTTATTTATTATTTATTTTTATTTGCATCAGCATATTGTGTTGTTTTATTTTCTCTCCCACCTTGCTTGTTTGCAGAACATTGTTGACGTTATTATCCCTGAAAAATGTAAAAAGGTAATCGCTTGACTGTAAGATTTGGGAAGATCTATTAAAATCAACATGATATGAACAACATGAACTGTTGCAGTCCATAATGTTTAGGGACTAAAATATTGTGCATCAGTAAGTGCTGGATATTCAATAGTTGGTGTGAAAGAAATGGGCATCTTTGTCTGATAATATTTTTATTTGAACCTTGCCATAGATTTGACTATGCGTGTGGCAGAACCAAGGGTGCCCAAGGGAATATCTGCAACATTCATAGATGTTCTATTTAGATTACTTGCACGTATATGCTTTTTCCTCAGTGGGCTGGTCAGAATCTTTTCCAAGATGGAAAACGCAGAAATAACAGAAGAAACTCATCAAAGTACCCAGTTTCCAAATTCAAGCTCTCTGCAGGAACAAAATTTACACCCAAATACCAAGGAGCTTCTCCACCCATATTGCCAGAAGTTGCAGCATTTAGAGAATGTGGTAACTGAACTTTTGAGAAAGCCTGCAAAAATTCCACCAGAAAAAGATGGCATACTGCTCGAGTCTATGAACCGCATAAAATCCATTGAGTACGACTTGCAAAAGACAAAAAAGGTAAGATTTGTCAAGCTGCTAACTCAAATCTTCGACAAACGGTGTCTAGAATTTTTACTATGTTATTGAATTAATTGGTGATTATAAGATGCATTTGTCATGTTAGGCACTGCTTGCAACTGCATCAAAACAAGTGGAACTTTCTGAGTCATTGGAGACTCTGAAGCAGAACGACTTAAAGGTGAGTTCCTATTAGCTATTGAGCAAATTTTCAAGAGGTGGGGCTTTATTGTTCTTAATTTCTAGTGCTCATCACTGATTTTGCCAAACTTCAATTCCACTCCCTGGATGCTTATGTGAGATGTTGATGATATGTCCTTCCAATGACAGGGCACAACAAGTTGTTGGTTACCAAGTAGCAAGTCCATGCCCCACCACAGAACCTAACATTCACTAATTTGACAGGGTTTGCTTATGTTCCATTCAAGAACAGCGACATTTTACTCAAAAATTTTTCAACCACATCCATAATTATTTTTCTCACTAACCTGGACAAGGCAGGGAAATTGTTATTCAGTTGTTCAATCAATATCACTCTCGAGGTAATTTACTGTGTGTGTTTGTGAGTAGCATTTTTCTTTTAATGTTAGATATTACATCCCTGGTTGAAAACTCTTGCCAGGCTTCGGTTCAGCCCCATTTTTCTGGGAGATAATGAGCTAGATTTGTGCTGCGAAGACATCACTTAAAATATCTGTGGACAGTACATACTTCATTTTTCTGCTAATTTCAAGCATCAAAGCGCAATCACAAATACAGGAAAGGAGTTTGAAGAGTATAGATACCTCACAGTTTCCTTCTTTATACTTTTCAGTCTTGTATTGTAAAAGCATGCGTATACATTTCTGTTGGCTCTGTGCAGCTAAATAATATGAAAAATGGAGCCTATATTTGATCAATTTTAATTTAATTGTTCTGTTCTACGCCTTGAATAATTAAATAGATTCAAGATTTTGGGAAAGTGGTAGATGAGGACAAACAGGCGATATCCGGTGAACAATCCTCGAGGACATAAACTATCATGTGACGTGGATGTTGTGTTTTTTTGTGTCTTAATTAACTGAAAGTACCAGCCATCATCTGAATGTTGGACTGATTGCTTTTGGAGCCTTTTTCCACTAAGGTCCATGCACATGGGCTATGTTTGTTTTGCTTTTTATCAAAATAAAATACAAACTCCAATATAAGTTTAATTTGGAATCAAGTTTATGCAAATTGCCAGTGTTTTTGTGTGATTGGATGTTGTGTACATTTTTGCCAACTTTAACGTAAGTTTTATGTTTGTTGTGAAGTATTTTATATTCGTGTGAATTTGACTTGCAATAACAAATTGGGTATCAATAGCAATGGTACCGATTATGCTCTTACAGATTCAGCGGCACATAACTTTATGCTTATAACATAGTGGTGAGAACAAAGCAAGTACTGACTGCTACACACTAATAATATCTAAATATAGAAACGCAAATTTCATTTCTAAAACAGAGTAAACGTTGTTAATTTACACAACACGACAATATTTCTAAATTCAAATACATTCTATCTCATGAAATCATTTTCAACATTTCACATTCATGTTACACGTCAGAAGCTTCAACACCAACAATTTTACAAGTTTCAAGTCATCCATTTTCCTCAACAAATTACGGATTATGGACTTTGTGCCACGACACATTGGAAGGGCCTCCAAAGAAAAGCCCCAACAGCTGCACAGCTAGCTCTCCGCATTATCATAAATAAATTATAAAATTTCTTACATTACACCACAAACATGCAAGAAACTGTTGACTTGGGTTCTCATCCGCTCATCAGGTTTCGCAACGCAACTCTCTTTCCATGCTAGTAGTCCACAAAACTCGACACATGCGATATTTTCTTTGCAGTAATTCTCTCCCTTCCTTGTTGAAATGATTAAGAAAATTAGGACATGCCTTCCCATTTCCGAATTCCAAGTTAAGTTATTTTCACTCTAAACTTGGTCTTTGTTGGTCTTATGTTACAAGTCATCAGCCACTTCAATTACAATTAATGCCACGTGAGAAATCCTTGCTAAGTTATGCTTTTTAATTTGCTAGCTAAATTACCTTTTCTAAATGCCAATATCCCGAATTTTCTAAAGATTTAAAAGTTAAACGACGCGATCAGAATCGCGTCGAAACAGCAGGATAGCGACGGTGTAATCGAACTCGAATTCGAGAATACCAGATACGCAAACCGAGCGAAGAACGCCGACTTAACGTGGTAGGATTGAATTGAACTCAATGTTAAACGACCACAATCAACATACCGAATACTGATTAATACGTTATGAATCACACGGACTATTTTGGAATGATTCAATTTGGGGATAAAAACTCACGAGAAATTGAAAAGCTCAATTTCAGGGAATTAAAAACAAACTTGAATTGATTAAAAACTCACTCTGTGTATGTTCTGTTTCAACTGAATAACAAATTGCTATTTATACTAAATACTATCAGACTCTAACATAAAAACCATACGGTCCAATTTATTAATAAAGCCCGTTAATAAATAAACTAAAATTAATAAATACTAAAATAAATTTCGTCGGGTCGTTGGATCGCGTCATTAAAAGTAATAGAAATGAGAGTGGTTAAGCTTTTTATAATTCTGCTGTTAAGCCTTGTTTTAGCACTTCCCATACACCATACAATATCATTATCACAATAGATTCTAACTATCAAGTTGGGAGGATTAGTGGGGTTCCTCTACATGCAATATCAAACCATGAACTAAGAAAGTGTCCAGGAAAAATCTATTTGTAGAGGCCCCAGTTTTTTATTGGAAGGAACGTCAAAGGTCTTTGCCCTTCCATCTGTTAGATAGATAAAGAGGGAGGACATGGCTTTTGGTTTTTTATGTTGTTTAAAAGTAAAACATTATTTTTTTATGTGGTCAAATATTTATACAATAAAAATAGATAGCGAATGTGTAATCAAATAGAAATGGTCATGTATAAAAAATTAGGATTTTTAAATTCAAAGGTCCTAAATTTGCTAAGAATTTAAAAAGTAATGTCTTGTTTTGCCCCTTATGATAGTTAAAAGTAAAAAGGGAAAAATGCCAACTATCTATACTAAAGGAGAAAAATAGTAAATTTGCCGACGCTAAACCATTTTTTTTTTTTAATTTTTGTATGAAACACTTGATCCATGTATTTTCTCAATGAAAAAGATATTGAATCACAGAATTATATCTACGATACATTTCAAGAATTTTATTTTGCAAAGTTCTGAATCTTCATTTATTAAAAAGAATAATATAGAACTGCAAATAGATTATTTAACTTTAAAAATAATTCAAAATAAGTTCATACTCTTGCGCCAAATCCATAGGCCATTGGCCAGTCTTCTATGATTTTATATGTTTAGGAAAAATTAAACATGTAACTAGTCGGATTAATTGACGAAACCATATGTGATCCTGCAACGTAGCTATTGAAACTAGGCCTTACTCTAGCAATTATTATTATTTTGGTTAACCATTGGCAGCTGGAGTTCACATGATAAATTCTTGAACAACCGCGTCAAATCTTTGATTGTCATAAATGAGGCAATTATTTAATGATATTTCTTCCGCCAACATTTCCCTTTGTTGATCAATCTTCTATGTAAAAGGAAGGTGAGATGCAAAATCTTACTTTTTTTTTTTTGTATATTTCCCTTAAACAGAGAAGTTATCCTTTGTTTATTTATTTTTTTTCAATTTATGGAGAATTAAATTTCTGAACTCTATTTTATGATTCCATGCAACTGTTTTGACATATATTTGGAATTCCTTCCATCTAAGGAGAAACCTGCAGACCATCCCAAGGGCATTAATTTATCTCATTGATATGACAAAGGGAAATCCCAAACTCCAGTTTGCCCATAAGCTAAATGACTCTTATTTCTTCAAAAATAACACAAACAATATCACAGAACAAACGAGAGGAAAAAAAATAAAAAGAAAACATATTTCCACTTGAAATAACTCCAAAGTCCTCCATGGTGCAGCAACCTAAAACAAATTAGACACGAAGGCCCCTATATCCACACCCCCGATTCCAACAAAAAAAGAGAATGAAAAAATATATGGGCTACGTTTGTTCTCTTATTTCCCACGTTAAAACACACCCTACAAGTATTATTTTTATTATATTTTTTTTCTACATAATCCTCGACACAAACGCAGAAAACACCTAAAAATCAAAACAAATATAGACCGGTAAGCAACATACGAAAACTCCCCCTAAACTGTGCCGTTGCCCCCATCAGTGCTGCCACTCGATCCAGCATCGCCCTGAGTTTCTTCTGCTTCCGGTTTCTTGAAGTTCACACCCAAACGAAGTTCGTCACTTTGTCGATAACCCCACAGCTGGACAACGTAGCCCTCTTGTGCATTGCTCCCACGAACCAGTTTGATCCAGTCAGAGTTAAGAACTACGATGTTCAAGCTTGGCCATTTGACAATGTGCAGTCTGTAGGAGTCGTCCCCCTTCGAATCCACTGCAGAAACCTCAAGCCCTCCTTTACTTGTGTCGTCCACTTGATTCCTCTCCTCCTCCGTCAGAAACTTCAACACGTCCTCACAGTGAGTCATGAACAGCCGGTTTTGATTCGCTCGGACATCCGAAACTTGGAGACTTTTCCGGTACAAGAACTCGGGTGTTGTCCCGTTATTCGACGTGACTGTTTCCAGGATTCCTGGAATCTCCTCCAGGGAAGGAATTGGCCCTAATATCCGATCATGGCGCCTTGTTCTCTTCCCAGATATTCCCTTCTTCTCATCTTTACCAACTTCCTTTCCCTCGCCCTTTCTCTTCTTTGATTTTCTTCCCTTTTCGTCAGTAGTTCTTGAGACGGAAGTGCTCGAATCCAATCCCGGATCCGCACGACGATCAGTTACAGCAATCTCAACACCCTTATTAACTTCAGATTCTTGAAAGGAAAGAGTAATCGTGCCCCCATGCGAGAGGCCGGATTCTGGATAGATTATTTCAGGAAAACATCGCAGGGGCGTAGGGTTATAGACTGGGGCATGACCTGCCGTCGGATCGTCCGCGCCATGCAGACGTGATGTATCCATCTTCTTGGCCACGTCAGATTGATCCCTTCTCGTGAGCACTGATTTTCCTTCCTTCTCCCCGGTATCGTTAGTTCTTGAACTTCCACCGGAAAACCCCAAACGATCCACGTCGGCAGGAACCTCGGCACCTCCACCCTCACAATCACCTGTTATTGAAACGTCAATGTCCACTCCGAACAACCTTATTTTCTTGCTCTCCATCTCGGCTTTCTTGAATATTGATTGACCGGAAGAAAAACTGGTTTGTGTAGATAATTTGGAAGCTATGTATAAGAGGAACTTTTAACGCGGTGCGACTACGGCTGTTCGTCGGGGTTTATATATAAGGAAAGATTTTGATTTCGGATACAACTTCTTGTGACGTAATTACTTCCTAATGTCCTGAGGAATAACGTTGCTGCCTTTCGAGTTCACATAGGATGCAAGGATAGTTACCTCTTTTAAATCAACTAACTTTGTTTTCGTAATTTTTATTTTTTTAAAATGTTAATTATTGTACAGCTCAAATAAAATTTGTTAATTATTGTACAGCTCAAGTTGTTAATTAAATTTATTATATATATAAGTCCATACACTTGGAATTATATTGGCGTAAAGTAAAATAAAATAACATTAACATTAATATGTTATTGTTACTATTATGGGAAAGTGTGACCTATGTTTATGTGATTTTTGAAAAGACAAGTGCATCTTTATTGAAAAATAATTATATATACTAGTAAAACTTTTTGATTTATTTACAAATTATGAAGTTATTATATTTTAATTAATAAAATAAAATTATTTAAATGTTAAAAAGTATAAAGAATATTTAACGTAGTAACATAAAGAAATATCAAGAAAAATTGAGAATAGAAACATAGATTAAAAAAGTTAAGAGAAAAAGGAAAAATTAAAATAAGAAAAATGCAAGATTTCATATTGTGGAAATATATTTAAAATAAAAAATAATGAAAGTTCAAAAGAATTTAAAAAATGATAAACATTGAAAGAATATATAAATATAAATTGTAAGTTGAATAAAGAGTGAAGAAAATAATAAAAAAATAAAAATTCTTAACATAATAGTAATTATGTTAATCTATTTTGTGTAATCATGAATTCTTATTAAAATAATAATATAATATAAATTAATAAATAAAGTTGAAAAACAAAGTCAAAAATATTCCTATAAATAAAGAAGTTTAAATTCTAATGAAACAATTAGGTTTTATATAACTATATGACATCATAATGCGTAGTAAAATTACTTTAAAATTTAGGTTTAAAATAAAATTATATATATGAATTACGTAGTAAAATTACATTAAAATTATTACTTGTATTAGAACCAATTTATTTTAACATAACAAAAAAATATTATAAATTAAATTAGAGAAAAGAAAACACTAATTCAGCAAAAATGTTGCAATAAAAATAATTTAAACTTTATATCGACCTCTGAATACAAACAAATCTCCAATCAATTGATCTCATTTTTCATATTGAACATTCTTTATACTATTCGATGCTTATTTTAATAGCAGAAACTTCAAGAGTCTGAAGTCCTGCAATTTTTCGAAGAAAAAACATCCCCACTTCTCCTAAACCAATAGGAAATCCAGCACCAACATGAATATGAAGAATGAATCACTTGTGTTATAAATCGTAAACAGAAGTTGCAGAGGCTCAGAAGGTGTGGATGATCACTATTTTGACATATATATATATATATTGACTAATGTTCACAAATAAGAAGATTAATATCCACAAAAATTCCTTAGCTCGGCCGTCGCAGTGATAATGAGCCCCATAAAATGATGGCATGAGCTCCGCAGGTGACAAGAAATTTGGCCACTTGAGTGGGCACCAGCAGGAGAGATGAGACACTGTTGTTGTTAGTAATTAGTTGGACACAGTGGTAGGTTTGAATATAAGTGAGATTGACTCATGTATTAACTTAAAACTTTATCATTGAATCACTCCCTCCCACTTAGATATTGCTTACCTTATCTTAACGTTGAACATTGTCTTTCCATTTTTTCTACACGCCTACTTCTTTCATCTGTCTCCATCTTTGCAAAGCCGCAGGGCAATGGTAATGCTACCATATAATGTACTGAAAATTTAATCCGCCAGCATCTCCTCACATTGTAGAGAATTCAATTTGACCAACACGTCATCTTTCTCGTGTCTACTCTCTCCTGACAATTGCACAGAACTACAAGGAGCTACTGAGAACAAAATGCAGGTCCAAATTGAAGAGAACAACATATTTTACGGAGGAATACTGGAGAAAAAGAAAAAAACAACCTGAATCATGCCCATCAAGACGAAACCCAAACTGGAAGCAACAGGAGAATATGAAACATTGTTAGCTTTCTATTTTTGTTTGTTCTGTTTTCAGATTACTTAAAAGAGTTACCTGGAGGATAAAAACTGATGGAGATTTCTTTTATGGCAGATCATATTTTTGTAGAAGGAATAATAATAATAATAATAATAATTTAAGCATGTAAACATTAATCAGTCTAATGTTCTTGGGTGCCCAGTAAAAAATAACATTAATCAAGCTAATGTAATAAAGATACCTGTACACTGCTATCTTCAGAGTATATTGACACGATATGGGCACGGTCAGCCTGCATTGCAACAATGTTTTAGGTGTGTTTCATTCCAATCTAGGGCCATGGACGTGCCATACAAATTGCCATTCTCTGCTTGGAGAAACTCTGCCTGCTGCTGAGATTGGACTATGGGCAACTGAGGCTATTGTGTTAGTGATTGCTGCTGCTGCTGCTGTTGCGACCGTGCATTAACATCATTCAAATAGGGGTAATCTGGCTGATGATATCTGATCAAGATATTGAGGCTCACTCGAGTTAGTGGGCATAGGCACCAAGGAACTCACACTCAGAGGTCGGCGGTGTTGTTTTGGATCCTGCTTATCGTTCTTTCAGGAAAAAACAAAAGGCATGTTAGATATTTGAGAAAATTGAACAAATATAGTCAAACCAATAGGGTCCATATACACAATTAGTTTTCCTAAAGTAGAATAAATTAATTGAATGATTAATTATCACAAGGCCATAGGAACAGTTAACCATGAATGTTGATCATGAGAGTATCCCATGCTAATGCATATAAGAAAATAATCCAAAAGTGACTTCAGAAAACTATGATATTACCACAAGATGCAAGAACTGAGTGAATGGGTATCAATAAAAAATCCAATTACCTTCCAGTGAAGATGCCTGTTCAGACAACAGAATGTGTAAAATTTATACATATAGACATATGCGACACTTGAATCAAAACTTAGAGATCCAAAATGCTCCTTCACCATTTCAAAATAAGGTGCAGAAGAGGCAACAATAGGAGGAAGTAATTTGAAACTGAAAAAAGTGCAATCTATGCAGCTCAACTTCAATTACAGGCACAGACTGTGAGCATTTTCAGAAAGCTAAAAGCTCTGATACAGAGTAGATCGGATCTTCCCAACTTGAACATGTGAATCAAGGCTTACAGTATCGAAAAAAGCTTACAAATAAGACGTGTTAGAACACAACACAGAAAATCCCACAAGGCTTAAGACAGGAAAGCATGCATCGATAGAACATCCCATGCCATAGATATACCCCATTTTTGTGATAATTTTGTTTCTGTACAATCATTATTATCTTCTCAAAATGAGATTAGAGGGTATCTTCTTACAGTGACCCCTGCAAACGTTGAAACAACTGCCTGGCAGTTCCCTGAATGACATGCAAAAACGATATCCACATATAAACCATGACTAGAAAATTTGAAGTTTTGTAAAGGTTGGTACAATAATTCAGGGAAATTTTTCGAGATGAAATTATTGGTAAAATATGAGTGGATTACTCAAGCAAATAAGAACTGAGGAAATGGCATTTTACCTTGGGAATGCCAGGTAATGTAGAATGATAACTATGTGAGGGCCCAGAATATTCAGCACTTTCCAGCCCATCATGAGAAGTTCTATCCATCAAAAATTCATGGCATTCTTTACATTCTTTAGGTTTGCGGAATACGCAAATTTGCTCCGGTCAATGAACATCAATCTTTTTTAAACAGATGAGCATGGTTTGGAAGAAAAATTGAATCAGTCGACATATTTTTACAGTTTTTCACCATTTAATTTATACCTGCAGCTCTCTCTCTCTCTCTCTCAACTTATAGTGGCATACCTATATCCAGAAACAGTAGAGTTAATGTGATTTTGAAGCTGCCACTTTAACACAAATCCTCTCCCTATATTAAAATAATCAAGACCTAAACAGGAATCATGGAGAAATAATAAGATAAATCCAGTTTATAATGATATAATTCCTATCAAACCCTTTCAGCGATGAACATGTCATTCTTCTGCTTGTACAGATATTTCTGAATTAATGATAAACTCTCCAAACAAACTATTTTAGGCAGAATATGGCCAAGTAACAATTTCAATGTTATAATTCATCACATAATTGAATTGGTTTTCTTAACAATTAATGAGCAGTCTCATAACTAGTCCTGGCCATTTAGAAGCACAAGTAGCAACATTTTTTCTTAGTTGAGACTGAGCTCAACAGGACATGTAATAAATGAAAAGGGAAAATGTGAAACAAAAGGAAAGCAGTGAAATATATGTAGTAATACAAATAAAATATATGAAGAAAGCAGCAGCAGACATAAGTTAATAAGCACACAGGTTAAGCAATATATTTACCTTACGCTGAGTCACAGGTAATTGTATTGATTTCTATAGGTCTCCACAGATCCTGGGAGGACTGAGTAGAAGAGGTTCTCTTGAATGATAGTAGTGCGAACTAATAGATGTGGGTGAACCATTTTTCATTCAGAGCATTGTTCTGCCTTTCGTTGTCTCTCTCACGCGCATGAAAGATGTGTTTTGCACTCGAACAAGCATAAAATTAGCTCTTTTAATGTGTGATGATTAATGTCATATGTCTTGCAATTAGCAAACCAAGTAATCTGATGCCTGAGGACTACATATCGTCTTATCAGATGCACCAAAAAATGGTAAACAGAAAATGAAAAACACAACACAGTAGCACATCATTGTTCAACTTCATGTACATAACAACCTTAAGATCCTTTTGGGCACCATTGCATCGAATCAATACTTATTTTTCAACCTTGTATTCTACAACACATGTGAGTGAATAATAAACAACTGCCTGACTGTTTCTAACAATCGACAGATAAAACACAGCTCACAGACTACATTGATTAGGTCAGTCAGTGGAAAGACTTGTGTTAAAAAACTGCGGCCTTCCTACAGAATTTTGAACATAAGGTGATGTATGTCACAAGCAGTGTGTTGGGCTTTTCCATCCCAAAGGAAAATTACCCTACAACAAAATGAGTTCATTACGAAGTTCTCTGGCATGTCTGGTCATTCCGCTCATTTTATATGCTTTTATCATTGTTCTATATGTGACCTTATCAGGCTCACAACCTCTCCTCTTCATCATCTCGATCACCCCTTTCATCTCTGCAAAGCATCCCATCATGCCATATGCATCCACTAAACAGTTAAAAAACACGGAATCAAGCATCACGTCGGAGTTGTCCACGAACCGCAGTACAGCAGCTATTTTTTCAGCTTTTCCAGCATGCCCATATGCTCTAATAAGCGAACAAAGAGTAACACAATTTGGCTTTATCCTCTCAGACTGCATGAGCCTGAACAAGAATTCCATCTGGTTTAGATCACCAGCTCTTCCAAATGCATCTATGACAATATTGTAAGTGACAAGGGTCCAAGAGAAGTGATATCTCTGCATGTATTCCATTACTGCACCCATTTTCTTATAGTTCCCCGTTTTGCCGTAAGAGTCTAAAAGTATGTTGAATGTCTTGATGGTGGGCACAATGCCGGCACTCTGAAACTTCTCATAGCACTTCTCCATCATTTCGATCTGTCCACTGCCACCAAAAGCTCTCAGTGTGGAGTTCATGGTCCACACGTCAGGTTGACATTTCCGTTGCCTAAGCATTTGCACAAGCAATGTCTCCATCTCTGTGAACCTATCAGCAACAAAGATGTGAAAATTATAAGTCCTAACCCCAAAAGAATAAAGAATCAGGAAAGAAGGAAACACATAGGCCAAAAAAGGTTAAAATAAATAGCAAAGGAAATAAATGGGCCCATAGGTTGCAGAAAATAAGAAAAATCTGCAGTTTGAAGATTAGAGGTGCCAGAATATCTTTCATGTACCAATTAATGAGAACAACTCTTAAAGTACCATCACAGACCACAAAATTTCCCTTTTTTCCTCTCGCATACACTCATCAGCAATAATTGAGCACTTCTGTGATAATAATTTCACCCATTACTGGCAGCCAGATTCAGACAGAACTAGCAAGCAACAAAAGAGAATTACTTCTTTGCTTTTCCATATGCATCAATGAGAGTATTGTATGTTATTGTGTTGGGCTTGATTCCTTGGTTTTCCATGTCAGAAAGCAGAGATTGTGCTTTGCCGAAATCATAAACTTGGAGGCATGACTTTATGAGGATTGAATATGTGAAGACATCAGGTTGACAGCCAGACATATTCTTCATTTTTTCTAATATAGAAAATGCTTTGTCAAAAAGGCCACTTCGGCTGTAAGCAGACATAAGAGCAGTGTAAGCTTCGCGGTCCATAACACACCCTTCATCAGTCATTGCCTGGAATAAGATATGAGCTTTCTCAGGTTGCTTGCATTTTCCAAGCATGACAATTAACTTGATATATATACCAGAATTGGGTCTGTACCAAAGTTGCTCACGAAGCAGTTCAAAAACCTGAAAATAACATTTTTAATGAGTAGAATTTATAAAAATAAATTACAGAAGGTGGGGTGGGGGTATAAAATAAAATTCAGGGTCTAGTGACCGTCTAGCAACTTTACAGATTGTTCTTCTTGACTATTTCATGTTTTCTTTCTTTTCCTTTCTGCAGTTGATCGACACTTCATCCAACCATTAACTATTTAACTTTTCAACTCATTTTCTTCCATTTGCATTTAAGTCACAATTTATTGCCATAAGGAACCTGTGGTGATCAAATTAATTCTATTAATCTGATTCTATAGTTCCTTTCTCGCTCTCCTTCATTTATGGAAAGCGTCATTCTTCTGGGATGCTGTGAGAATTCTGATGCAGGCCTGGTCAGATATCAAATCATATCTGCACCCGGATTTTTCAAATATCAACTGGACAAAAAAAATGGAAAAATAACATCTTCAAGAGCCTCAATTTTGGCACATCAAGCAGCATAAAACCAATCTGATGAGGACGTAGCCTACGCCCCACCCCAGTCCCCAATGCTAGTTCTATGACCTATCTCTGGCCCTCTTTTCATATTCATCTACCCACTCAATTCATTATCACCCCATCACATTAAAACGCCGTCATGTAGCAACATGCCGCAGGCAACAACAGCAAGACCTGCGCTCCTTCAGATCTCTAATCCAATGAAACATCACTCAACTCTAACCATCAGAGAACTCCCAGACCACCAAAAATATCAGCTCTACTTTCTCCCCAGATACACATACTAGAAGAAGCATGCTACAAAATCACACCAGTCCATCAAGTTTCTCTTCAGACATTACAACTATGATACAAAGAAAATAGAATATTAAAACGCACCACTCTCCATAACATAACCATATGTGTAGCATACTTGAGTATTGACCCTTTATTCTCACGGGCAGATGTCAAAGCAAAAAATTGGAATTTTGCACCAATTCACGCAAAAGAAACCAATTCAACTAAAAGGGTTACTATCGAATTAAACAACAGACCTTCAGAGCAGACTCCCATCGCAAAGCGGTGATACGCTCGTGAAGGGCTTCGAGGACAGTTCTGGGCAACAGTTTCTTGGAATTCCCCTTCTTCTTCTCGATGACTGCCTTCGTGGCTTCTCTTCTCAATATAATAGAAATGGCCTTCTGAGAAGCAATTTTCATGTTTGTTTCCTCTTTTCTCTCTCTCGCTTCTGTTTCCCTCAGCTTCCTGAGGTCGAGTCTTCTTTCAGTTGCAGCTCGTGAGTCTCCGCGGGCATTACCGTCCGTCGAAGCATTTGATGACTGTGGGTCGGGTCTGGGGTTGTCGCGGGTTCGGGTCCGACGGTTGAAGGGCGGAGGGAAGAGGCTTGTGGGTCCGGCAAGCGACGCCATCGTTATGCGGCTCCGACCTCAAGTAGGAGTGTGATATTTGTAGCGAAATTTCAATTGGACCATAACCAAAGGGCTAATAGATACAACCAATTCTTGACACAGATGTGCATATTTATTAATAGTATTACTAGTGCTCATTCAATACACGTAGTGATAAAATTTACCATAAATGTTATCTTGTAAATATTTTGAATTAGATATTTTATCTATAATTTATAATCTCACAAAACAATTATTTTAAAAATAATAAAATTATAATTTTGTTAGTGACAATAATATGAATTGCTATGTTTTAAAATGTATTATTAAAGTTTTCCATAAAGTGAGAGATGATAAAAGAAGTTTAATTGGAAAGGATAACAAAAGGGAAATGATAGAAATAATTTAGTCTTTCGATTTCAATTAACAAAAATTGGTTAGTCATGATCCATAGTATAAATTTAGATTTATTAATAGAAAATTTTTAAAAATCTTTTAAAAAGATTAAAGGTAGTACAATAAGGGTTTCACGTTTAATAATATAATTGTTGTTGTAATTTGATTTTATATATTGGATTTAATTCTAAACTAATTACATATTATACAAAAATATCTTTGATTTTTATTTATCCAAGCTCTATTTTACTCCGTGAAATAATCTAAACTTAGTTGACCGTTAAAAATTGTTTGGCATTGTTCTAATTGTTCTTAGTTCTTTCGTGAGTATCTAAGATATTCTGAGTTATTGCTTGAACAGGGCTTAGTTTTTTCATGTCCAATTATTGTTTACTGTTTAATGCATTATTTAGTTCAAATCAACCTTTTGTCTGTTTGCTTTTCTTTTCAAATCTTTTCTTTGCTTCCAAAACTTCTTCAACCACAGCTGCTGCAGACAGGTAATATGCTGCCTGTGTTTGAAATTTTTTATGTCCATCATGTTCAGAACTGTTACTTTCTCTTAAAAGAGTTGTGTGTTTGACTTCATCCCCTTTTCATTAGTATGTTCAATAATTGGAGCTTATTTAAAATGGCCTGATGTTGCACCTATTTGACTTCCATTCTTGCATCCACTCATAGATATTCTTGTTAGCAAGATGAGTGTTTGGGAGGACACTGCTACTTCTGGTGCTTCTACTTAGGGCTAAGTTTCAGTCGAATCGAGTTCGAGTAGTAATATACTCGAGCTCGACTCAACAATATAAATTGGAGATCGAGCTCGAGCTCGAGTTTGAGTCAACCAGATGAGCTCAGCTCGAGATCAAGCTCAAGGGTGAAAAAGAAAGTTTGAGCTCGAACTCGTGAAGCTCAAACTCAGAAATCGAGCTCAACTCAAGCTCGTAAGCGTCAATTCCGTAAGGCGATTAATATATATAAATATATATATATATATATAATTTTATTAATTCGTTTATTTATTTGAAATGTTCAAAATGCCACAACTAAAAATCCTTATTACAAAACTGTCAAAACTCGTCGAGTTACTCAAAACTCGTCGAGTCGACACAGAAATAATTCGAGCTCGACTCGAGACACATAACGAGTAGCTCAAGCTCGACTCGAGCTTGACAATACTCGAACTCGAGCCAAGTTTTGAGTCAAGCTACTCAACGAGTCGAGTCGAGTAGCTCGACTCAGGCCCACCCCTACTTCCACTCTTCATCACAAATGTGAAGATGAGGACTTTGCTTTGCTTGAGTCTTCATGTATGTTCTCTAACAAAGTCAATGAAATATTTTCAACTCCATGTTAATTAACTCAAGTGGTCTGATCTTTTAGAATCCAAGCAGTTTGGCAACTGGACTTTCACCATCTTTGACTCAACTCCAAAACATGTCAAATTCCAAGTCCTAACTTGCTCCAATGAAGCAAAGAAATCCACATCACATAGGTATTTTGTTCTTACTCTCTTAAATGCAATGTTTTTTTTATTTTTATTCCACCTTTTGTACTAGTCTAAGGCTATGCTAATTGGTGAATTATATACATAAGAATATGTGTAATGATAGATCCTTTATTGTTGGAAATGAATACAGATTAATTTTTAGATATTGATTTAAGAATACAATGTTTCATTTATGTTAATTCTTATCTGCTAAAAGGAATATTGATTTTCTTAGCACTATTTCAATGTGTTTATTAGATGGTGTTATCTTTATTCTATGTTATTATGATTTATATAATTTGATTTTTTAGAATTTGAGTTTCGTGGTGATTTTCTTGGATCAATTATTGAATCATCAACTCTAGTAATTTCAAGCTCTCAAACTCCTATTAGTGACCTTGAAAGTCGAAGCACGCATGATGATATCATGACAAACAGAAATATGGATGAATCTAAAGAAAGACATGAAGATGTAGAGGAAGCACTCGAATTTCAAGTGCCAAAAAAAAATCAAAAGATCTATTGTGTGGGAGGATTTCGAGGACAGTGGTATAGAAAATGGGGTTTATTTTGCTACATGCAAACATTGTGGAGCTAAACTTTCCCGAGGCTCAATAAGGCAAATGTCGAGCTTGAAAAGGCATATTAATAGTTGTATAGCTAGGCAAGTCAAACTCAGAAGAGAAGCACGTCAAACAACAATTAATTTTTGGCCAGAAGATACTACTTTTACAGTTGTACCGCCGTTACATAGGAAAATTTAATATAGAGAGAGTTAGGGAAAAAGCTGCATATTGGGTTGTGATGCATGAGTATCAATTTACTACAATGAAGGAGCAGAGTTACAACAACATGTTGTTGGAAGTTGCACCCAAATGGAGAAGGATTTCCCGACATATGTTGAAAGATAATTGTGAACGTGTTTATGAGATAGAGAAGAAAAAATTGAAAATATGTTGCGAGATGTAAAAAAATTAAGCATCGCAACTGATATATGGAAATCAAAAAATCAAAAAATTGATTATATAGTCATCATTGGCAATTGGATAGATGCAAATTGGATACTCCAAAAAAGGGTCCTCAACTTCATCCACATTGAACCACCTCAATGTGGATTGAAGATTTCTTCTACTATTTTTACTTGTTTGAAGAAATAAGGCATTGAATAGAAAATTTATACAATTTTTATAGATAATGCCTCAAATAATGATGCAATTGTGAGGATATTGAAAGAAGATCTTAGAGCGATGAAATCATTATCTGATAGTGGTCAGCCATTGCATGTTCGGTGTTCTGCCCATATCTTGAATCAATGGTTCAAGATGGCCTAACTGAAATTGGTAATATTTGTGAAAAAGTTCGAGATGGTGTGGAGTTTGTAAATCGCACTAATCGGAGAATGTTATCATTTGGTGTTATTACTCAACAAATGCAACTCACAAGAAAAAAACTAATACATGATTGCCATATAAGATGGAATTCAACTTATGAAATATTGAGTTGTACTATAAAATTTCAAACTGTCTTTACACGATATGTAGAGCAGGATGAGGAGTTTATTGATTTGTTGCCATCGCCTAGAGAATGGAGGAAGGTAGAAAAGGTTTGTGGTATTTTGAAAACATTTTGAAAAGCCACGCAGGTCACATCAGGTAGTGATTATCCAACCAACAACTTATTCCTCCTAAAGATTCTAAAAGTAAAAAATATGTTAGAAACTCGAATAAATGGCAGTGACGAATTCATACAAAGGATGGTGGCCAAAAAGAAGCAAAAGTTTAACAAATATTGGAAAGAATGTGATAAGTTAATGTGCATTGTTGTTGTCATAGATCCTAGGCAAAAAATGCATGCGATAGAGTATGCATTTTCTAAGATGTATTCTATTTCTGAGGCATAGAGACACATGACAAATATGTGCTTTCTGAACTATATATATTATTTAATTATTGAGATTTAATATATATTAGAATATTTGATAAAGTTGAATGGATATTTGTTTCCAGCGAATAAGTACTCATGTTCTGAGTTGGGTAGTAAATTTTTTGGTTTATATTATTAATAGAACCCATTTTAGGTGCTTCTTATTGATTGCACTGCATCACAATTTTACTTCATCAAGTTTATCTTCATCTGGAGGCCCTAAGAAAATACTAACGGAAAGCATTAAATAGATGAAAAAGAACACAAACAAAGTTTGAAGATAATAGTGGTAAATTTGGTAATGATTGCAATCAATGACTTTCTTGAATTTTACTAGAACTGATTTCTGTTGCCTTTTGTATTATGAATAGTAAGTGTGCTTAAACTTCTTTTGAAAAATGACACTGCCAAGTGTTTGTGAAAAAGCTTGTATCCTGCATCTTTGATGAATGCCATGCTCGGTAATTTATGGATTTGTTAGTCTTCTTATTCAATGTTGACAAAAGGGATTGTGTGCAATTATGTTGAATGAATGCTTTATTTGACTATTGAATGCTAGCTTTTTATATATTTGCTCAACTAATTTCAAATATAGCCATATAAGTGCTGGTTTGTATGTAGACAGAGTTATGAACTGGTGTGAGTGGTGTATATAATGCATTTTTGGTTTATCATTTCAAACTGTGCTAAATGGATTTGATTTTGCACTTCATTTTTTCAAGACTCGAAGGCAGGCTCTTTTTCAAAAAATGGATCTAATGTGAATGTATGTATTATTTCAGATTCTTTGTATGCATAAAGAAAATGGCATAGCTAGGCTCTCTTGTGATTGTCTTTTAATTCATTAAGTAGCATGGTTGTATGCAAAACAACACTTGGTTGTCTTTCTTCTAATTATCCTTGAATCTTGTCTTATCATCCCTTTCATTATATCCATTCGCCATCAAGTCCTATAGCTCTTGAGTCTTAAATAAAGTTTTTATCTTAATGCTCCAAAATTCACTATTAACTCCTTTAAACATTGGTAGGAAATGTTGGGTAACGGAATTGTCATTAGTTATCATGACCACAAGCCCCAATCAAGTAACTCTAGATACCACAATATTGGATTCTTGAAGTTAACAAAATGAAAAGAAGGATGAAAATTTACTAGGAAGCAAGAAAAATTGAGGGCAAAGCTTAAACTCTTTATTGCATAAAATGGAATAACCAAACAAAGCCTACACTATTACAACAGTGAAAAGGAGGGCTGGATGGGTTCTACAAAATCTACGGCCATTATGGTGCTAATGTGCTATTTATACCACTAAAACTCTAAGTTAATCAAGGTAATAATCCTATCTATCAACACCCATAATTAAAGAAAACAAATGCTACGAAATAAATCAACATAATCAAGTAAAATGTCCTCTTAAAATCTCTCATAGAATCAACTCTTATAATAAATAACTATTTTTTAAAAATCTCTACCTTCCATAGAATATTGTTAGCCATCAAGACTCCTCTTTTATAGTAATAATTCTCTTCACAATCTTTGAACGGAGTCTTCAACAAATGCATCCACGGTGCAGTCCCTCTTGTTTACTTCCATCCTCGAGCTCGAACCTCTAGTTACGTCACTCTTGGCCCTTTCACACCTAACTTTGTCTCAACCAATAAAAATGACTGCCCCTACTTTGAATGATTAGACTCTCAACCGCCAAGTTCTGTCTTATACGTATCATGGGAAGCTTTCCCTGTGTCTCCAGTACCGAAATGGATGAAATTGTTGATGGTTTGATCGCGAGTGGTGTCGAATTCTTGTCGGTGGCGCATAGGGATGTTGCAAGGCTGCAAAATGGGTGTGGCAATGTAGGAAAGGCAGTACCTTCGTGTAAACAATTGAAGGTGCTGTGCCACTCTTCCATTGGGGGATTGTGGACTCACTGTTGATGGAATTCTACCATGGAAAGTATTTATGTTGGTGTGCAAATGATCATTCTTCCCATACTGACTGATCAGACCACAATAAGTACATCGTCGAGGTCTGGAAAGTGGGATGGGAGACTAGGAGAGGGGAAAGACGTGGAGATCAGTTGTTTATGTGATGGTGAAAAGGTTCATGGATTTGGAAAGTGCTGAGAGGAAATAAATGGCAAGAAATGCAAGAGGGCTTTGGCAGATAATTTGCCGGGCCATCTTTAATGGAGGATCTTCTAAGATGAATCTAGGTCCTTTCCTCGAGCTGACGAACTTCTTGATCTGTTAACTTGATGAGACTAATTTTGTGGTGATTACAAGAGGACAGGTTAGGTATCAATCTGCTTGTAAATTGACTCAGAGGCCTAGTTTAATTTTTTTGGTTTTTTACAATGTGTTTTGCAACATTTTTGTTCCTATTTCATTGTGTGACTCTTTATATGAACATACATTTATGTATGTGGCTGTCAAGTTATAAAAAAAATATATTACAGGTGACCAATTACACACTAGTGAGACGGATGAAAAAGATGACAAGAGACTTTGTTTTGCTTTGGCAGAGAATCCATCCCCGCACGCAACTTGAATTGATTGATTTTTCAATGAACAACTTCAATTGATTGATCTTTTAATAGACAAACAAGTTTGATTCTTTGACATTATAGTCTACAGCCGTCGTGGTGTGTTTTCTACCACTCAAACGTGTTTCAGGTCAAGGTAGTAAGTACCGTGTAATATCTTGGGTCTATGGGGCCCTCAAAGCTATGTTTGTAACCCAATTTTAAACTTTGGTACAATTCATCAAATTTTAAATCATTAAACATACTATTTAACATAATTTTTGTTTAAATTTCTCATATATTTTATATTTATATATATAACTAAATATACTAGGTGAATTGACTAGGTTTTTGACGGACAACATTGTTTCACAAATTTTCTATAGAAAATGCTTTCGACTACTCTGCACGGTGCAAAAACGCTTTTCTAAGGGAAGAAGTGCACTTCCAATCACAGCCTAGAGTTCCTTTTCTCCGTCCCCTGAACTCTGTTTAATCATTAATCAGGTTAAGTTTTATTACCAGATCTTCTTCATGGCTTCGCCCCTCGAGCAGCCAACCACATCCTGCCACGTGGTGGCAATGCCTTATCCCGGCCGCGGCCACATCAACCCTATGCTCAACCTCTGCAAGGTGGTGGCTGAAAGAACCAGCAGCATACTCATAACCATCGTCGTCACGGAGGAGTGGCTCGGCCTCATCGGCTCGGTCACCAAGCCGCCGAACCTCAGCTTCGCCTCCATCCCTAACGTCGTGCCGTCGGAGCACGGCCGGGGAGATGATATCATGGGCTTCGTGATGGCCGTGCAGACCAAAATGGAAGAGCCGTTTGAGCGGCTTCTGGATGAGCTCCGGATCCCGACGCCCGCGGTCATCATAACCGACGCGTCCATGCCTTGGGTAACTGACGTGGCTGGTAGTCGGAGTATTCCCTTGGCTTACCTTTGGACTATGCCGGCTTCGCTGTACGCGGTGTTCTACCATTTTGACCTGCTTGTTCAGAATGGCCACTTCCCCGTTGATTTGTCAGGTGATACACAATATGATGAAACCTTTTTCATCGTTAAGAGTTCTAAGGTTGAAAGGTTATGCATTGTTTGGTTTTAGTTTGTTATCTCACTCAAAATTTTACTGACTAAACTATAAAATTTCCATTCAAATTTTATTTTATTTTTTGCATATATAATTAACTAATTATTTTAATTATTAAATTTATTCATAATTAAATAATTATTTTTATATATATACTTAAATTTATATATATATATATATTTTTTATTTATATTTTATAAACTTGTACACCACCACATGTTATATACATGTAAAAACCAACCAATTTCAAACAATTTTAAAGTTTCTTTGCCTCTTACATCTTACTGACAGATATTATGTCCATACTCATCAAAATCTCTATCATATTCGACACCAACCCAAATCAACACTCAAACATATAAACCAATGAAATTGCCTTCTCGACTTTTGTTATCGATCCTTTTGACCAATCCTGTAGATATGAACTTACTAGGTGTGTAGTTCTTTGTTACGTGGCAATATGGAGACAATAGGAGATTTAATCTAGGATGAAAGAGTTTAGGTGGTTCAAGAGTTATTGTTTCTTTAGCGCGTGCGAGTTTTTAGTATTTTTTTGGGAATTATAAAAAAAATTAAAAATATAATAATTCTAATATTTGCTATTTAAGAGAACGAAAACAAACATAACGTAGCTATTACATTTTAAAAGACACAAGACTCACAGCATAATTTGCTGTCATGTCATTCACGATTAAGGGGTTGTTTGGGTTTTATAAACTCTTATTAAGAATTTAATAATTTTTATATAAAAGGTCGTATATAAATTTTTTAAAAATAAATTAAATATTTTAATTTATTTTTAAATATCTTATAAATTATTTTATTTTATATATTAAAAGATAATATAAATATCTTTTAATTATATTTTATTAATAATATTTAATTTATTTTTATTATTATTACATAAAAAAAATTTTATTGTCGTTATAAATTTTAATAAAATTTTATTAATTGATTTTATCAAACATTTTAATATTTTATTTTTAAACTAAAACTTATAAACGTATAAATTTAAAAAAAAAATTAAATTACATAATCTTATAAATAATAAAAAAAATAAGTTAAACCAAACACCGTCTAAATATTGATGGTCACCAATGTTGACCAGCAACTTCCAATCCCAACACAATTCTGAGTTGCTCCGCCTGTTCCCTGTGGTGTATCCAGTTAATAAAGATGCTGTTGTGGACTACATCCCAGGGCTCTCCCCAACTCGTCTGGCGGATCTTCCAACAGTCTTTAGGGACCAAGAAATTACCTCACGAATGCTAGAAATGTTCTCCCGCGTTTCCACAGCAAAGTGCATAATCTTCACTTCAATTTACGAGCTTGAAGCCCAAGTCCTGGACGCCGTGAAGCAAAAATCCACAACTTCAATCTACAACATAGGCCCCGCCACGTCGTACTCCAGACTCAAAGACATCATCAACTCCCCCAACGAGGACGACACCACCACCTACATGAAATGGCTAGACCTCCAGCCACAAGGCTCAGTTCTGTACGTCTCGCTCGGCAGCTTTCTGTACGTTTCCAGGGCCCAGATGGACGAAATCGCCACTGGACTTCGCAGCAGCAGCGTCAGGTTCTTGTGGGTCGCGCGGCGGGAGGCGTCGCGGTTGCGGGACGCGTGTGGGGAGAAGGGGCTGGTGGTGGCGTGGTGCGATCAGCTGAGGGTCCTTTGTCATCCCTCGGTAGGGGGATTCTGGTCCCACTGTGGCTGGAATTCTACCAAAGAAGCCGTGCTGGCGGGCGTCCCGCTGCTCGCTTTTCCAATACTGATGGATCAGTTGCCTAATGCGAAGGCCGTTGTGGAAGACTTGAGGATTGGGTGGAGGGTCTTCAAGGGGTCGTTTGATGAGAAAAACTTGGTCAGGGGGGACGAAATTTCGGAGCTGGTTCAGAGTTTTATGGACATGGAGAGTCCGGAGAGAAAAGAGCTTACTAGAAATGCAAGAGAATTGAAGAACAAATGTGAGAGAGAGTTTGCAAGTGGGCAGTCTTTCCAGTCCAACCTTGATGGTTTCGTTGAATCAATCCTGCAAAATATGTAGTACTGCAACTGCACTTCGGAATCCTAGATAATGTTTTTTTTTTCTCGGTGTTGTCGTGAGTGTATGTGTGTAGACTGTTAAGGAAGTTTATTACACAGAGCAACATGATTGTCGATTTGTCGTATTAATATTGTTTTACAGTATAATGTTAATAGAAAACCGTCGTTGGGGAGTCATATATGGGTAATAGGTTCGACACCAACCAGTCAATCACATACTGCCACGTGTGGGCGGGGCGTCATCCTCAACCCCATGCTCGGCCTCTGCTCGGCCATGGCAGAAACGAGCAGCGATATTCTTGTAACCTTCATCCTCAGTCCTCACAGAGGAGTACGCTCGGCTTCATCTGTTAGTCGGCAAGCCGCAGAACTTATGCTTCGCCGCCATCCTCAGCGATATTCTTGTAACGTTTTTTTCTTTTTTTCCGTGGGAAGGGGATGTTTGGGGCGCAGTGTGATCAGTTGTGCTTGGTCGAGCTATGGGTGAATTCGGCGGAAGGGGTAATGCTGGTCATGTATGCCACTGTTGACGCACCCAAGACTTTTGAATCAAATCCCCGATACCAAGGCCATTGTTGAATATTGGAGAGGGGTGGAAGGTGACGCTAAACATCAAGAATTCATGTATGCAAAGGCAAGAACTTTATTGGAGAAATCGAAAGAAGAATGAGAAAAACTGGAGTTTATTTCATCCAATCTCCAGAACTAAGAAAATTGAGTAATCAGCTGTGACATTGAGGTAACCAAACTCTCATATACATACCCTGTCTCACAAATATAGGATGCTAGGGCTTGTATTCTGCCTCAATAGATCTACTTGTTACCACAGGGGCAATGCTGGCCATGTGTGCGCCCCACTATTGACGTACCCAATGCGTTTGAATCAAATCTTCAATACCAATGCCATTGTTGAATATTGGAGAGTGGAGTGGGGGGTGAAGGGGGAGTTTGATGAACAAGATTGGGGCTAGAGGCAATGAAATTGCAGAACTTGTACACAGGTTCATGGACTTGGAGAGCCCAGAGAGGAAAGAACTTACAAGAAATGCCCGAGAGCTGCTAAATATTTGCGAAAGGGAATCCACGGGTGGGGACTTCCAATCCCAACCTCCAAGGGTTCACTGAAATATGTGTGCCAATGTTTTCGTTTTGGGAAGTGTGGTTTTAAATGTGATTTTTTAAAAAAAATTATACGAAAATAAGAATAAAAAAGTAAGAAGAAAATTTTAAAAATATAATAATTGTAATATATGTTTTGTGGCAGAAAAAATGTAAGCAAACATAACCTGCATTATTGGGTCTTATAGATAGTGCATTTGCACTATACTAGTAGATGACAAAGTTGTCATAATTGTAATATTTAATTATTTTTTTATTTTAGATTTCACATTTATAATAATTTTAAGCACCCTATATAAGTGCAATGAGCCCACTTCGAATTGACCGTATCCTTGGGCAACATTCGGCCACGCCTGTTTTGCAATTTTAAACACGCTCAATCATTGGTTATGTTTGTTTTCAAATTTTATCATTGAAATTTTATTTTTTAAAAATTTTATCTATTTTTATTTTTTATTTTTACATAATTTTTAAAATAAAAATATTTAAAAATTTACATCAAAATTTAAAAACAAACGCCGCAATGTTTTTCTGACTTACAAAATATATATAAAAAAAGGGTTTCTAATTTGTATATCTGCATGTTTAGATTTTTTGGAGTTGGACCCGTTGTTGTGCATTCTTTGGATTAGGGTTGATTGATTAAAAGGTTATGGGCCCTGAATGCAGAGGCCTTATAAGTGAAACCTTTACCTGATTGGGCCACAGGGCCCAAATACAAAATTCACCAATAAGGAAATAAATTTGGGTGATCACTAATGTTTTTTGTAACTAAAATCGGACTTTGCTTCGATCGATTTTTAAGAACTTGATATATATACACACACATGCGCGCATATATGCATTATATTGTTAATATAAGCAACACCGGTATATTGTTGGTATAAATATACCAACAATTTTGTTCACTCGTTGTGTGAGCAAAATTAAATAAAAATTATTTTAATAGAATATAGTTTTAATGGTAATATAAGATAAATAATACTAAAATGAACATATTTTATCGAAACATCAACATAAATACAAAGAGTTAGCATCAAAATTTTTACGAGTAATAATGGCACACTCAAGTTAATTTTTTATATAAATTATACCATTTTATTTGCTATAGTATATTATGATAAAAATAATGTTAATATAAAATTAAAAGCATATGAAAAAAAAAAGATAAAAAAAGAGCAAATTGAAAGTTAAGAAAATATTAAAAAGCACATAGAGTTATATTAAGAAAATAAAGAAATTAAATAAGATATTATAATAATTTAACATTATATAATTAAAATGATGTCTCTTATCTTAACACATATTAGACAATATAAAATAGATAAAAGAATATAAAAATATGATAAGGTAGAATGAATTAAAATTAAGAAGTGAATAATACAGTGGAGGTAAATATAGGTAGGCAATATATGAAAAATTAAGAGAATTTAAGTAATTAGACTTTAGGAAACCAAATATCCTTACTAACTTAATAATATAATATAAATATTTAAATAAAAATATAAAATTAAACTAAATTTAATAGTTGTATGTTTGTGATATGATAGACATGTGGATGTGGGTGAGATAGATAAATAACTTACATCTTGATAATCACAAAATAATTTAAAAAAATTAAAGAATCCATTCAAACGCAAAAAGAAACATGACGAGGAGTTAGTTCAGTATAGGGGTGAAATCGAGTCGAGTCGAACTCAAGTAGTGGTATACTCGAGCTCGATTCAACAATGTAACAGTGGAGTTCGAGCTCGAAACTAGATCGAGCTCGAGCTCGAATAGATAAAATTAATTAATTGAAAATATATTTGTAAAATAATAAATGTCCAAAATGCTATGGGATGAAGACTTATTTACAAAATTGCCATCGAGTCGAGTTACTCGAAACTCGTCGAGTCGAGTCGAGTAGCTCAACTAACTCCCAGTCCTAGTTCAGTATATGAGTAGCTACGAAATAAAAACAAATAATTAAGGGTATAATTGATAAAATATTAAAAGACTAAAAGAAAGTTGTCATAACGGGTTCAACCACGATACATAAGTATAGATATATATTTTCAAAATTAACCCTTCAAGTTTGGAAATTTAGGGCTTTAGCTTTTGATTTTATTATTTTTATTTTTTTTGTCCTTTTCATGAGTGCTAAATGATAGAGCAAAGGTTTTTTGTTTTTTTCCTTCCTTTTTCCTTTTTGTTGGATACAAGAACAATGAAGGTGGATGAGAAGTGCATGATCGAATTAATCATATCGGTCGTGTAGAAGCAAAGTTATTTGGATTATAAATATATGCAAGGTCCCCAAAATAAATGCATTTATTATTTCATGAGAATATATAAATTTTAAATATCATGGTTATGTTTGGAACCCATCTTTTCATCTCAACTTTTTTAAACAGACTTTACACTATCAAAAATATTATTTAATAAAATATTCATCTAAATTTAAATTCAAATATGCTCTCATTTATATATATAAATAACTAATTATTTTTTAATCATTATTTATATTTATAATTAAATCAACACTTATATATTACGCATATAATAGGAGTGTGCATTTAGTTTTATCAAACTAAACTGAATTTTCAGTACGCTAAGATTGCGTACCGAATACCAAATCAAAATTTTTGATTCGGTTCAGTAATTTATCGAAATTTTTCAGTATATTTGGCTTTGTATTTGCATATACCGAATTTTAATTTAAAAAATTTAAAAATAATAAACATAAATAATTTTATATTCAAAATTATAAATTTTAATTATATAGATTATAAATAAATTATTTTTATTTTTATTTTATTTTATTATTTCAGTTTAGATTTTTTGAATAAAAAATATATCTATTATAATAAAATATTTTTTTGAAAATTATAAGATAATAATATAAATCTTTAAAAAATAAAGATAAAATCAAAATATTAAATCACAAATAAAAAAAATTAAGAAAAAAATAAGTAAAAATATTACAAATATTAAAAATAAAAATAAAAATAAAGTTCGACATTCGATTCGATATGACATGACGGATCGAAATACCGAAATCAAATTGAAAATTAAAATTTTAAAAATTATCTTATCAAATATCGAATCAAAATTTTAATTCAATATTAAATACGTACTTAAATTTTAATTTTAGTTTGATTTGATCAGTTTATCAAACTGTGAACACTCCTAGTACATGTTCACATTTATTTTTATTTATACTTTACAAATTAATTATTATCTTCATATACCTTTACATCAACCAATCATCATTAAATATCTTATATAATATATTCAAACAAATCAAAATTTTCATATATTAAAATTTTACAATCAAACATATATTAGTTATTAAGAGGCAACTCTTGCCAAGTATTATCGTCCTCAAAAACCACACTCCTAAACACAGTCTATAACTTGAAAAACATTTTAATTGTTCTTAATTTATTGTAGAATAAAGTCTTCTATTTAAATTGATTACTTGTACAATTTTTTTCAAAAAAAATGTGTTAATAATATAATAAGAGACGTGGTTTTTAGAAGATGGGAGGCGGATGGAGGTGTGGGGCATCCATTTGTCATGCCCCGACACAACGTGTCTGGTCTACAATTATTCTGGACAAGAGTTGGTTTATCCATACCTAAACGACCTAACTAGAATATCCAATGTTAGCCAATTAATATATAGGCATCTGAACTTATGAATTTAAGTAGGTCAAATTCAGGCACATTGGTGCCAATGTCGTAACTAAATTCAACTAAACTTGTCCTAATTACAAGCGAATATGTGTGTGTGTGTGTGTGTGTGTGTGGGCACTTAGATTATCGCCTAAATTACGCAACTGTAATAAAATAAACAACACAATATATTAAATAATAAACAATTCACATTATATTATAATGAAAATTTGGTTTTGAAATTGGATCTTTGAAAAGCTTATTTATTGTAAACTAAAAATTTGAAGTTTGGTTTTAGCTTTTAGATTATTTTTAATTTTAATTTGTTAATGTTTTGCTTTATTGTGAATTAAATATTATAAATAAAATTTATAGTAATTTGGTAGTTTTAAATGTAACCGATAATTATATGAATAAAATTAGTGTTTGATTTATTAATATAAAATTTATAAGATAAATATAATCAATTTAGTTTAAATTTTCAAAGTGTTTGGTTTCAAAATTGAATTTCCATAATCCGATTTTAAAATTACTAGGATTCCAATTAGATTATAAGTTTAACGACTTTTTATTTTTTATTTTTTGGTTCACTGCTTTCTAAATATTGTATTAAAGTTGTATTTTATTTACACATTCTTGAGGTAAGATATTCTTAACACATATTAAAATTAATTGATAACGGGAGCAATATCTAATATTATTTACACTTAACATACTTAATAATGCCTCCAGCATAGTTTCCAGGCCATTGTGTTGCGGCTAAATCTAAATAATTACATAACAAAAATTTCAAATGAATAAAAAAATTAATTAAAATAAACGCTATGTTATATTTTTAATTTGAATTTCAAATTTTTTATTTTAAAACCAAAAATTTTAAAATCTAGTTTTAAATTTGGACTTCAACATTTGGTTTTAGAACATTTAAAAATTTAAATTTTTAATTACCACAAATAAAAATTAATTTAAAGAAAAAATATTTTTTTGGAAATTTGCTTCTGGAGCTGATTTCTCTCTGACTCGGATTTTTAAAATTCAATTTTAAATAAAGATATTATGATAATTTTTTTTATAAAACTCATCTTCAAAAAATTTATTTTCACAACATGTTTTGCAACACTGTACGTTCTTTGCCTTTTTGTTTGATTTCTTTTCAGAAAATAAAGATATACTTCAACCATCGTAGTTTTAAATTTTATTTCTTCTTTTCCTAATTCTTATATGATTTTAAAAAACACAAAAAAATTAAAAAACAATTTTAGATTTTAAAATTTGTGTCATAAACCAAACAAAGTTGGATTTTTCCAAGCCAGAACTTTACAATATGTGTTTTACATTTGTTTTTCAAATAAAATATGATTTTAAAAATTTATAATGTCGAAAATATGCAACATATTAACTTCTCTAATAATACTTTCAATATTGTATTAACTACGTCATCGGACATCTAGGCTACGTTTTGGTATATACTTTGTTGGGATCGTAAAATTTTGGCTAGGTGAAAATTTCATTCTATTTGAATTTATATATATAATATATATATATATATATTTTATACATAATAATTGTTGAATAACACAATAATATATAAGAGTAATGATTAATTTTAGAGTATAGTGTATGAATATATATATATATATATGAGCGTGTGTATGTAGATTTATTAACTAAATTGTGAATAAATTTAATAATTAAATTGTGAATATCTGCACCTACATAAGAGAAGAAATGATTTGACTTTTAACTTTAAATAAGAATTTTTTGAGTAGCATCTTTGCATTGCATAAATTTTGATTGTACGAAAATAGATGAAAATGGTAGAACAAACATATTGCCAGCATGACGATTAATGTACTGTTAGGAACTTGCATTTGAAGCACACTTAATGCGTGTTCTAAAAATATGCAGATATGCAAATAATATATGAAATAATAAAAATTAAGTATAATTACATTTTAAAATACAGAAATCGGTATACTATCCCCGGGCCATTCAACTTTTTGTTAAAAATTATGTCAACTGTGTATGACAATATACTTAAAATGATTTAAAAAATTTGGAAATTATAATTAAAACATACTAGTATCATTTAATGACATTTTTCTTGTAAATTCTTTTGAAAAATGCGAAGGAAACAATGAAATTTTGTGACAAAAAGCAAGCGGGACATGAAATTTTAAAATTTAATGGTGTATAGCAGTTATCTAATCTATACTATATTATTAAGATGGGTTTAATTTAGTTGCACATTATAATTTACAACACCACCTTTGACTAATAATAAATTTACCTCCCAAATTAAAAAGACCAAACACATTCAAATATAATAATAATAATTATTATTATTATATCATTACTTTTTTTTTTTATACTACTGATCTATGCTTATCTATCTATACTATATTATTAAATTAATTAATTGTACAATATAAAATTACAAAATCATCCTTACTTTAATGTTTTTAATTTTTTCTACCCCTTTCTTTTTTCTTTTAACTTGTTATATTTGATTTATATTTCTTTTAAAAATTATCTCTTTTTAAATTCTTTTGATCACTAATTTCTTATTTTAAATATTTTAATACTTTTATTTTAATTTTTTATTTATATCATTTAAAGGTCATAACTTTATAATTTATATATTAATTTGCACACATATAATGTTTTGCAAATTTTTACTAATATTATATTATAATGAATATAAGATTTTTTTATTGTACAAAATAAATTTTCATAACTATCCTTGTATTAAATTCTTTTAATACTTCTATCATTTAATTTCTCGCTTCTCATCTAATTTACAATTCATATTTATGTTTTGTCTCAATTTTTTTCATCTTTTAAATTTGTTGACCTTTCATCGTTTTCTTATTTTAAATATTTCTTTACAATACAAAATCATGCATTTTAATTATTTTATTTTTTCTATATTTTCTCTTTATTCTTTATACTTATTATTTTTATTTATATTTTCTCTCAAATTTTCTTTTTTAATCATTTTGTTATTCCTCTATTTTTTTATTTTTAGTTTCTTTATACTTTTTAATGTAAAATAATTTTATTTTCACTGTTAAAGTACAATAATTTTATAAGTTAAAAAAAATTAGCACACACATAGAGAGTGTGCAAATTTTACTAAGTTTACATTAATTTTTTGATAATTTGAAAGTGGGATTCATGAAGTTTGTTGCCTAATGGAAGTTTTCCCATGTTGCTTTTCTCTCTCTTGTAATTGTCCTTCAACTAACAACACATTGTGCATAATTAATTAAGGTATATTTATTATCAAATTATGTGTCCAAGAATAATTTTTTTACAGTTCTTGCACATTTTTAAAAATATAGATGGATAAAGAAATAGATATCAGTCCATCTTATACGATGTGAGATAACTATTTTGTATATAAGTATCTAAAATGAATTTAAAACTTAAAAAAAAGGATAAAAATGGTAATTAAAATAAAACTTTTAAAACAAAATTTCAGAAATTTATTTTGAATTTGAATTTTAAATTCCATTTACTATATTTTGAAATTCATATTTTTGATCGGAATTTTGAATGTTAAACTAAAATTTGAAAATTTAGTTAGAATTATTTTTTAAAAATTAATATAATAAAACATTACTCTACAATCAGCTTTAAATTTGGATTTCCGAAATCCGTCCATCATTTACTGTTAATTATTTTAATCTTATTACATGCAGTCAATAAGTTACTTAGTTCATAATGTTCAGTTAAATTAGTCTATTTATATTAGAGACAGAAAAAGTTTTATTCAAAAAAAAAAAAAAAACAGAGATAGAAAAGGTGAGACCCTGATTACCTTTAAATTTTTATCATTTTTTATTCTATTAAAATTTACACAGTCTAAATATTCTACTAAAAGATTTCATTTAAATTTCGAATTAAAATTATTCTATCTAAATTCAACTTCTAGAACCGAATTCCCTATTAGAATCAGATTCCTAAAATTGTATTTTTGAAATATATTTTGTAACTCTAATTTGTGGCTGTATTTGTCTTTATTTTTGCAAAACAAAGACACGCTATAATCGTGGCACTTTTATCTTATATATACTTAATTAAAAAAAAAAAAACTTATAGCACGCACCAAAAATGGAGACAAGTTATGTGGCTATGGTTAGCTTGACCATCTAAGTTAACAATAAACATGTTTGACACTATTGGCTTAATTTCTTAGAAAAAATCTCAAGAAAAATATTTACACCATTTCTTTTGTAAAAATCTCAAGAAAAATATTTACACCATTTCTTTTGTCTCCAACTGCCCCTTATCTATTTCCAAATATTAATAATATTTTATTCAATTAACATGCCATATAATTCTTATAAATATAACATATTAATACTATTTTATTTAAACAACACATTACATTATTATTACAAATATATTATATTAATAATATTTTAGTTAACTATCACATAACATTATTCTTACAAAAAATACGTGATAGCCTATCACATCAAATAATTCCCCCCCCCCCCCCCCCCATCATGCAGAAACATCATTATGGTTATGCTTGGAAAATAACTTTCAATTCCAAAATATCTACTCAAATTTTACAATATTAATTATATTATTTAATTAATTTTTTATTTAAATCTAAATTTAAAATTTATTTTTTAACATATATAATTAATTAATTATTTTTTTAATCACTACATTTATTTATAATTAAATTAATATACATAAATATATATCACACATATATTTAATTTAATTTTATTTATATTTTAAAATTTGATTATTATTCTTATATATTAGCACGTCAAACCAAACTATGCGTTCAAGTCTGTATCATAAGCCAAATTTTGAAAATCAGTCTTCAAATCAGATTTTCAAAGCAGATCTTCGCAACTCGTGCTTTTTATTTGTTTATTAAAATATGATTTTGTAACACTGACAGTACACATGTTATCATGTCTAATAGTCGTTACAATTTCATATTAACATGAAGGTAAATATGAAAATTATGTTTGTTGTAAAATTTTGATTTGTTCATATTTTTATAGTTATATATAATAATAATTTAATAATATAATAATTATTAGAGTTTATGCATGGGCATGTATTAGTTTAACTGTAAATATATTTAATAATTAAATTTTGAATATTTATATATATATAAAAGTAGAAATAATTAAATTTAAAATAAAAATTTTATTGAGTGATATATTTATATTTTTTTATAGAATAAAAATGATAAAACAAACTTATTGCACATGGGGGGGGGGGGGGGCTTTAGGGGTTTTTTATTTTTTTATTCTATTTTATAATACAATTTAACAAATTACCCATTCACGTATAAGTTGTAAAATTAACCAATCTCGTCGTTTAAAACGGCGAGATGACGTTATCTCGCCGTTTTGAACGGTGAGATAAATTTTTTTTATATATTCGTATTAATTAATTAGAAATACGGCGAGATAGAGTCTGATTGGGAGAGACAGAGTATGGCCTAACTCACGAAGCTCAACTTCCAAGATAATCTCGTCGTTTGAAATGACAAAATTGCCCAACTTACGAGGTATATCTCGTCGTTCCATAAAATATTCAAAAAAGTAATATATAATATTATAATAAAAATAAAACACTCAAAAAAGTAATATATAAGATTATAATTTAAAACTCAATTTATTGAAATAAAATTCTTTTATTTAAATAAATTTTCTGATTTCAAATAAAAATATAATAATTAATATTTATATTAATTTATTATAACATATTATGACGTCGTCTCGCGATCTACCTAAGGGATGATGATGAGAATAACGTGTAGTATTTAATATTATCTTTTATATGTATTTAAAATTTTCAATTTTATTGGTATTTATATTAATTTTATTATAATTACGTCATATAATTTTATTTAAAAGTTATAACACGCATCTTTTAATCTATTATGTAAATAAATTTTTCCTTTTAAATAAAATCATAATAATTTCAAATTTCAATAAATTATTATTGCAACGGAAATGTCTAAATATAAAAGATTTAAAAAGTATTATATAATATTATAATTTAAAACTTAATTTATTGAAATAAAATTCTTTTATTTAAATAAATTTTCTTATTTCAAAGAAAAATATAATAATTTATATTTATATTAATTTATTATAACATATTATGACGTCATCTCGCCGTCCAAAACGGCGAGATGATGTCATTCGTATTTTTCTTTATATACGGCGAAAAATACGAAATATTATTTAACTTTTTTTAAAAAAAAATTTATATCACCGTTCTAAACGGTGAGATGAAGTCATCTCGCCGTTTAGAACGACGAGATTGATTACTTTTACAACTTATCCATAAATGAGATAATTTGTTAAATTGTAATATAAAATAGAATAAAAAAATAAAAAATCCGGGCATTAGATGTATCATTGGGAAAATTGGCACGTCTTATGCCTATTTTTTGTATAAGTATCGAAAACATTATGTATGCTTCAATATGATTATATTTCTTTTTACTATACATATATGCATGGATATATTTTTGTTAAACATATATAAAAATAAATTTAAATAAAAACATTAATTATAATCATATTTTTACTATAAAATCTATTTAAATTTAACATTAATTTAAATATAATGTTTTTTAAATTGAAAAAAACAAATTTCGAAAAAAATTCTAAGAAAAAATTGAAAATAATGTGTTTTTTTAACATTAATATACTTAGAAAAAAATTGAAAAAAACAAATTTTAAACTCTATTTATTATATTTCGAAAAATTCAATTTCAATCTGAATTTTGAATGTCAAACTGAAATTTGAAAATTCAGTTTTAGAACATGATTTGTTTATAAAACCGGGTTTCTAAAATTAATTTTTAAAAATAAAAAACTGATACACAGCAAAGCATTACTTTGACATTAAGTTCCGAAAAAAATGGATTTTTGAAATTCGGCCCACAATCTAATGTTAATTGTTTTAATCTCATTACATTACTTAGTTTATAACATTCTTTCAAGGTAGTCGAAAAATGCTTGTTTGCTTATTTTGATAGGATGAAAATAATAAAAAATTGATTAGACATGAAAATTGTATTTGGTTGAAAATTTTTAATTGAGATAAAAAATTTAGATTTGTATTAATTTGAGTATTTATGAATATATAACATAAAAAATAATTATTATAGGGTACGATAATATGTATATTGTTATGAAATAAATACATGTAAATGCTAATGTAAATGATTAGATGCAATATATGAATTTTATGGTTATGCTTGGAACCACATTTTTAACATGTTAATGCCGTACTAAATTTTACACAATTAAATATAAATTCAAAATTTTCTTCTTTTATAAATATAATTAATTAATTATTATTTTATTATTATATTTATGCTTACAATCAAATTAATACACACAAATATATAAACACATACACTCACGTTTCAATAAATTTATATTATAAAAATTAATTATTATCAATATATATCATCATATTATTTATAAAATTTAAAAATTTTAAAATATTAAAATCTTACTCGTACTCGTACCGTTAATTCCAACACAAATTTTATCAAACATCTCACCGGACAAAACTCCACCCCCAACCTTGGCCTAAATAAACTTTTGTGTTGCATATTTGTCTTATTAAATGTTTTAAAAGTTCCAATCCCATCCAAATTTTGTTTTCAAAGACGGTGAAAATAAAATAATGCCCAAAAGATGCCAAATTGTAACACGCTGTTGATACACACATAAACCCAAACGAAGACAGAATTTCATATATATATATATATAAGAAGAGATAAAGCCCACCTCTTCACTCTCAGCTGCAAAATTTCATTATTGTATCATCTTATCTCTTCTGTGCTCTGTACGCTCGACACTTGTTTCTCCTCCGCTGTATTTCCCTTGTTATCATCCACCTTCAATCCAAATGCCGAGAACCATTTCCGATCTGTCGTCCTTCTGATCTGATGCAGCGGCACGGATTCGCAGTGACGAGGTTTTTTGAATTTTTTTCTTTTTCTCTCGATGAAGTCGACGCAGATCCGAGCTTCTGATATAATTTGGTTTTTCAATTTTGGTTCCTTGGATTGGTTTTCGTGCAATTCCTTTTCCTTTTGGGGTTGCGAATAATCTCTGCACGTTTGCCGAAGTGTCCCAACCTTAAATTCCCGAGGAGAGAACAGAAATTCAATTTTGTCCCTTTCCGTTGTCGGTGAATGGAAATCGTCGGCGGAGGCGGTGGTGGCGTGAAACTGGGTTCGCGTAGCCTGGGAGATTTTCTGAGAATCAAGGAGGAAGATCGGCAGAGCGCCTCTTCCAATAGCGACGGAGGCCGCGGCAAGCCTTCTTCTGGGCGAACGTTACTCGCCCTCCTCAGCGAAAGCAGTGGGTCATCTCTGCCTGCCGATGAGCCGCGGCCGATTGCCCGGCCGTCCCAGACGCCGTTAGACGTCATCCGAGCCGACCAAGTGTCGGGACTCAGCGAGGACCGGAGTGACGGCGGACGGCGCTTGGAGAATTTGAGGGAGAAGATCCGCCTCCGTCGTCGAGGCGCCGCCTCCTCGTGGTCTGATGTTCCCATCCAGGCCTCCGGTGACAACTACCAACGGCAAGTGGTGGTTATGGCTCGTCAACTCTCCACTCCGTCCAACTCGAACACTCGCTCGGGCGAGTCCGTGCAGGCCGGCGCTAACTCAGCGCGGGGTGGAAGAAATTCGGTGGATTCAATTTCGCGGCGCAACCCTAGCCGGGAAACGGAGACAGCGAGTGAAAGATTCGAGCAGGCGAGTTCGCCGCCGAGGAATCGATTGGTGAGCGAAGATAACCACCGTAACCGCCACGTCAACGAACAAGAGGAAGAACGCAGCCGTGACGCCGCCAGAGAGGAGGAAGCAGCAGCAGCAGGGGAAAACGGCGCGGCGGAGCAGCCGGGGAGGACTTCTCTGATGGCGTTGTTGGCGGAGAACGACCGGCAGATGGGCGTTGGACGTTCGGCGTACTTTGTGTGCGAGGAAGAAGAAGAGGAGGTCATCGACGGCGGCGCTGGGTACAATAGATGCTGCGTGTGCATGGTGAGGCACAAGGGAGCGGCGTTTATCCCCTGTGGCCATACATTCTGCAGAATGTGCTCCCGGGAGCTGTGGGTCCGGAGAGGGAACTGCCCACTCTGCAACAATTACATCTTAGAAATTCTTGATATCTTCTGATGTTGAAAATCATCATCATCATAATATGTTTACTGCAACCAGTCACTCAATAATTCTTACTCCTTTTTGGTTTTTCTCGGATTTTTATAGGTTTTTTGTAAGTAATAGACTTGGTTATTCAGAATTTTTTTTTCAGGCCTATTTTATTTTTTTATAAATATATTTTTTGGGGTTTGAGATTAGCCTTCGGTTCTTGGAAATGGTGGAACTAAGTCTTTGCGCGGACCTTTTCTGACTTTTGAGGAATTCTGGGACCATCGCTGTTAAAGCGTGTTCAATGGTTTGGAACAGACTAGTTTTGCGGTCAAAAACAAAGGCTATTTTTAAGGAAAATTGAGCAGGAAATTTAAGGATACTAAAAGAGAAAATGAGTAATTTTAATGGCTCACACACGCACACACCCCATATTATTCAAATAATAACAACTAATAGAATTTGCACACTGTGCCAATTTATTTATAAATTATAATTTTTTCAATTAATAAAAATAAGATTATTTAATATTAGAAAGTATCAAGAATATTAGAGTAATATAATAAAGAAATATCAATAGACTTTAAAGCAAAAAAGAGAAATTTTTAAAAAATACACAAATAAAAAAATTTTAAAAAAAAAGAAAAAGAGAAAACTGAGATTAAAATAAAAAATTATATATTTTTTTTGTGTAAAAATATTCAAAATAAAAAAAAATGATGAAAGATTAATTTTTTTTTAAAATGATAAATTTTAGAGAACATATAAATATAAATTATAATTATATGAAAAGATAAAAGAAAATAATAAAAAGAGTAAAAATATACAATATTAAGGTAATTGTATATATTTACTTTCAATAAACAAATTTTTTTATTAAAATAATAATAAAAAAATAATATAAATATTTAATTACATAAAATAAATTTATATGTCTATCCTTATTTCATTCTTTTATTTCTTTTACTCCTTTCGTTCTCCCACTTTCTATCTTTCAGTTCTTTTATACTCTTTATCAAATTTTCTTTTCTTTTAAAATCTTTTGACCTTCTTCATTTTATTATCTTATATATTTTTTTACATAGTGTAAAATTATATAATCAATATCCCTAACATAAATTCTTTTACTTACTATATCTTTATTTTTTTTTCTTTTAACTTATTATTTTTTGTGTTTATTTTCTTTCAAATTTTATCTTTTTTTAAAATTTTGTTCTTTCTTTATTTTCTTATTTTATATATTCTTTATATTTTTATTGTTTAAATTATAAAATTTTAATTATTTATAAATAAAATTACACACAGTGTCCAATTTTTACTAATATCTATATAAATTTCACACGGTGTAAAACGGCGACGGAAACATGGGGCAGGATGATGCATGACACATGGCCATGCGCGCATCTGTAAGGCTATGTTTGGACGCATTTTTTGCATCCAAGCAAAATGGGTTCATCTTAGTTTGGATATTTGTATGTGGAGTGGTCTCTAAGCCACAAATCTAATTGTGCATTCAAACATGGAAACAGGAGAATTAAAATTAAGAAGAAGGATTTCCACACACGAGTCACGTACATAATCTTTCCCTCTTACGTCAAGACACACCCTTGAAAATGGGAATGGTACAAAGAGTAATCATAATCATTGTAAAATTGAAAGGGGCACAGTAAGACTTAGGTTTAATGTAGGTGTCAAGGACTGGACTTCGAAGATAAGCAGAGCTTTGCAGTTAATCCAATCTGTTCATTATTACCCATTTGCCGGTGGAATTTGAAGTAGAATTAGAATTAGAATTAGAATTGGATTGGAAGGGAAGACAAGACAAGTATTAATCCAACCAATGCCAAGTCAAGATTTTGTCCATCCCACTTAACAAACGCGTCAAAAAATCTGTCTTGATGATGCACTTAATGGATCACAGCTGGTGCAAAGTGACCAAACCCTCTTTCTACCCACAGCTGTTAGGATCACGGCTAGTGCAAAGTGACCAAACCCTCTTTCTACCCACAGCTGTCGCGGTTGGACGAAGAATGTGAGTGCAATTAAAATCAAGAAAAGAAAAAAAAATAAAAAATAATAATAATAAAGAAAAGATTAAATAAGATGAAACACGTGTGGCCTCAGATTATTAGTTGAAATAAATTATTGAGAAGACCGGACAATGAATGCGAAAGCGGAATTTTTGCGTGGACAAGTCACTGCCCAAAATGGCTTCTTGAGTTTTGCCTTTCCGAATAATATTATAACAAATATACGTTCCTTCAAAGTACTAAGTTCAGCCAATGGCAGTAAAAAATTGTTTTTTCCGATATGATTAAAACCGTAAGGCAACTTGTTTTCACATCTAGGCTATGCTTGGGAGCTGGGTTTTTGTTGAAAAAATGACGTTCGGTGAAAATTATATTTAAATAAATAGAATATATAATCGTAAAATTTTGATGAATAGAAATTTTAATTTATTCAAATGTGTGTATATATAATATAATAATACAAGTGTGTGTATGCATATATAAATATTAATTTAATTATAAATAAGTGTAATAATTGAAAAATATATAGTTAACCACATGCCCGTAAGGAAAAAAAAATAAAACTTGATTTTGAATAAAAATTTTCTTTAGTTTGAATGAAAAATTTGTTGAGTAGTATGTTTAGTTATATAAAACTTGTTACAAACATAGCCTTACCATTTTCAAACAAACATCTCAAATATTATATATGCATGCACATATATATGTATGTACATGTTTAATTTTCTTTCTATTTTTCAACTTTTACGTAATTTTTGTGAGAAAAAGCAGATAAAAGACACACACCTAAAAATAAAAATGGCCCACCAGCCAAATCATATAATTGAAATATATGCATGAATGGGGTGTGATGCATTCTACTTTTTTCACAATTTTATGTGGCCCTAACTTGTCTGCATTAAATATTCAGTAATTAAAACTATCTTGCTGCTTCATTATCTTCAATTGATAGGCAAAGATGCATTACTTCACATCACCTAGGGTTGAGCCAGCACTGGCAGTTCACCTGAAACGCAATTCTATCTACCAAACTTTAGGTGCGTGTATGCCAAAAACACCCTCACTCTCCACATTTTTTTAACATGTTTATATCCAGATATTGAATTTTTAAATTATTAGCCATATTGCAATACCTAATCAATTGTATAATGCACATATAAATGAATTAAACCAAAAGATATATATAATCCATGGGCAAGGGCATGCGTGTGGATCGGGTATAACCCGGCCCATAATAATATAAATTTTAAAACAATCAGGCCCAATGGTACTTGCTACGGCCCGTGTGACCCAAATCTAGGCGTTGCTGTTGATCTTTTACCGTCGCGTCACCTGCCATGCATTCGTGAAGACTTCAAGCACACGTTCGAAATGCGCTTTGACCGTGTTCATCTTTAATGACACAGCAAAAGTCTTTTAAAATTATTTTATTATATAAGATTAAGATTTTAATTATTTTATTATGAGTTTATTATATATTAAGTACTTTTATCCATTAACGTGAACAATAATTAGAATTGATAAAATAATTTATCTCACTTAATCAAATAAACACAAACACGCTTTTTGGTTAGTTACCATGGCTTATAAATTTTGAAAAAATGTAGTTGTAAAAACTTGTAAGTGATTAAATAAAATTGACTTAATTAATATGTGTAATTATCAGTTAACTTAATTTATTATTATTTTTATATATTGATCTATATTTTTGAAATGTATTTAGATAATTATCTATTGAAATATTGTTTTAACGTGCTTCCAAAATTTAATATAGTAATATTTTTTTTCATTGTTTCTAAAATGTGGTGTTTAAAGTTTTCTTTTATTTTTCTACATAAGTAGAATATTATTTTAATTTGTTTATAAAAAGTTAGTGAACTTGCACATATTTCTTCATAATTATTTTTCACATATAGCATTATCAGTTATTATTTCTCCATTCTTTTGACTAAACTTATTAAAAAATAATTACTTTTTACTGGACTTTAAGCTTCCAATTTTTTACTAATTCGGTCAATTATATAAGCATGAATGATATAGTTTGATTACATAATAATTATTTAGGACTCGTTTCTTATTTAATTTTAATTTTAAAGAAATATGTTGTTTTAAATTTTGTTTGAAAAGTTATTGCATAATTATGTCTTTTCAAAATAAATTTATCATATTTTATATTTTAATTGAACAAAGAATGGTGAATTCAAGGTTTAGGGTTAAAAGAATCTAAACAAATGAATTACTTTATAAATATTAATTTCCACTTAATCTGATTTGTCAAGGTTTTTGTATCTTCAATGTATTTTAAAAGTATTTGTATTATTGTGTTACTAAGTTAAATAAAGTGTATCTATCAATTTTATTTATGTTGTATCTTTATTAAAGTCGACTTCACAGGCAGTTGGCGTAAATAATTGTCAATCAAAATATGTACTAAATTTGGTTACAAAATTTAATAATTAGTATATAGTTATCATTATTCTCTTATTAAAAATAATCATTTTTTATTTTTCAAATTATTGTTTTGAGGTTGAGGTAATTTAGTATATTTGTTTTTAAATTATGCATCTCCAAAATACATACTCAATTATTACACTTTTTAAATTTTATCTTTTACTTTTACACAATTCTTGACACAAAAATATTTAAAAACACACATCAAAATTCAAAAATAAGCAAAGCCTTTGTTTTAAAACTTTTGAATATGTCACAAAACTGTACTTTTGAGAATATATGAGTAATTAAAGATTATTTAATAGATAATTTGTCAATATTAATTATTGTTTGATCAATATTATTAAATATATAATTTTATTTCTGTGTTTATAATATTATCATGTATCTTATTTTTGCACTCTCTATGTACATATACTTGTTTTGATAATAAATTTGGTTTATTGTATTTTTCATTTCTCATTTGTATATTTTATTTTGATTTTTTACTTTTTTAATTATTGTATTCATCTTTTTGTATAATTTTATTGTAGAACAATTAATGAGAATGTGTTTATTGTTTAAATATTTCATTTGAGTATATTTTTAATTTATTGATAGTGTTGTTAATAATTATATATTTCATAATATAATTAAATCATCGTTTTTATAGTTTGATTAGGCCAAAATGAGAAAGAAAGTCAATAGACAGATGAATAGTTGCATGCAAATCTAGAGCACTATAACTTATTATTCCCAAAATATTGATCTATTTTTTTGCATTTGTTTTATGCAACGTGCAATTAGTAATATTTTGTTAACTGATAGTGGCAACCTTTTTTCTAAGTAGGATGTATACTTTATATTTTTGTCTATATGCTTTTTATTTATTTTCTAAAATAGATTTAGAGGGTGTCATATGATGTTTGAATGCTTATAAACTATTAACAAGTGTTTGGTATTTTTATTTTATTTTATTTATAAAAGAGTTCATAAATTCTTTGAAAATAAGTTTGTTAATCCCAACTTACTTTCAAATATTTTATCTACTTTATTTCATATATTAAAAATAACATAAATATCATTTAATTACATCTTATTAATAGTATTTAATTTATTATTATTATTACATCAAAAAAATTATAGTCAATTACAATTATAAATTTTAATAAAATCTTATAAGTTAATTTTATCAAATACTTTAGTAACTTATTTTTAAAATAAGACTTACGAGTTTAAAAACTCTAAAATTTTTTTATAAAATACATGGTTTTGTAAGCTGTAAAAAATAGCCAAACACCCTCTTAGTTGAGTAAGAGTTAATATGGCATAAAAACCATGGTTATGTATGGAACTCAACTTTCGACTCAAACATTCTCTCGATTGCACATAACCAAATACACCATTCAACGATTTTTTCATACAAATTTAAATTCAAATTTTCCATCTTTCATACATATAACAAATTAATTATTTTTCAATCATTATACATATTCACAATCAAATCAATACTTATATACAATACATATATACTTACATTTATTTTTATTTATATTATATAATATAATCATTATTTTTATAAACTACCATATCATTAAATCATGATTATATATTTTATACATATATTTAAATAAATTATACTATTTGTTCTATTAAAATATTCATTCCAAACATAATACTCATTTTAATACAATTTTTATCCAGCAATATATCCAATCAAAACCCCTCCCCCAAACATAGCCCATATGAGTCTTAAAAGAATATCAATGTACTCAATTTATATTTTGTTTGACTAAATTAAAAATTACTCAAGGAAAAATGCTTAAAAATAACATCTATTTCAAGTTAATAACCAATTGGCTATCATCTTTATCGATCTTAATACTAAAAGATTAAAATTCCAAAATATTTTTTGAAATTTATAAAAGATGTTTATAATAATAGTCCTTTTAATGAAATAAAAATATAATTCAAACACTTAATGAAGACCATTTTAAATTATGAACACGATCTCACTTGTTCAATTTTATCACAAACGTCAAAGTTCAAAATCTTATTTATTTTACTTGTTTTATATAAACGACATTGAAGAAGAATGCTTTATCTTCGTGATATGGAGGGAGGGGTCCTAGATCGACCTTAAAATGTACGAAACTTGAAATAATTTTATATAACTTCTTCCAATAATGCAGTGAATTTTGTTTGTGCTTTTATCTAAACATTGTTATATTATTATATTCTCAATTAGCCTGAAGGTCTGGACGCAGTCTAAGCTAACCTTCTCAAGGAACTAAGGTTTAAAAATTTCATCTTCACAGAAGCCATAAACAGTAAATAGTTAAGTTGCTCAGAGAAATGACAAAATTTCACTCATGGAAAGGGGTTAAGTACATCATGAGAAATACAGAGCAATCTATCCTCTACAAAGGAGAATCACTATGTGGTGGGGGATCTATTTAGGTCCAGTGTAGCTTCAGGCACTTGACCCGTCCTAGGCTCACGACTTGGGTTTGGATTTGGAACATTCCTGGCTCCTTCTCCTCATCTACGGAATCTAGATCCGACCCAGGAATGACGAAGCCCCGTTTGATCATTTGGTCTTTGCAATACTCAAAGCCGTGAAAGTAGTACGCCACGGCTCTACCATAGAGGCTGTGGGTGTACTCCTTCGATCCTTTATACTCAGCCAACCTCTTCTCCCAGTAGTTGCTCAGGAATTGATGGCCTTCTGATGATGAAGTGAAGCTGTGGATGGCTGCGACACGTGCCTCCTCAAGTTGCTCAGGCAGAGAGTCCTGAATTGCCTTGATCTTCCTCTGCAGGACCTTGAGTTCTTGGGTCAATTCAGCATTTCTGTTCAGCAGAGACTGGATCTCCTGCCTTGTTTTGGAAATGGTAAGAGTGGGCCTCGTCCAATTTGGCCTTGTACTCCTCAACAGCCTTTTCCTCCTTGCTCTTCTTCTGCAAGACTTCAGTGTAATTGGTCCGAAGCTCTTGCATCATGTCCAACCGCCTCATGAGATCATCAATGTAGATCATAAGCTAATGGAAGGAAAATACAGGTTAGACAAGTCAAACGCAGAGAGCTCAATTAAAAATTGGCGATTCTGGAATCTATACCATGACTTGGTTGGTGGCCTGCATGTCAAGAAGCTCCCCTCTGAAACTAGAGAAATTAATCCCGAGAACTTACTCTTCCCTCAATAAACTGCCAGGCCAGTCGCGGATCCTGGGCAATGGAGAAGTTTGGGGGGCTATCACCCACACCTGAGGGCACCCCAAACCCAGGAATGAACTGTGCCCTGGGGCTGGGTTGTGGATCTGAAGGAATTCCCTCTTGCACACCCAGTGCCACAGAATTAGCAAGAGCCGTGGGATGCCCGGAAGCAACCTCAGGGGAAGTGGAAGTCGCCCTGCTTGCTGGTGAAGCAGACACAGTTCGTGATGTCCTCTCGAGCGAAGAAGCACGTTGCATGACAGCTCGAGCAGGAGAAGCCTGGGTTGCAGATGATTTCCTTTTCCTCCCAGTCATTCTCCTTTCTATGGCGGCTCTCAAGGTGTGTTCCATTGTGAGCCGATCTGTTAGGAAGAGAAAAGCTATTGAGATATTTTATAATAAATTGCCTTATAAAAAAAAAAGAAAAAGAGAAATTAAATACGATATAACCAACAATGACCCATACACCTAAGTAATGGATCGAGATGTAGTCTAAGCAGAGTTGCTTTCAACAATCACCAAAGCAGCAGGTATAATATGCATCTCAAAGAATAGGGATCAGCATTGTCATAGGTATTCAGTCTTGTATCCTTGAATCACTGATTGATCAAATTCTGCTTCCTCAGATCTTTTGCCAAATATTAACTAAATACAAATTCCCTTCTTGTAAAGGAACTGCTACACTGAAGAGTCACACACACACAGATCATAGCGACAGACATCAGTTCAATGCATTTTTCAATTTTCAGAATTTCTGACGGGACTAGACAAAGATCAGAGACTTCTACAGCAGCGGAAATATTTTCTAGCATTCAGCCACTCAGTCCAATTTCATACAACAGTCGTCACTCAACCTCAACAAGTTGCATCAACACAGCGGTACCTTTTCCCTTAATATACATTAACAAAACTAGAGGGAATACAAGGGAAATTCAGATTACAAAGAGACATGCTTTTCCACCGTCTAGGGTGGTTCTATCATCTTATTTTCTTCAGAGGAGACGCAGCAACTATCTCATCATCTCTCATTCTTTTCATGTTTCCACCGATAGAACTGCATGATAATCTGCTGTTTGTCGAAGTATTACCTTTTCTCTCCTGGGGACCTGGAAAACACATTTTTCACATTTTTATCTGGAAATTTTTGAATGGTATGAAAGTACTGAGAAATAAGAAACATAAATTAAATCAGCTCTGCAAGTGGAATTCTAGGGATCCCCGAAACTTAAATTGCTTACCTGAAACATCTTCATCAGATTTTGTTCTCTTTACATGACTTTCATCTTCTAAACATGCCTTTCTCTTTAAACCCAAGCTGTCAGATCCAGTGGCTTGATTTATCAAATCTAGTTGTCCGAAATTGCCACTCAACGGTCAGAAGAATCAAAAAGTTAAAGGAAAAGCAAAGATACTAGAAATGATTCTCTATTCAGTGTTTGATTTATCAAATCTACTTGTCCTAAGTTGCCACTTCACATAATCAGAAGGATCAAACAGAAATGAAAAAGCAAAAAACCCAAGGAATTATTTTTTTCTATTCATGTTATCGGCAGCATAGACTTGGGTCCATGGCAAGTCATGTTTGCCATGGATCCGCGTAGCTCACCCCATCATGCACCTTTACAGTAAAGAGTGTCTTGATTGATTGAGGCTCAGTATATCTGAAGAAATAAAATTACCACAATTACAAGCCATGGTCATTGCATTGTTGAGCAAGCTGCAATGCTCATGCTGTGGCCTTTTATTACCCCCAATAAAACGGCCTTTTCCGCTTTTGTTAAGAATCCCATTTCCAGCATCTTCTAGGTCATGGGATCCTGATCAAAATCATATTTCTTCTCAGTTAAAAGCCAAAGCTCAAAACCACATCTGAAAGGTAATAACAACACAAACCCAAAACATAAACTACTGCAGTACTATGCAACAAAGGACAGCTAAAAATTAGAAATGACAGTAAAAAAGACGTGTTTCGTATATCAAAATTTCACTGATTATTTTTCTAGGTTACTTAATCAATCAATACATGTACGAGTTGCCCGCAACCTACTCGACAAAATGTGACACTAAAAAATTGTATCACATATGATAACTATTAAAAACAGAGCATGAGATAAGGAAAAAGAGCATAATATTTCATAACCAGAAACGAAAAATACGTACTTTTGGAGCCAATTTTGGAAAGCTTGCCGTCAACAAGGACCGCATCGGAATCAGTGGCGCCGGTGGACAGCCCGCGAGCAGAGAAGAACCCAATCAGAGACTTCCACGTCACTGACGAGGCAATGAGATCGACACCTCTACTGATGAAGTGACCATTGAGCTTCAGAGTATTCGGGTCGAGCCCGAATGCCCGAGCAATTGACCCGAGGTCTAGTTTCTGCTCATCCCATGCAATTACCTGAACTCTCTTGGACACAGATGGGCAGAATAGCTTTATGCTTCTCTTCCCTCCTTCTCCTCCTCCTTCCATCGCTTATGATTCTGAGTGAACACACACAGTACAGAAACTTTGATCTTTGGCAGGTCTTCCTTCTGTTTTCCTCGCTGTATAGTTTGAGGGAAGATTTTGTTATCAGGAAAACCCGGAAATTTTCCGTGGATGCGTCTTACAGGTTCTCAGGGATTCCGGAAGTGTCTAAACAAGTCTACACTCCGGGGCGGCATTTACAGGAATGGATAATAAATATTTATTTATTTTATTTAAATATTATATTATTTATATATTCGATAATAAAAGGGAGAATATTCAAAATTCAGCGAAATCACAGAATGGAGAGGAGAATTGGAGAACAACCAAAGCGCTGGACCATTTCACTGGACACTGGATCATCGGGTACGTGAAACAGTCACTATTCACTGAAGGAGGTGGGCAAGGAATCAGCATCTGAATGCTTTCACTGGCGGACACTTCTCCGGCACTCCCAGCCCTCGCCAATCTCAACCCTATGCGGTAATCATTATTAAGCACCGATTTTTTTCAAAGCTGCGGAATATTTCTATTTTGTACATGGAAGTAGAAGAGAGATTGCTTGGTGAATCGAATCAGTGGATTGTCTAAGGCTCTAGCCGCGGAGGCTCTTTCTTCTGGTCTATTAGTTTCACTCAAGTACTAAATTTGGGGATAGATGTTTATCAGATATATCTTTTGCTAAAGTTATAAATGGATATACTTGAATATTATGCCCTGACTGGATAATTAAACCTAGCATTCTCACTGGTGCAGGAATTCGAATTCTTGATACCAGTTGTGCCTCAGTCATAATTTAATTAATGCTATTTTTTTAAATCAAAATCTTGTATGCATCTTTTGTCCTTTTTTGCATCGTTAGTTAGGCTATCACCAGAAGGTAGGATCACTTTTAAGGACGCTATTAAAGCACATTAGGATTATTTTGTAATTATTCTTCATTTTAGTTCTTTTATACCAAATTTGACATTAATTAAAGATTATTATCCTCGCAAAAGAACATGTGATTAGACTTAATAAATTATAATTCATGGAGGAGATCATGTTAGTTTATGTAGCAGTATGGCTAGAATATCATCTTCTAATTCTCTGCTCGTGTAGAGTTCATTGCAACTCGTTATGCCTCCTCTTCGGTAGTTTTTGAAGTTGCTCCTTCTATAGTATACTTGTTTAAGCACTACATTATTCTGACCCTCAGAATTTTCAAATCCATTAATTCTTATATAATATTTTTGAAATCGAGTTAGAATAGCTTCCATGCTGAGACATTGGGGCCTAAAATATAATCTAAGCATTTTATTCATATGATGTTTTTGTATTGTTTCAATGTACAAATATTTTGGTCTTCTATTTTTCTGTTTGTCTAGCTTTATACTATTTCTTTTTACTGATGTTTTTTCTATGTTATTCTAATAATTTGTCATCAAATTAAATGGAATTTAGAATGCACATACACGAATATTTAGTACCCAGTCAGAGTCTTGTTTTATGCTAGAGTTTTTTGATGTTACACATTACAGGAGCATTGTAAGCTTCTGCTTGAATAACTTCACCAGATAAATTTCTAAAGTGTATTAGTACGACTGTTTTTGTTATCTTAGTTGAGATTCTTAGTCTTTCTTTCTCTGGATGCACTTACATGGCATTTCTTTGGGATAAAGGATTACAGCTTGCTCAGAAAACACAAATTTACCTGTCGTCCGAGCTGATATTAGGCACTGCCATGTCTTATTGGACTGTAGTCCCAACCACTCCTTGTTGAATCAAAATATTACATGTTCAAGCAAGAGGTTTAGTTATCTAGCAACTGACATCTTCCCGCTGGAGGTTAATTTTTTTAGCTACTTGTGTGTTTCATTGTTGATGCTAGTTTCTTTCAAAATGTGTCTCTTTCAGTTCATCAATTATCCTTTAAACTTCTTTAGGCAATTCAAGCATTGAGACTGCTGTATATTGGCTTGTTGACCATGAGAATGATACAGATGCTATTGAAGTGTCCTTTTTGTTTATTGTAATATATGAGCTTCAATAGTTTGCCTTCCTGTGACAATACCTATTTTCTGACACCCAATTACTGCAGAACTGAGTTTGTATTGCACTGTTGCATTGTTTGGCACCTGTGCCATTTATCAAACTGCCAACCTCAGATTCTCGTCATAATCAATATTAAAGAATCTGATCCCTTCCATATTTCTGTACAAGTTGAGAGCCTTAGTTCTATTTTAAATTTCTTGTGCTCTTTATGAGGAAGTCTATCTTCTCACTCCTGTCTGATAACTATGTACTTCTAGTTCTTAGCATTATCAGTCATGCTGACATTTTGGTTATGTTTTATAATATATATATATATATATATATATATATAAAACTTCTTAACCTAACTTTCTTTCCCTAATATCCCCCACATTGTAAATTCCTGTAATGACTAGAGAAGAGATAGGGTAGAAGCTCGAGAGAGAGAGGGAGGAGATGGTATGGATTAGATCTTTTTGACTGTAAAATAAAATTTAGTGCGTTTCATGTCACCTAATGAATCTTCATTCATGTCATTATGTTGCTCACTAGTTATTAGAGTTTGAGGAGTTACATTGTAGTAATTTTGAGTTGTGCACTTTTTTTGGGGCTTTGTCCTTCCTCTCATCTGTCTACATCTTAGTGTGTTCTGGCGAGGGATAGAAGAATCTTGAAAATTCACTACTGGCTTGTTTCATGTACTCTAGTTACTAACTGCACCGGCTTTTTTCTGTAGCATTAGAATTTATGAGGGGTTAGACATTTTCTGTGGGCTGGTGCTTGTTGAAGGATTCATGAATCCACATAAAGTAATCAATGGTGTTTGCTTTTTCAACAAAGAGGGCCAAGCAGTTAAAAAAATGAGGTGGTGCGTTTTTAATAATTGCAGGGTGGAGTGATTTACCAATAATTTCTTTGCAGTTGAGCTCAAAATTGTTGACTTGATTCTATTGTCTGGTTCCATTCGTGTTTGGGTCTGCATTCTTGATGATAGTTTCTGTTCTCAAAAACCCAACTACGGCATGCTTCATCCTTGATATGGCTAGAACCCCCTTTGTGATCTTTGAATCTATCATCTTCAAACCTTGGTATCAGATACTTTGTGCTTCTACCCAAAGAGTGATTTTTTAATTTTCCTACAAATTGATCTCATCAGATGCTATACATGCACCGAAACAGCTTGCCCAACCTATCTCAAATGTCCATTGCTTCAAGTCCAACCAACCACAGTCGAGTATTTTGAAGAGCTAAATGCTTTAAAAATTTCTTCTCTTCTCTCTAAAATCACGGATCAGTCTAACCTTGTTTATTTCCTCTGTTTTCTAACAGGACCAAATTGGTAAATTTAAGGACGGTATAGAGTTTCTTGAGCTCTGTGGGTCTGAAAGAGATGAAGGAGGTGGCTTTTTGTTGCCACCAAGAGAGATCATAGACGCCGGCATATTGAAGTTAGCTTGGACTGAGTTGCAGAGTGCTTTCACAAGTCTTTTCATCGGAACTTTTATCAGGAAAGGTCAGGCTCAAGTTGATTCCTAGAAACAGATTGTGGAATCCCACATTTCAGGGTAAACTATCTAAATGTGTGAAACTGTGTTCGTTGCAGATTTGTTGTGTGGTACATATGCTAGTGTGAGGGGACTGTATGAAGTGTATTTCCACAATTGCTTTGGAATGTTGTCCACAAGATTGTTCAGCACGCAGTTTGACAGGTCTTGTCTTCCTCTAGTTCTTGAGAAGCTAAGAGCAATGTAATCTTGGTAATTTCAAAGTTTAGGTTGGCTTTCAATCTGTTTTCAAATATAAACACATTTCAGTTATTAGATTTTTTAAAATTTTCTTTTATTTTTTTTTTAAATTTCTACACAACACATGTCTTGAAAAACCAAACAAACAAAGCCTCGGTTCTACTAAGATAAAAGGCGAAGCCGCTTTCAATATCTTCATTTTAAAATTGGGGATTTCAGAATCAGACTGTGGGTGTGACATTTAGACAACAAACAAACATTATTCAAGGGAAAGTGCGCCATTTATGTGGCCACAAATTTATGATTCTTGAAAATATAACAAAAAATAAGAGAGAAAAATGTTATTTTAATACGGAGTATATTTAAAGAATGGATTTTGATGTAACGAAGAAACTGATATTTAGGTTTGTAAACATAGCCAACGGAATAATTCTACCCCCAAATCCGAACCTCAATTTGGTTTTGTTTATTTTTATTAAACGAATTCGTTGACAAAATTCAGAATTCTCTTTCAAAATAAAAAGATCTATTGGCCGTTTTGCCATTAGTAATTAATAATTAATAATTAATAAAGGAGGAAGAATCAGAAGGAAAAAATAAATAATATATAAATAAATTGTCGAGGAAAAACTGGCGTCCCTGTTTTGCTCTCTATGCCGCATTACTAAAATCCGCTGTTTGCGTCTTAAATCATCACTTGATAAACTCTTTTGTCTGCGAATTCGCAAATCTCCAGTTCTCTCGCGACATTCTGGCTATTTGAATTTAGGGTTAGGGTTTGAGTAGAATATTTGTTTATTAGCCACACTATGTACGCTGATCAATTGGAGGCTGAAGCTAATCGGTCGGTTAAGGACCGTTTAAACGGAAATTCTGCCTTCGGTTCAGGTCGCCGCAGGCCTATCTCCGGCAAGAGGTTAACTTCCTTTCCCTTTTAAGCACGCTTATTTTTGTGTGTGGAGTAATAAGATGAGCTAACTTCAGTAGGTTTTACTCATGTCTGCGGGGTAAATACGCTAGCTCTTTCTTTAAGGTTTTGATTCGATGCTTATTGTATTCGTCTACCTTTATTAAATATGTGTGTGCGCGCGCTTGCTTGTTAACAAGTGATTCTAGGCTTATTAGCTGTAGGGCGGCATTGTCTTCTCTATTTGCCGGATGCAGTTAAGCTACACAAATTCCGAATTGAATGCTTGAAAACGAACGGCTGGAAATTAATTTGTGTGGTGTTATGTGCTAATTTTTAAGGGAGAGATTTCGATGCTGTTTCCTGCTGAACTAAAAATTCATACGAGATGCATCATTTTGATATTCTAGTTCAAATGCTGCAAAAACCTTTTACAGATGAGTGGTGGTTGAGGTTGGGGAGTGGGTTTGTAATAGTGTTGTCACTTTTGTCTCAATGTAGATGGCTTTTTACTAAGTAATCAGTTTAGGCAGCATATCAATTGGTGCATTTGATTGCATATGAAGAGTTCCTGATAATTTGCTGTAAGATTGAGCATCAATATCTGTTCATTTGGATGATGGAGCAGGGCAATTTTTCATGGAAAAAGTATTTAGATGATCATTGTATCTTTGTTTTTTCTTTCCTGGAGAAAATAAAGCACCTTATTTTAGCAAAATCGATTTTTTTTGTTCATGCAGGCAAAGAGATGATGATGACAAGTGGGAACATGATCTTTTTGAGGACAATGAACCCCAAGTCTCAAGTACGGAGTTCTTGAACTAAGTTTTACTAATATATAAACTTTTGTATGTGATACTATATTATTATAGTTTCTTTGGCTGGGTAGGTCTGATCTATATTCATGGCCTGCAAAGATCGCAGGATAGGTGTAAAAGACCTTCGTTTGAAGCTCCAAAGAAAGAGTATTGAGCAAGCTACTCAAAGTGTGAAGGGATCTGTTTCTGGAGGTGCCAGAGATTTACGTGAGAAGCTGTCAGGTACATTGTATTCTAATCCTGTTGCGTCCAAGCCACCACCAGCAAGGCCAAAGCCCGCACCTGAAGTCAGCAAGCCTCCGAGGAAGAGTGTGATAGCTCAAGCTCCCGTGCCGGAAACAAAGGTCACCAGCTCTGTATTGAAGAAAAAGGTTCAGCAAAAGGTAAGAGAACTTCTGTTGCATCATTCCTATGGTTCCCTGTCTTATGTTTAATCCTCCCCCGCCCCTTCCTTCCCTCCGCATGCGTATGTGCTCACCATTCTCTCTCACACTTTACACTGGGTCCAGGGAAGGAGTGGTTTACTGTTTGTTTCCATAAGCAACTTCATACACAGTACAACCATTTTCAGCAATGGTTTGTATATTTATGCAGGTTGAGCCTGTGGATAGTTTCCTGCAATCCCTGGGTCTCAAGAAATATTCAATTACATTTCAGGCTGAAGAAGTACGTTCATTTATAACTTCGATTTGATGTTTTTCGAGGATATTTTTACCAAATGTTACCAATACAAATGCATTTGCTGTAACTTTTAGGTTGATATGACAGCCCTAGTACACATGGGTGATGAAGATCTTAAAGCTTTGGGAATTCCAATGGTGAGTATGGCTCTACAAGGCTTTACATGGGTAAATTGTATTTATTGACACTTGTTTGTATTTTTTGAGCCTTTAGCCTCATTTTATTTCTTGAAAATCTGGATCTTTCTTAACTATGGTTTTCATGTTTTGGTGGTTGTAAATACTAATGTAAAAATTAGGAAAATATTGACGCAAAAATGGTTGATGACAGAATGAGAAGGGGAATTAATTCAATAAAGCCAGCTTTGTCCCATTGGAATGATAAGGATCTAGTAAATTTGATTGCCATCAATCCATCCTTTCCCATCTATCTTTGTTATTTTGTAAAAGCCCTATTTGGTTTCTAAACAAATTATCTTGCTAATGATGCTTTGAGTCTTAAATCAGCTGTACTTGGTTGGGAATCATGTTCAATCTCACAACTCAAAGCCTTAGCTAACAGTAATCAAGACCAGAACGGTGCTCTAGCCTTTTTACAATTGCTTTAAGAAGCTCGATTGATATCTTTTTTGGCACTTTAATCAAGACCTCTTCAAATCACATTTGCTGCTTGCAGCGATCATTCCTTCTTTGTATAATGCCAACTCATTCAAATGTAGTGACGCGATTTGAGAATCTCCATATTTTTATTTGTTATTTGTTATTTTATTTTTTTGGGCTTTTCATATATTTTGGGCCATGTGCGCCATAGGATTAGGGTTTGATAGTTTTACTATTAATATCTATTTATTCGATTACAAGATTCATGGTGTTTGGATTTTGAGTTTGTGACTAATGGAATTTTTACTAGTTGTCAAAATTAGTTGAGTAATTTCTAATTTTGTGAGTCCATTTAAATCAATTCAATTGAGAATGATTCCTATTGAATTGTGACATATCAATCAACTACGGCATGTCGATTGTAGCTGTTTTATCATGCTGTTATCCAGATCATTGGGCTCAATTTTGATTCCATCAAGTTTGGTCAGATACTTGATACGTGATTTGTGTTTGTGGAATTCGGAATTGGGTTCAATTTATTTTCTCCCTTTTGCTTGCTACACCCCAAATCATTATCATGTAGCATTAGCTGCATATATGTGATTGCATCGAGATGGTGGTTTAATTTACATTGAGATTTTATCTGTTTAGGTCTTACTAAAGTTGATAATGTGTGGTCAATTACCTGGAGATGTTTGCTTGTTCTTTTCCTGTTCTCATTTTCCTTTGATGTTTTTGCCCATGGTATGATTTGAAAATAGATTGTATGACCATGTTGTAAAGATAAGAGTTTATATACATGCCAGTTTTGGTTGACCTCATAGTTAAACAGTTGACTCTCACTTGTTTGATTCTTGTTGTCAACAAAATATTTTATTAGTCATTGGTGTGATAACAACTGTATCATTATTATTATAGTAATTGAAACTGTGACAAAGGTCTAGGCACGGGGAATTATAGCCAAGTGATTTTCAAATTCTGTTAGCTTCTGGAACATTGCATTTGATGGTATAGCTAATGTTCAGATCCAGGGAAAGAAATTTCTCCCAAGGTTTATCTGCATCCATGCTATTTATCTTTTTAGTTGCTCAAATCTACGTTACATTTAGAAAGATAAATAAATCAGAAAAATGGGATTCTATTTTTAAGAAGAGGCCTGCCTCCTGCTTATTATATGCTGTCATGAGGCAATCCTAGACTCCTATCTTCTTGCATTCTGGAATTTGATGTTGACTCTTGCTGCAATCTTCATGGTTTCTGCTATCATCATGTCAGGGTCCAAGGAAGAAGATACTTTTGGCACTAGAGTCTCAGGCCGGTGACTAAATGGGGATGGGCCATTTAGCTTTGTTGGATTGTTGGATCATGCCAAGCGTTGGCAATCCTTCGAACCATCCAGCTTATTGTGTGTCGATACAGCTTCCTTTCTGCAGTAGTTTCAAGTTGTGCCGAAAATTGTCCCGGACGTTGTAATTGAAATATAGATGATTTAAAAAACAGAGACTTCAGAACCTGACTAGAGTGATTTTGTTGCTTTATTTCTATCAAGTTGAGTTAGCCCTGGGATATCTTATATTTCCTGTTTTGTCTCTCTGAAGCACCTTTAATGTGTGTGCTTTTGCTTGGTCAGCTGGGTTGAGGATTAGCAATCACTCACCTTAATTATGGACACCTCCCTCACGTTTGTGGATGATTACGTTAACATCCCTGGTACTTCACGAATTGCCAGAGTGTTGGAAGCTTAATGGACATGATTTGATTTTGGGTTTGTGAGATATGCTGTGTAAGCATTTATGAGTGCTTCAAATGATTGCTTTCTTATAAAAATAATCATTTATGTTAAGTTAAATATTATGTATAAGATAATGACGTTATCTAAAACTTTGGCTAGAACATTTGTTACACGTGTCATTGTTTAAAACGTTGAGCATCAATGCATAGGCCTCGATTGGGCCCTTGGGTTGGGTTGGGTTGCACGTCCTCGCAGGTGCTTAATTGTGTTGATGTGCGAAAATAGGGGCTAAGTCAAGTTTGTGGGTTCACAAAACTAGTATTCCATTTTTCTTCCTTGTTCTTTGGGGTTCTACTGTTTTGAAATGAAGTTTGTCTTACAAGTAATGAAAAAGTGCATAATTATATAAATAAATAATATTTAATAAAATAAAGGAAATATTGAATATGATATTAAATTAATTTTTAGAAAAAAATTAGAACATATATAATAAATTAAAATTAAAAGGCACTCAACATTTGAAGATATAACAAAATAATAATATTTTTCAGATATAAGTTTTTTATTATTTATAAAATTCATAAAATAATAGAAGATAGACTGAAATTTAAGAAAATAAACAATAAAATAAAATAAAGAAGAGTAGGCGAAGTAAACGAAATTTAATAAAAAAAGAGAAAAATAAAATACAACGTTATGACTTAAGTTCAAGCTACTGCTCCAGTTACAATTGTAGCTCACCGCAAATACGTAAAATTCGAAATTAGACTAGAATTTAATATTTAGTTTAAAAAATGATTTAAGGCCATTAAATTTAATGTTTATTATGCCCGTTTTTCTGCTGAATACTCTATTTGTGAATTTTTCTGCTTAACAACTCGTCCAATGCTTCTGGGAAAATGGTTTCCCAAGGACTTGAAATCTTGTCTCTTAATCTGCAAAGACAGAGCATCCGTTTCAAAAATCCATGCCGTGGTCATTACTTCTGGGATTTTCGGCACTGGGGCTTCTGCTGCCCAATTAATAGCGTCGTATGTTCGAACGGGTCACATAGATTTAGCCCGTAGACTGTTCGATGATTTGCCAAAAAGAGGCATTGATTCTTGGAATGCGCTGTTGATTGGGTATTCCCGCGGAGAAGACCCGCTTGAAGTCATAAATCTGTACAAGAAATTGACTTCTGAAAGAGCCAAGCCTGATAGCTCGACTTTTACGGTGGCAATCAAGGCCTGCACTGGCTCGTTGGACTTGGTGCTGGGCGAGGAAATTTGGAAAAATGCCATGGAATGTGGTTATGGGAATGATATTTTTGTGTGTTCCGCTGTCCTGAATTTGTATGCCAAATGTGGGGAAATGGATGGGGCAATGCGTGTGTTTGAGAGAATGAATAAAAGAGACGTTGTTTCCTGGAGCACGATGGTCAAGGGATTTGTGAAGAGTGGGAGGGTTAGAGAGGCTATAGAGGTGTACAGAATGATGCAGACAGACGGATTGGAAGGTGATGGAGTTGTAATGTTGGCTCTAGTACAAGCTTGTGCAAATATTCAGGACATGAAAATGGCGTACTCTGTGCATGGATATATGATAAGGAAAGGTTTTCCTATGGATGTTGTGGTTCAGACCAGTCTTATAGATATGTATGCCAAGAAAGGAAAGTTAGGCATCGCTTCTGGCCTTTTCAGGACTATGGGTTACAGAAATGTTGTTTCTTGGAGCACATTGATTTCTGGATATGCACAAAATGGTTACGCTGAGAATTCACTTGAATTGTTGATTGAGATGCAGAGATGTGGTTTGGAGCCAGACATGACTTCACTTGTTAGTGCACTTCTGGCATGTTCTCAAGTTGGGCTTCCTTTACTAGGTAGAGAGGTACATGGATATATTGTCCGGAGACTTGAAGTGAATGAAGTTCTGAGCACTGCACTTATTGATATGTATGCAAAATGTGGATTGCTTTCCCATGCTCGTGCATTGTTTGACAGAGTGAGTTCTGGGGATGTTATACTTTGGAATACCATCATTGCCAGTTACGGGATTCATGGCCGAGGAGAGGAGGCTCTGTCGTTTTTCCAGCAAATGATAGAGGCACAAAAAAACCCAGATCATGCAACTTTTGCTTCTCTTCTGTCTGCAATGAGCCATTCTGGAATGGCTGTCGAAGGGAAATATTGGTTTGAGGCTATGATCAACGAATACAAAATTCAGCCCATGGAAAAACATTATGTTAGTCTGATTGATCTTTTAGCTCGAGCTGGACAGGTTGAGGAAGCTCAGACTCTGATTGAATCCATGAACTTTGAACCTGGGATTGCTGTGTGGGTGGCCCTTCTGTCAGGTTGCCTCAACCATAAGAAGTTCTTGATGGGGGAGTTGGCAGCAAAGAAGGTTCTTGAACTAAAGCCAGATTGTGCAGGAATATACACTCTCGTTTGTAATTTCTTTGCTACTGCAAAGAAGTGGGATGAAGTTGCTGTGGTGAGAAAGATGATGAAAACATCAGGAGTGAAGAAAGTCCCTGGCTACAGTGTTGTGGAGTTGAATGGAAAACTCCATGCCTTTCTGGCAGAAGACAAGGGCCACCCACAATATCAACAGATTTTGCTAATTTTGGAGGATATGGAGCATGACATGATAGCCTTGGGTTATATACCAAAGACAGAGTTTGTATTGCACAATGTGGAAGAGGAAGTGAAAGTAAGCATGTTGCGTAATCACAGTGAGAGACTCGCTATTGCTTTTGGGATGTTGAACACTGCACCAGGGACTAGACTGGTGATTATAAAGAACCTTAGAGTCTGTGGAGGCTGCCACGAAGCAATAAAGTTCATCTCCATTGTAGCTAAGAGGGACATAATTGTGAGGGACATGAGGCGGTTTCATCACTTTAAGAATGGAACTTGTTCATGTAGTGACTACTGGTAAGTTACCAGCTATGCTGCAGCAGAGAATGTCGAAAACACAAGACAGACTAAAAGAGCATTGAAACTCTGAAGTTCAAACTTCATTCGGCTCTTGTACTCTCGGAGTCTAGCGACCCATGCGTGGTGTGGTCTCGAGGGTCTATGCAGATGGCGAATGCATGCCTAACAAAGCTCTTTAAGATATGCCCCAGCTGCAGTGCGATAGCATTTCAAAATGGCTTGCTGGCATAGGTTAAGAACTTTTGACTGGCTTGTTCCTCTTTTCTTGTAACTAATTTTGGAGAATTTAGGTAAAGCAAGAGTTCTTGGGAGTTTGACCTCAATAGTTAATGGGAAATCACAGAGACTACTGTGTTAGGAAGAAGAAAGAAGGTCAATGAGTTGTACAAGTAATTCTGCTGAATCTGCAAATCTGAAGAGGTCCAACAAGCCCTCAACATAACAATGCAACTGAGTACAGAGAACCGTGCAGCGCTTCATCATTTCGGGCGGTTTTGTAGCAAAAACAACATTCAACAAACTGCTTGTAAACTACGAGGATGTTCCCCTGTTGACTATGTTAGTCTGTGATTCTGGGGCCAACTGCACCTAGCCCTGAGTAATGCAAAAGTTCGGTTAATCTTCTCCTGTGAAAGTTGATGAATTAACCTGTAAGAGATTGGTTGAGACTTACGATTCAACAATATTTACCACAAAAAATCTATCTATTGCAAAACATCATATATGTCTGCCATCCCATTTTCAAGTGAACCTAATTGTGTCTGGAAAAGCTAAGATCAATACAACAAAGTATCTTTGATGCAATCACATCCAGAATCGAAATCTTTAACATTCCAACGCATGCAAAATTAGACTGGACAATCCAATCCCTCCATCCCACTTCCTAGAAAATGCGCCTTCAACCACACCATTTGTCGCTAAAAAGAAACCCAATTTTTTATGATCTGATTCTAGCTTGTGCACTCTCAAGTCCGCTGTCCAATAACTTGGTTCTGAAGATTTTGGTTATCTTCCAGGAGTCTGTCATATTCCAGAAGCAGATCTGCAGCTTGTTTCTGGAGAGCTGCAACATGAGCTTCTGCAGTTTCAACTTGCTTGTCCTTCTCTGCTGACTCCGACTTAAGTTTGTTCAAATTCTCCATCAAATTAGATATTTCCTTCTGTAATCGCTCAACTTCATTAGCAGCTTTTTCTTCCTTTTCCTTTAGTTGCAACTTTTCTTTCTCAAGCCTCTCGACCTCTTGCTTTGAAGCTCCTGTATTGCTCCTTAATTTGATCAATTTCCGCATGTAATGATGCATACGATCAATAAGAAATCCAAGGAAGAGAGAAAACCCTGCGAGATCAAGGGCTATAAGCACAATATTCTGTAGTGGAAAGGTTATGTTACAGACTACAACCAACAGCAGCAAACCATCAACAATGACCATATGCTGTCATGTCATATTACTACATAGATGTTCACAACACGAAAACAGAAGTCTAATAGAGTTAAATTGAAATGGTAACAGGATTATTGAATTATGTCCTGCAGTTTCCAATGTTGCTTCAAACCAGTTATAATATTTCAGTAGAAAGGACATGCCGAGAGAACAAACTAATTTGACTTTCAAACCAGTTAGTATTTTGGTAGAAAAGGCCTTTGAAGATAAAAGAAAAAGCAGTTGCTAGGAGAGGAACTTCAAGTATCTCTGGGTGCTCATACAGCAGAACTCCGTTGCATCTTTAGCTATTCTCCTCATTTTCAACGACATATTAAGTTATATTTTAATTTTAACCTGCGAAGAATAAAACTAACAGAGCTACTAGTTTTCCTTCTTTTCATATCCTCACCCCAGCTCAGTCTGTGTTTACCTCAACAGCACATTGAAGAGAATTTTTATGTTTAAATCCGCCCACATTACTTCACTAGCTTCATTAGTTTATTACATGATATCCTGCACATAAGGAGAAAAGATAGAGAAATAAACAATGACAATTAAATTAAGATCTAAGTCAACAAGCAACTGAAAATAAACTCTGAGCCAAGAATCTGTTGCCGCTGCTTTTGCTCTGGTTTGGAGCAGTAAATTCTATCAACAATTAAGAAACATCATCTAGTGATTGATACCAACATCTGCAAGCAACATCAAGTTTAATCATCTTATTGCTTAACACGCTCAGTTAAAAAATCAGGGCCGTAAGTCCTAAATTGAAGAGCACGACAATCACCCAATAGCACACGTTAGTATCTGCAATCTTAGCAGAAATGTGGCACAGATTAACTTGAAACTCAAAACCAAATTCATTGAACAAGAGCTGGAAAACACAGCTCCACTACGGAATTGCATATTTTACTGAGACAAGAATAAGATATCCGGAATGTAACAGATTGAGCTCAAAAGTACACATCATGATCATATTAGGATCTAGAATCCACTCTATATAATCTATTCATCTAATCCAGTCAATGTGTTGTCCTCCCATTGTTTTTCCCTTTTCTTCAAGACTCTAATCTTCACTTTCCTCACTTTTGAATTGTGGCATGCATGAAAAGCATGAAACATTTTTATATTCTATCACTGGCCAATTTTGCTTAGAGCCACCATATCTTGTTTTTGACTCAAAGCGTTATTTCTAGTATCACCACAAATTCAAAGTATCTAGATCATTATTCACAAAACAACGCATACACGTGAAACAACATCCGCTAATATACAGTCGTAGATGAAGCAGCATTTATTGTGTCATATAACCGATATGTAGAACCATCAAACATAATCCTACGAGCAATGTATTGGCACATAAATAAGAAAAAAGGATTACAATAAGAAGACCATGAACAAACATCCTTTCACCAAAAATGATAAGAGTCATACCCATGAGAGTAGCCTCAAGCAAGTTGGTCCTCCAAAGCACCTGATCCATAGGTGTCATTGTACCATGCTTAGCACCCTTGTTCTGAATCTTCAATATGCTAAATAAGTCTGATAAGAGGATGACAAAAATAGTGCCAGCAATGGTCAAAACTGTAGCCCTTCTCATTTTCACTTGATCCAAACCCTTCGTTACCAATTCCCTCAATGGCCCAATCTTCACCATTAAAAGGAACGCCACCAAACCCTCAGCACAGACAACCAAAAAGAACAAGGGAATCATCTTCGCCCCTAGAAGCCCACGCCTGTTGTCCACACTAATCAAGCTCAGAATTTCCACTTTAACATTCCAAGATTATTTTTTTCTTAATAAATAAGCAAAGAGAATAAATAAAAGAACTACTTATTTTCTAGTCTAGAGAATCCCCCTTCCACACACACATTCAGAGTCAAACACAAGATACTCTGCTTTAAAAAAAACTAAATCTTTGAAAAAACAACAGAAGCTATGAAAAAAGGAAGAATCTTTAATTTCTTTTATTTTTCTGCAACTGAACAAATGACACTTGATTTTTCGGAAGAAAGAAAAAACCCAATTTCTCAGAGCTCAGCCTTGAGCAGCATATGAGGGGTTAATGCCGCAGATCTGCAAAACAAAGGGCCAACGAAGAAAGAATACTGCTCCACAGAACTTTGTACCTAAACCAAAGCACCTTTTTCCTTTTTCCTATTGTTTTTGGGGTGTTACTTTAAGTCCAAATTGATGGTGTGGTTTTTTGGGGATTAGTGGGATAGTTATGCATTACAGCGGCACAAGGACGACCAAAGAAAAATGGGAAAACGCGAGAATGCGCTCAGCAGTCGATGAAGGTTTATAGTTAATGCGGAGTCATTAATTGCATGAATTGGAATTGAAGCAAAACAACTAACAATTTTTCAATGTAAAGTGTGAAATGCGAATGCCTGAACGGCACACCAATACTGCAACGGTTCGTATCGGTAATTCAGAACTGGAATGCTGTATTCAGACACGAGTAGTTCCTTGAATTATGGGATGGAGGATTAGGCCAAGGATTTGGACATTTTAATTGCTGATTTTACTCTTTCCCTTAGCTCGTGTTAAGTTTAAATATGGAGAGGATAAATTATTTTATTTAAGTTAATAAGATGTTTTTTAGTGATTAAAGTATTGAATATATTAATGGTAGCATGTAAAATTACAAAATTTTAAATTAAGTAATTTAATTTGAAAGTTATGATAAAATGATAAAAGTGTTATGATTCTTTTATGAATCATTCAAAACACTATTCTAATACTATTTTATTAATTGAATTGTTTGGGTAATTTGTCTATATCATATCATTATTAATAAAAATTTTTGATTACAAAATGCCAAATTATGTCGCCGTTGTCATCACTTGAATCTTTTTTATTCTTTATATCCTTTTCTTTCATTTTTCTCTTTTCTCTTAACTTACATGTACTTACTATACTACGAAGTTAATAAAAATTGTTGATTATACAAAATCAAATTTCATAATTATCTTTATTTTTATCTTTTCACTTTTTCTTTCTTTTTATTTGTTCCTTTACTTTTATATTTTTATTTTTATTTATGTTTTCTCTTAAATTTTCTCTTTCATTTTTAAATTTTTTTGTTATTATTTATTTTATTATTTTGTATATTAATACCTATATATATGTATACACGTACACTCACATTGATATATATTTATATCCTAATAATAACCAGTGTCCCAATATATATTGTTACATCATTCAATCATTATTACATATTTTTATACACATATTTAAATTAATCAAAAATTTTAAAACATCAAAATCTTATATATAACTAAATATGCTATTTATTTCAACATAATTCCCATCAAATATCATTTGCCCAAAACCCTTCTTCCAAACAAACCCTATGTCTTTACTTTTTTGTGTTTTTTCAAATATTAAATTAGAGAAAATTTTAAAAGTGTAATGATTATAATATATATTTTTAAATTTAAATATCTCAATATATACTAACTGTTTGCAATATATTTTAATTATACAGTTTTTTTTTTCATTTACCAAATGTACAATTATCAACAAATTGATTGTATTTCAATTTGATTTACCGAATTGTCTTTATATCCATATATACTATATTAATGATGCAAATCTCTGCAATTACTACTATACAAATTGACTGCCATAATATTCTTTGATTTAGCAATTGCATTTATATCTATTTATACCATGTGTTGTTGATATAAATCTCTTTTTTGTTAGTGAAGGTACCATTGGTATAATACTCCTATTTTTTTACCATGATAAAAAATATTACTTACTTTGCACTTATAAGACATACGTTTGAGATAAGTGATAGATAAATATTAGTCACACAATTATGCTATTTATTTATTTTAATTTTTCCTTATATGACATGGTTATTTTTCAAAAAAAATGGAATACATCTCCTTTATCATGTTTATCATATGACAAATAATATCAATATCTTACTTTTAAGAATAGTTTAACAAGTTAAATAAAAACTAATAAAATTCAAAATTCAAGTTATAACATCAAGTGTTTTAATATTAAATTAACTTTTGGCGTTATCTTTTAATAAAGTTAAAATAAAGATTAAAGAAGTATCTTGTAAATTTATTTGTTAGAAATAAAATATTTAATCAAATATTTCATCTTAAATCCATTTAATAAAGTTAAAGAATTTATGAATAAATCTTATTTAAATTTTTATTTATATGAATATATATATATATATGTTATAAAAATGGTTACTTATAAGCGAGAGAGTTGAAACATTTTTAGAATTCAAACATTTAATTAAAATGGATATTCAGATCCATCTGATTGTTTTGTAAGTTCAGCTCCAGATACAGCACCACTATATACAACTTTATTTTCATTATTTTTTTTGAAAAAGAAAACCTTCTATAATCATGTTTCATTCGACAAAGTTTGTGAAATGTTGTTTGAAGGGTTTCATGATGATTATTTAATATTGATATTCTTTTTTTCGAACTTTTGTTTTTTTCTAAAAAAATACATTTTTTAGGTGTTTATTTACTTATAATTTTTTTCTCAATGCTTTAGTTTACTATTTATTTGCTACACATTGTACTCACTAAGTTTGTTTGAAATTATGATAGAACTTATAATCAATTTGCCTACAACATTTGAATTACAACATAGTTTATATTATTTATTTATTAGATTATATCTCAGTATATTGAGATTAATTACCCACATATTTTTTTTCATAAGAACATTGATTTTTTCATATATGTAATTTTTTATTTATGTAATATGTTAGTACATTATCATAACACTATTTTTCTTAGTATTTATTTTCTATGGTATTGTATAAATATTTGATTAAATATAAAATAAAAATAGTAATATAAAACATATCATATATTTAATAGAAATTGATGGTGAAAAATTCACTCATTTCAGATATTTTACAACATAAATGAAACTTATTTATTTATTTGAAATTTTAGCTCATTATTGTAACTTTATTTTTGTTGCTATTTTTTTCCTTCATATTTTTATTTAATTGATTTTTACGTATATAAATTTTAATGTATTAATTTATTTTCTGTTTATTAGGTGATATAATCATAACATTGATATCATCCAATAAATTGATTATTTTTATTCAAAAATTCAATTATATATTAATAGCATATTTAATAAAGTAGATAGCTATAAATTTCACTCGTTTCAAATATTTGACAACACATTTTTATAAAGTATTTATTTTGTAATTTATTCATTTGAAAATTTTAGCACAATCTTATAACACTTTTTTTCATACTATTTGTCTCTATTTTATTATATTTTATTTTATATTTATTTATATTCCTGAATTCTGTTAGTCTAATGACAAGCTAAATTTTTATCTGTAGCTTACCACTTTCAATATATTTATGGATTTGCATGCCTGATTGTTTACATAGCCTTAAAGAACTTAGGAACTAAGTCATGATAGTAATTTTTGGATAGGTTGAACTGCTTGTCGGGCAATGAAACCCATGTTTAGGTTGATTTTAGCCATGTTTTTGGGTAGTGAGACATTGACTTTAGTTTCTGTTTATCCATCTCCCTACATAAACTTCATTGACTATTTGCCCCTAGTTCCTTAATGTCATGCCCTTAGTTGGTATCAGAACCATGAATTATTGAGAATAGTAAATTACAGATTTATCCTTGTCATAAATTATGAATATTTTTAGAAGCTCTAATATTAAAAATGCTAGAAGGGAAGAATATGATTTCTCCAAAGACTTAGATCTTTGGCATAAATAAACAATACCTAGAATAGAACCTAAATCTATTTATTAGTATGATACTTTTAATAACATAGGTCTAAAAAATATAGTAAAAATAGTAGAAAAATCTATCCCTATAGAATATAATGAATTAACAATAAAATTACTTGATAAAAATAAAATTGAGAAATATACTCTTAATTATAAATTTATACACATCGATCTAATACAAATAGCTTTAAAGCCATTAACCCTAAATGGCATATCAAAAAGTTTCATGGCAATTCTAAGAGATGTTAGGAATATTAATTGAAGACAATCCCCAATGGGAATAATACAGTCTAGTTTAGCCTATGGACTAGTTTATTTTAATGTAAAACCAAATTTACAATTATTATTAACTGATAAAAATTTATTAGATGTAGTTACATTATATGTAAAACCTATAGTTATGATTACATGTCAGGGGTAGAAATAACATGTATTGTTATAAAATATGTTTTAAAATATTACACACTTTAAATCCAAATTGTAGAATAACGGATAATTTAGGAGAAAACATAATGATTGAATTAAATTTTTCAAAATCCCAAATTACAACTAGAAGAATGATAAATGGGATGAAATTGAATTACCAAAAACATGGCAATTAGAAAATGTGGTTCCAAGCCAACCAAAAATAGAATTTGAAATATTAGAAATAGAACAAACATAGGAAGGAAATATATCCGTAAAATTTTAAAAACCAATAAAAATAAATAGATCATATTCGTCACATTCTTTAATTTCTCCAATAAACAGCATAGAAATTGAATCTAGAAGAACATATACTTCACAAATAAGAGATAATAAATTAAAAGAAAAAATGGAATCCGAAGATAAAGAAAGTTTATCTCCAACTATAATAACATACTAGATTTTTTGAAAATAAAATTCCTATGGGAATTAGAAACAATAAAGAAATACCTCCTTTAGAAATGAGTTTTAAATTTAATGGATTTTAACCCAAGATCAATAGAAAAAGCAAGAATTTTCAATGAATTTAATCTTTCATACGGAAACCATTCAGAGAATGGTATTTTAAAAATTTTTCAACATAAAAAATCATGTATATAAAAAGATCAGTTTTATAATATTTGGAAAAAATTCAACAAAGAAAATTTTTTGTAAAATGGTTTTTGAAAACATATATTGAACTAGCTATCCAGGTCATAGAAAGATCATGACACATAGCTAATAGAAAATTACAGATTTTTATTTTTCTCTCAATGGAACCTTTTCTAATAACTGATGAATCATTCAGTAAAATTTTAGATGTCAACGCTTTCTTAAAATTATTTGAAAATGAAACAATACCAGTTTCATTAAAACATATAAATATGAGAATTAAACAAGGCAATTATTCAAATACATACTTGAATATAATCGGAGAAAATTTAACAAATTTCTACAAAAACATTACAGAAATAAACTCTAAGTTACAGAAAATAACTAAAGCTAAAGAAAAAATAGAAACAATTAATAAAGAACCAGGTTTGCAACCTTCTCTCAATATAGAAGGATTTCAAACTAAACCAATATCTTAATTAGAAAAAATCTTAAAAGAAAATTTTAAAGAAATAAGCATAAAAACCCTTGAAAATGAATTAAATGACGAACAAATCAATAAAATGAAAAGGTATTCTAGTAAGTTTCCTGATAAACCTATACAAAAAATGTATTATTATCCTAAACCAACTTCTCAAAATATTTTATTTGAAGAGGATGAATATATTAAAAGAAATAGTTATGATAGCAGAACCATTTATGACTAGAATATAGATGGTTTTACAGATTATCAAGTTTACAATACTATACAAGGATTGCTAATATATTCAACAATCTGTAAACAATAGGATAATATTGATAAAAAAATTGCTCAAATGATAATAGCAGGATTTATAGGACAGCTAAAAGGATAGTGGAATAATTTTCTGCTAAAAGGATGGTAGGATAATTTTCTTACTCGGGAATAAAAGAATCAAATAATAAATAATATAAAACAAGAGAATGATCGAATATATAAAAATGCAGTTTATACTCTTGACATAACAATCTGTGAATCACAGGAAGATACTCCAATAATCATGATAAAATTAAAATTCTTTTACAAAATAAAAAATGCCCAACTCTTACATCATTTAAATGGTATAAAGATGTATTTTAAAGTAGAGTTATGGAACTCCCAGAAGCTAACAGTAGCCATTAGAAATCAAGATTTATAAATGGATTACCAACATTATTTGCAGAAAGAATAAGGAAAAATTTAAAGAATGACTTAGATAATAATATTGATTATATAAATTATATTTATGGTGAATTAATTGGACAATGTATTCAATGAGGATTAGCACTATGCAATGAAATAAAATTAAACAAACAATTAATAAAACATAATATTACAGAAAAAGCCCAATTATGACAGTTTTGGGAACAACTTATTGTAGAAATGCCTAATGCTAACATATCCAAAAAGAAAAAGCCATGTTTAGGCTGATTTTAGCCGTGTTAAGACGTTAACCTTAATTCTTGTTTATCCATCTCCTTGCATAAATTCCTTTTAGTTGTCCTGTAAATCATACTATTATTATTTGAACAATTTTTTTTATCAGTATTATTCTCTTGTTTACAGATTGTTGAATACATAAACATTCTTTGTATATTATGGTAAAGTTAATGATCTATAAAACTATCTATATTCTAGTCATAATAGTTCTGCCATCATAACTATTTCTTTGAACATATTCATCCTCTTCGAATAAAATATCTTAAGCAGTTGGTTTAGGATAATAATACATTCTTTGTATAGATTTATCAGCAAACTTGTTGGAATACCCTTTCATTTTATTGATTTGTTCATCATTTAATTCATTCTCAAGGGTTTTTATGCTTATTTCCTTAAAATTTTCTTCTAAAATTTTTTTTAATTGAGATATTGGTTCAGTTTAAAATCCTTTTATATTGGAAGGAGGTTGCAGACCTGGTCGTTTATTAATTGTCTCTATTTTTTCTTTAACTTTAGTTATTTTCTGTATGTTAGAGTTTATTTCTGTTATTTTTTTGTACAGATTTGTTAAATTTTCTGCGATTATATTCAAGTATGTATTGGAATAATTGCCTTGTTTAATTATCATATTTATATGTTTTAATGAAACTGGTATTGTTTCATTTTCAAATAATTTTAAGAAAGCATTGGCTTTTAAAATTTTACTGGATGATTAATTAGTTATTAGAAAAGGTTCTGTTGGAGGAAAAACAGAAGTCTATATTTTTCTATTAGCTATGTGCCATGATCTTTTTGGTAAGCCATTTAGGGTTAATGGCTTTAAAGCTATTTGTATTAGACCGATGTGCTTAAATTTATAATTAAGAGTATATTTTTCAATTTCATTTTGATCAAGTAATTTTATCGTTAATTCATTATCTTCCATAGGGATAGATTTTTCTATTGTTTTGCCTATATTTTTGAGACATATGTTCTCAAAAGTACCATACTGATAAATAGATTTAGGTTTTATTATGGGTAGTGTCCATTTATTCAAAATATCTAAGTCTTTGGAGAGATCATATTCTTTCCCTCTAGCATTTTTAATAATAGAGCTTCTAAAAATATTCCTAATTTATAACAAAATAAATCTGTGATTTACTATTCTCAGTAATCCATGACTGTTATACCAACTAAGGGCTGGACCTTAAGGAACTAGGGGCAAATAGTAGGGAGATGGATAATCAGGAACCAAGATTAGCGTCTTACTACTCAAAAATAGTTTCTGTTTATTAAGTGATATAATCATAACATCGATATTATAAAATAAATTGATTATTTTTATTTAAAAATGCAATTATACATTAATAGCATATTTAATAAATTCGATAGCTATAAATTCACTTGTTTTAAATATTTGACAACATATTTTTATAAAATATTTATTATGTAATTTATTTATTCATTTGAAAATTTTAGCACAATCTCATAACACTTTTTTCTTGCTATTTGTCTTTATTTTATTATATTAAATATAATTTATATGAAAATAATAATAATAATAATATAATGAATTATCGCACATTTAACAACTTTGACTGTCAAAGTTTCACAATGTGCCACAAGGATAGTGATTTCTTTATACCTGAAATTTATCCATATATTTAAAATTTTGGCTCATTATTATTACTTTAGTTGTATTGATGTTTGTTTTGTTTTCCATAATTTAAATAGTTATTATGATACGTATAATTATAAATTATCAACAGGCTTATTTATTTCATTTATTAGGCAATATTATGGAGTTAATGTTTTTAATGAATTTAATCTTGTTTTTAAAAGTACAATTATGCCATCATAATTTAGTTTATCATGAATTTAAGTTTATGATTTGTTTTAACAATTTAGAATTCTATTATTTTTAAATTTTATCTAATTTATAAAATGTTAATTTAGATAATATATCATTCTATTAGCTTTCTATTAGTAAAGATTCCTATTGCATATAATCTAAAATTAATGTTTAGATATATTGGAACTCTATTAATTTTCTACCACAAAAATATATTTATTTTACATAGAATCTTATTTTTACTCAAATAATATTATTTACCATTAATTAATACAGCTACTTAATTACAATATGGATGACCTTTTAAAATGTGACAAAAACATAAACAGTTTTTTTATACTGGCATTGTTGTACACTTGATGTGTGGATGCGTGTGCATATATATTTTATCATATTAATAATTTTATAGAGTGAGAAAAAAATTAAATTATATTCAAACTAAAATTAATAAATCTAAAACAATATGATAAATGAAACTTTGAGATGGACATTGAGAAGAACAAATTTTAAAAAAATAAATAGAATAAATTATATTTGAGAAAGGACATTGAAAAAATAAGTAACTTAAAATTGAAAAAAAAAAAGAATGAAATAAATAACAATTAAGGGAAAGAAAGCAAAAAGAAAATATATAAATGAGTAAAGGTATTGAAATAACTTAACATTGTATAACACAAAAGTGGCATTTATTCATAATATATAGTACTAGTTAATGCCGCACATTGAAAGAGTAGGCAAAATTATTTTAAAATATTTTTAATTACAATAAATAATAAAGGTATTATATTTTTAATAATAGAAATGCAATAATTTAAATTATAAATATAAAAATATTAAAATAAACAAGGAAAGATAAAAGAATTGGTAAAATTAATTTTCAAATCATTTTATGTAAAGTTGGCCATAGGTTGGGTTTAGATATTGGTATTACATACAACTTGCTAACCCAAATTTGACCCATCAATTTTATGAGTCGTTCAAACTTAAACTGCAAACAAAAAATTTTATTTTTACTTTATGATGGTTAAATATTACCAAAACAAATTTTGTATATCCAAATTTGATTAGTGAAAAGTTTTAAATTTTCATCATATTAAATTGAAAAATTATTATCAATCATTTTAAATTTATTGGTCTTTCAATGATGTTCAGCAAATCTATTGTTCTCTCATCAAAATTTAAGACAAACTGGTATGATGGTTGAAAGTTAAATCTTTTTCATGATCAAAAATTAAATTGTGAGAATATTTTCTAATAGTGTTAATTGAGAAATGATATACAAAAAAACAAACCAAATAAAATATGTCAACCTACCTGTAATCTATGTGCTTGAGCTGCAAGGGAGTTGCTTTGGAATGATATAAAAGAGAAGTAATCCAAACAAAGCATTCTTAAAACCAATTTGCCTGAAATTGAATGCACGCGTGAGACGAAGATTGAGGACATGGAGTGGACACACGGAAACGAAGAGTACAATCGAGTGAGTGACGACGTTAGAGTCAATATCATTATGCTAGAACAAAAAAGTGAGATATTTTAAGTTTAATTTAACTAATATGAAAGGCTTGAAATTTTAAATATTTATTATTTAATTTTATTTAAATAAATATATTTGTAGAGTTATGGGTCAATTCATTGAGTAATTTGAAATTGATTTACTTTTTCTTTTAAGTTTGCGAGTTTAATTTGATTTCGATTCGTATTTACTAAGGTTTAATTCAAACTGGTTAATTTCATATTATATTTGGGTGGTGTCAAAAATTACCACCTTAATTTTATGCATATAAAACTCCAATAAGTGAGATTAGTGTAGCGTGCTTTTCCTTTTTTATTTTTTATTTTTTTATTTTGAATTTATAAACCTACTGATACTCCACTGTTTGCTATATTATTAAATTGACTTGGTTACTCTTCATCCACTTGAAAGCCAATTTTGACAATTTGCACTTAAATTAATTAATTTATACGAAGGAATAATTGAGACAGTACCAACTTGCATAAAAGATGGAAAATTTGTGGGTTTTTTCTTTTCTTTTTTGGCCCCTCGATCACTCATTATTACAATATTGCTTATTATGTCTTAATAGATCGAAGAAAAAAAAGATACAATTGAGAATGAAACCCAATCGATACATGTAGAAAGGTATATTTGAAGCGATCGTGTCAATAAAAAAAACACGTGTGAAGCCGAAAAAGGGTCGTTAAATTCCCAATCCTAATTGGTCCATGCGAAATATATCCAGCCATTCATTTTTATTCTATGATTCATTTACACCACTAATCAACAAACCTAAACGCCTCAAAATGAATTAATTTTCAAATCATTTTATGTAGGGGTTGCAATAGATCAGGTTGAGACACCGGTATTTAACATAATCCACTAATCCTAATTTAACCCATCAATTTTACGGGTTACTTAAACTTAACTTGCTAACAAAAAAATTTATTTTTACTTTATGATAGTTGGTTATTACCAAAATAAATTTTGTATGTCACAATTTGATTAACCAAAAATATCAAAATTTTATCATATTAGATTAGATAAGTATTATTAATTATTTTAAATATATTTGTCTTTAAATGATATTTAATTATTAACAGTAAATCCATTGTTCTTTCACCAAAATTTAAGACAAAATGGTATCATAGTTGAAAGTTAAATTTTTTCTCATGTTCAAAAATCAAACTTTGAGAATGTTTTATGATGGTATTAACTTCAAAAGATACACAAAGAAGCAATGCAAACATAATATTTTAACTTGCCTAAAATCTAAATGCTTAAACCATGAAGGAGTTGTTTTTAATGATGTAACAAAAATGTAATCCAAGCAAAGATTTCTAAATCCAACATGCCTGAAATTGAATGTATGTGTGAAGTGAAGACTTAGAATGCCGAGGGGACGGGCAAAGATATTGAGTGAAGAAGAGTGACGGCGTCAAAGTTAATACTACTATGCCTTGACGAGAAAGTGATGTTTTTTAAATTTAATTTAACTAGCATTAAATGTTTGAATTTTTAAATTTTTATTATTTTATAATTAGTTTTTTTTTATTTATATAAATATTTATTAAATTATTTTAAATATATTTGATGACTTGTGGGTTAACCTATTGGGTAATCTAAAATTAACCCAATTTTCTTTTTGAGTTTATAAACTTGGCTTGATTTCAACGTATATCTAGAAGTCTTAGTCCAAATTCATTAATTTTGTATTAGATTCTAATTGTTTCAAAATCATCACCTTAATTTTATGTACATGAAACTCCAAATAAGTGAGATTAGTGTAGCGTGCTTTTTCCTTTCCTTTTCTTTATTTTAATTTTTTGAATTTATAAACCAGTTGATACTCCACTGTTTGGTATATTCTTAAATTGATTTAGTGACTCTTAAGCCACTTGAAAGCCTAACAATTTGCACTTAGATTAATTAATTTATACAAAGGCATAACTGACACAATACCAACTTGTATAAAAGATAGGTTTTTTTTTTCTTTTCTTTTTTTGCTCCTCCATGACTAATTATTACAATATTGTTTATTATGTCTTAATTTCCATCATGTATGTAAATATAATAGATGGAAAAAAAGAAGATATAATTGAGAATGTAAACTAAATTTCTCTCTCAATTCATCCAAAAAGAATGATGAGTGGAAATATAAGTGATTTTCACCTTATTTATTGTGAAAAAATTGTTGGAGTTAGAAAAGAAGCCCTAGAAACCAAAAGATACACAAATGATATTAATATCAATATATGGAGTTGAATAACTATAATGTGGAATTGTGCAAATTCAAACATGGTGAGTTGGACTTGGATGTAGCATAGTTGTGGTGAAATACTCAAGCTTATTAGATATGCTCCTTCTTGTGATCGACCATAGGATTTCTTTTATTCTTCTTTCTACACATTTGTCTACTCACCAACCTAATAGATTTGAATATAAGACATCACGGTTGAATTATTAAGTAGAAATTAGTGAATGTCCACAATAGGACATTTGAAACCGTACAAGATCATAAAAAGTGGAGGAGGCAAATTGTTGTCCTTTAAGCAAATTTAATTTTTTATAGGATTTAATTCAACTGTTCTTGTGAAACTTCCATTCCACAAATCAAAAGTCAACCTTTTTTCATGGCTGACAATTTGTAAAATCATATATATATATATATATATATATATTAATTTATTTAGAGTTTGGCCCGGGGGGGGGGGGATTTATAGTATGTATATACATTCATCTAACAAGAATACTTCTATATTGTGTTAAATTGCGTTTAAAATTAATTATATACAAAAATGTATTTTTTTTGGTTATGTACAACAATTGATAGAAAGCAATGTGTGATGATGTATTATACATCATGTTGAAAAAATGGGAGGTGATGCTTATAGTTCATACAGGGAGTGCCGATATACCATGTAAGATATTATTGTTCGCACCACTGTTGGAGATTATTACTTGGGATATGGTCGTTCTTATTTATCCACTCTCTTATTTTAATATTAATTTTTTTAAAGACTCTTTCAGTGAAAGTATTTGCCGGGTAAATATGGAGTTTTTCAAGTCGAATTAGGTACGAAAAATCTGCACCACATCATATTATATGACTAATGTATGTACATAAGAATGGATTTATCGAGAGAGTTGATGGGGTCAAGCTCCCAAATTTTTGAAAATTATATATATATATATATATATATATTCTCCCCAATATTTTTAGTTCTAAATTTTTAAAATTTTACAGGTTTTTATATTTTTATATGAATTGACGCTCTCAATAATATTTTAATGGATCTTTTAGGTCTTGATGTATAAAGAATTCGGCCCTCGTAAACTTCGAATGCCGATTCATCTCTGTACGGACATACACAAATTGTAAAAATTGACCACTTCACTTATATGCATACACATATAATAATAATAGCTATATATGTATATGATCCACTCAATCTGACAAACACCACTTTTCAAATTTTCTTCCAATGATAGGGGAGTTGGTTTCCCAAGGCCAATGCCCCAGTTCCCATCAAACCTATGCGGGAGTTAAAAACAAGTTAAATTAATTTTTTGCCGTGGATGGGTTAAACATCCGCGAGATTATTTTGATGTGTGAGATTAATTGTTTTTTATTTTAATTATTTTATTTGATACTAATCAAACACTTTTATTCATTATAATATATGATTAGATTTAATACAATGATTTATTCAATCACACACTTTTAGTATTCAGAAAACTTTAGGCTAACTTTTAGCATTCAGAAAACTTTAGACTATGTTTATTTTATAATTATTTATCGTCTAAAAAAACACACTTAATTATTACTCATTCTTTTTTATCTCTTTTTTTTTCTTTTACACAATTATCGAAATAAAAATATTTAAAAAATACATCAAAATTTAAAAATAAACAAAACCTTAACAATTACGCATCACACAGTTAAAACACTACAACTTGGCTTGAATCTTTGATTTAAACGGCTACTGTCATTATTCATTAGTTATGCTATCTTGATCCGTAACATATTGAGCCAAGTTGAAGGGATCAGTCGTGGCTTTACAATGTCCAGGTCAATAATTTTATAAATAAATAACAAGTTGATGATAATTTATGAAAATTCTACAGATTTAGAAAACTAATACAATCAAAGTAGGAACAAACGGAACTGGTCTAATGTCATTTATGTATTAAATTTAAATAAACCAAATCCCCCGTTGATGCAGCTGGAAAAACTGGGCTATCTTCGTTAAATTTTAAACCTAACCACCTTTTGGTATAATTGGTTCGTAATTTTCAAAACTACAGAGCCTGTAATATTCGTTGGTGCTTCGCTGCAAAGGTGTGTGGAGGGTTGACAGTTGACAAACTTGATAAAGTGGGAAAGAAAATTTCAAGCCGAGTAAAGACTTGGTTGGGGGAAGAGGCGAGGCCGAGAATTGTCAACCATAAGCGGCGTGGCGTCGGTCAATGCTTCATTTCGTCGGTCTCTTTCCTATTTCTTCGTCTCATCATTCGTCCCTTTCGTTCATCGTTTCTTTCCGTGTCACCTCTCGCCTATATTTTCTCTTCTTGGGGGAGTTCCTGGGGTGTGCTGGGCTTTGTGCGATTTTAAAGATACAATTTTTATTCAATACCTGAAGCCTGATTTTGGTTTCCTTCTTCGCCGTTTCTGGGTTCTGACTCTAAGTCTTGGCAGAGAAAAATGGCTGTGAGTTTGGCCTCTCTCTTCTCTTTATTAGTATGTGTGTGATCTTAATTCCTGTGATGTTTTCTTTTGATTAAGTGATGAGAACAGCAGATTAATGTAGTTTTGAATGCCTCTTTCTGTAAGTTTTTATGTTGCAAAAATTGTGGTTTGAACCTGTTGCTGATGTCTTCAGTTTGGCAAGTCTTTGTTGTTTCATCTTCCACCGTTGTTTTCTTACATTGTACCTCTCTAAAACTGGATGCACTTTTGTTTTGTTTACCGCAATGAATGATCGATCTGCGGTCAACGGATCCAGTTGATAACAGATGAACTGCATAAGACAGTATTTTCCATGGCTACACCTTTCTGTATATGTTGATCAAGTGCTTGTGTATGTGGTTGCTTGGATTGTCTTCTGTTTTAATCTTTTGGCTTGTTTTCAGCAGAATGTCTGATATTGTATTCGAAAGTGTTGGCTGATGATGGTGGGTTTTCCCCCTATTGGGTTTAGTTTTTAGTTTTTTCACACATCATTTAAAGGTGAAAGGTCCATATATGTATGACTGCCTGTTTGTCTTGATCTTTGTTTTCTTGATTTCAACAGTTGGAATATTTATGTACTTGAAATATCATTCTTAATCCCTCCTTTAAGGAATAAATTGAAGGTCTTTGTTGGAATAAAAAAACGATTGATCAACCATGTTTTGCGACAAAATCGTTAAAATGCTCTATCTTGTTCATAATCTCAATTGCACACTTATTTCAAATTCTGAAGGCGATTGCTCTCAATGTACTACTTGTATGGGTTAAATTAATCAATATCTGCGCGTAGGGGTCCAAGATTCTCTGTCTTGTGGTTTTGAGATTGATGGTTTTGGCCTTCTCCTTAAAGAACCTAATTATGATAGACCTGTTCAACAAACAAGCACTTTTGCTTGTACATATTCTTTTTTGTTTCTCCAGCCAACATCTTCACAAGTTATTAGTCTAATATATGATCAATGCATCTTCTTTTACCTGATATAATTTTACAAATGCATCGATATTTACTTGATATGATAATACAATTGCCAAAATGATAGTTTTATTTTCAGTTAACTAATCATTTTCATTTTTCTTCAGTACTTGATCCCAGAGCAATCACTAGCAATAAAGGTTTACATGTGAATCAGGGCCACTTATCAGTATTTTTTTCAAAAACTAACTTATGGATTCTTTGTAGTTATTGGATGACGTCTCTTGGATTTTTTTACTACTTGATCCATTGTTTTTACCTGTAAAACATATTCCTTAGATACATCATGTGCATTTAATTTATCAACTATGGGTGTTGAAATTGAAACATATTGGATCTTGAATCGTGGTCATGCATCCAGTGGAAGGACGTGCTGTACTTTCTTGAGTTGCAGAAAAAGTCCAGTACTTAACAACATAATCTCACCAGTTAATACCAATTATTATGGGGCATGATCTTGCTGAATGTTTTAAGCACCTTCTTGTATCATCACCCCTCTACATGGTATCCTGGCCTTGTATTGATTATTTGCTCTTGCTGTTTTCTCAAATTATAGATATGTATTTGAAAACATTATGCAGCCAAATTTGTACCCCCTCTATTTTATTTCGTTTCCCTTGTTAAATCAATTATTTTGGTGACGGGGGCTGATCACAGTGGAGGAGAGTGGTGTTCTGCAATTTAAATTGACATAATTCATAATGTACCCTGTTAGTAAATAATGTTTACATTGCACAATTAGAACCTTGAGGGTTTGTTCACTTAGAGTGATTGGGTTTGATTAATTAATTTGTCTATGCTAATTATATGTTCACTTAGAGGGATAAGAACATGGGCTTAGTACTAAGTGACCAAAATTTTGGATAATAATCCATCTTACTAAATGTGATAAAATAATCTTATTTAGTTGACCCATTTGATATTTTTTCTAAAAAATATTTTGACCTCTTAATATAATAATGACCAATATTTTTTATAATATTTAAAATTAAATATAATTTTGTGACATTTATGAATGCCAAAAACATAAATATAATTTACAATAGTTTAATTTTATTGAATAAATATCAAATGGAATTATATAGCAAATACTACTATATTAATTTAGTCTTATTAAACAATTCAACTTAATAAACACATTATTAAATTATCTCATAATTAACTTATCATTCAAAATAATTCTTAAGACTTTAATCCTATCAAGTAAAGTGAACATCCCTTGAAGAGTTGTCCATATCCAATTGCTTGTCTTGGTGAATTTGAACTCTGTCTCTACCTGAATTTCATAGATTATCTGACAGTTATTGTTTATATGTTGTCTCCGTTGTGAGGCTACTGCTCATTTATATAAACTTGAAAAACGCCGAGATGTACCTTTTTTGTGTATAAGAACTGAACATCAGCTTGTCGGAGAAGGCAATGATACCATTTTTTGTTGTGAAAGCAGCGTCCAAATGTCCCGAAGTTCGGGAACTGGGAAAATGAAGACAATGTGCCTTACACAGTTTACTTTGATAAGGCAAGAAAACATAAAGGTGGCAAGATGATTAATCCAAATGACCCCCAAGAGAATCCAGACCTGTTTTCCAACATTGATCCTTCTGCTCCTGCTCCTGCTTCTCGTCCACCGAAACTGAGACCTAGACTAGATGAACCAATGGGAAGAGGAGGTGTCAGGCCAACACCTGAACATAGAGAGGGCAGGGAAGATGGTGATTTTAGGCAATTCAGTAATTCTCCAGCTCGCGGTGAAAATACTGGTCATCGAACTCCTAATGAATCAAGTAATGGTGGTCGTGGACAGAGGCCAGCTCGAGCTGCAAGGCCAAGTACAGGACCAGAGCAAAGCTTTGAGCGGTCACCACTCCATCCACAGTATCAGGCCAAAATTATGGGTGGAGGAAGTGGTGGATCTCCTGCTTGGCAAGGAAGAAACCATGATAGTAGTCATGGCACACCTGGAAGATCCCGGCTAAGGCCAGCTCGAGGAGATGAAAGTGTAAGATTTCATATTCCATTGATTGCAATTCCTTGATTTTATGAATTTTTCAGCTGTTGTATTCTGTGTATTCTTACACTTTCTATTGTCATTTTCTTCCCGACCCTTTCTCATCAAATGAAAAGTACGCAAGGCCTTATCATTTTCCTCTATGCTACTGATCCAATGAAATTAACATTCAACACCTGCTGCTACCTTTCCTCTAATGAATTTCATTGCAAATGGTAGCCTGACAAAAGCGCTGCTGTTCCAAGATTTGGTGAATGGGACGAGAGTGATCCTCAGGCGGCCGAAAATTTCACTGGCATATTCAACAAAGTGCGGGAGGAGAGGAATATCGGCCCTGGACGGGCGTCGGGTACTACTCCAAAGCATCCAACCTTCGTTGCATCCACTAAACCATCCAGTGAACCTAAGGTTAGTTTATTCAAGCATCTTTGGGTCCGTGTAGCCGTTAATTAATCTTCTATACTTCTGCATCTGTCTCATCTTTCTTCTCTCCTCCTTTAATACAGAAATGCTGCTTCCCGTGGTGGTAGAACGAGACAATCTTTTTCTTTCATTATATTGCTATGACAAACACGTAAATAGCTTTGGGAAGGCTATTCTCATGCTGAGATGGTGCATTGTTTCAGCTAACTAGCTTGGCTGTTGTTGGAATAAACACGAGTCTTCGTATTGCTGCTTCATCGTCTCTGTGCTGCCCATTGATTACTATTACTCCGCTCTTCTTACTTGCGGTTTTTCAATTGTAATGTTTGTGAAATAGTGAGGCTACCTGTGATAGATTCTTTGATTCCAATGGACCACTGCGTTGCTTTTGTTGCATAGGCAGCTGTTTGAATTTTTCCATGTTCTCTCTCTCTTTTTACGAAGAGAGAGGTGTCATTTTCTGTGTAGGTTATTGCTTCTTCTTAAGGAAAATTTATTGTATACTTTCTCTGTACGGTGTTATTGTTTCTATTACTGAACGTGTTTTTAGAGTACAATTGTCCACTCATTTTGGATTGTTTTTAAATTTTAGAATTTCAAAATATATATTTAATTATTACATTTATTATTATTTTTATTTTTACACAATTTTTAAAATAAAAATATTCAAAAATATGCAAACAAACGTAGCCGAAGGATTTATACCCAATCACAGGGTTTTTTCTTTCCGTTATACCGTTCTTATATATACCCATTCTTTGACGTCAGCCTAGCCTTTCTCTGCAAATTCCGACAGTTAAGTCGAGCATAGGTCTCATTACTATCTATTTCAATTTCAAAACTTGGAATTGGTAGGCTATGTTTGTTTTCACGTCTGTAGATATTTTTAAGTGTTTTTATTTTAAAATTTATATAAAAAAATAAAAAAATAAAATTTAAAATATGTAATAATTAATTGTGTTTTTAAAGTAGAATATTATAAAATAAATATAGTTGTAGAATTTCGTTTAATTAACAAGTTAATTATAAAATACCTAATATATGTACATTTTTTGGTTACGCCATGTGCTCAATAATTGAGCATGAATATAAATGATAGAGAATGTATTTTATTTATAAAATTTGACTAAAAATATGTACATCTTAAAAATTAATTATACTATAATACGGTGGAGTATATTAGTATTTACCGCAATTGTGCATTAGTATCCATCACAATTACATATTATGAAGTACAAGGAAAGGGTGAGCCAAACGCTATGCACGAAAGTTTCAGCTCCAATTCTTCGGGTCTTTGGCTGTTGTTTAAATTTTAAAATTTTTCTAATTCTCAAATTTTGATTATTGATATCACCTCCGAGTAAAGCAATTAGAAAACAGCAGTCGAAACTGAAGCAGGTAAGGTTCTTGAATCCTCAATCTGAAGCCCTTTTGCAGGCACATTTGGAAAAACTTGAATCAATGTCTATCGAATTTATCTGTCGCCGTTCTAGTCAGTTAACGTGAACCCACTAGAAAACTCGAGCATTTTTTTTCTTTTGAAAATTTTGCATGCCATCAGATATATTGTCTAGATTTCTGCGCTTACTTCATTGTTGAGGTGAAATTTCACCGTTTCATGGGTGTTTTTTGCTCTAAAGATTGATTCTTTTTGGTGAAATTCGGTTATCCATTTGAAAAGTTATGGTAAGGGAGCAGAGTACCGAGTCGTTTTACATGCGGCTAAGAAAGTCGGCATTGGCCTCAGCTTCATGTGCTCTTCTGCTTATTTTTCCCTCAACTTCGGATACAGATTCACTATGTGCTTTGAGAATTATAAGATGTGTCGTAAAGCCTGATTGGATTAGGTATGCTTGTTACCCGGCTTCGAGTTTCCAGGGAATTCACAAATTTTGCTGGTCCTAGGTTGAGTTAATCCTCGGATGAGCCATCACCATTTTGTCGATCAATTGGGGTTTCCATAGGGATCTTAGGACTTAGGAGGGACCTGCAAATTAGCTCGTCAGCATGTGTTCTTGTTGTTGACAGTCATAGGCCAGTTCATTTGCACTATTTGAGCGACCAAAATGATCGTGTGGTGGTGCTGTATGCAAGGGATGATGGGCATTAGAATGACTTGGCATAAGATTTTGATGTACAAGCTCCTGCAAAAACAAGTGATTTGAACAGTGATAATGAGGTAGAAGATGATTCAGATAGTGGAGATGAAAATGAGAGTGGTATCGAGGAGGGTGGCGAGGTAGTAAAAAGAGGAGGAGAGCTTCAGAGGAAAATGAGAGTAATAACGTTAAGACTTTTCAGGAAGTCGAAGAGAGTATTATCTCATGGGCACTTTCCTTGGGAAGCCATCCGGGTGCTTTATGTATGAGCTGTCTTTTTCACTGAGGAAGAACAATAATGAATTACTCTGGTTGGCGTGTGTGGCTTTAACCGATCAGTTTGTGAATGAAAGGTTAACAAATGAGAGATACCAGGCTGGTGTTGCAGAACTTAAACAGCACATTAATAATTCAGGTAACATGGACACTACTGCTTCTGTCACACTCAAGGATGGCACAGAGGTCTGTGCCTTATTCTTCTAGAATTGCTTATGGGGATGAACCAGGGCTGATGTTGTTGCAAGAATGGAACTTTGTTTGACTCTATGCTATGCTTGTCCTATATTGGGACTGGGCTGAGAACTTGAAGTGACAATGGCTTGAAAAAGATGCAGCTTCTTTGGGCTTGGATGGGTTTTGCAGGGGAGGAGTGCATGCAGAAATTCCAGTATACTGCATCATCCAGAGTTTAGGCTCATAGATTTTGATTATTGAGGTTTCTTGCTATTGCATGGCTATAGCTCAAAAGTCCCTTCAGAGTCTGCTGCAGAGTCGGATGGCTCCTCTGCTGTCAAGCACTTTCACAAGGCTTGTGATGCATTGCCCCTTAGAAATCTTGAGAAGCTGGAAGTAGGAGTGTGACAGACTACTGTGGTGCAAAGGGCACTTCCTGGACAAGGGACAAAGTTGGGATCAATAAGAAGTGGAATTAAGTTAAGGTGGGTGTAGCTTGAAGACTCAGCTGATACAAATTTTTGTGCCTCCCTCAGGCTTTGACTAAGTTTGGAATTTAGATACTTTCTGATGGATGCTTTGAATGAAGAGCAGGAATGAAACCTTCGATATGTGAGTACTCAAGAGCAGAAAAAGGCTTTGACTGTTTGGTGTCTGAGGAAAGCCGCAGCTTGGTTCATGCATTTGGAAAATGCTTTCACAAGTGCAGCTAAGGAGACCAGTGCTGATTACTTTCATGAGCTTTTTGAATCATCATGGATAGTTTTAAAGATAGTTGCTGTAAGTTCATTGATGATCAGTTTGACAGAAATTTGATTGCGCTCATATTCATCACTGTAGGAATTGAGTTCTAACCCTCCCCAACCCCTGCCCTTTCTCGACGCATTTTTTGTAGACAGACTCTGTTTTATTGATTTTTTTTTTCGAATGGAAAATATTTCTCAGCACATGGCGTGATGCTTGGTTACAATTTAGAATTTGTTATTAATATGTTTGCTCTAGTTCTTGTTGTTTTTGACGTTGAAATGGTTGGCAATGAGTTTCAATATATTGGGTTATGCTTGGTTCAACATGTTGGGTTATGTTTGGTTTTTATTTTCCACTTTTCACTCTACTAAAAAATTTTACATTACAAATTTTATTTAAGTTCAAAAGTTCAAAATTCTCATTCTTTATTTTTTATAATTAATTAATTCTTTTTCAATAATTTCTATTATTCACAATCAAATCAACACCTATCAACTTTATAATTCTTCTACCCACAATCATATATATATTAATGTTCTACAAATTTATGTACTATTGCATCATCAAATTATCATCACATATTAATTATATATAATTGAAAATATTCCCTTATTTTACAACTTAATACCAAGCACAAATTTCCTACCCTCTGTCTTTCGCCCATTCCACTTCCATTGCATCGTTGACTTCCGGCCAAGAGAAAGAACAGAGTCTCTCATCGGCATGCTTGTCAAATCGATTATACATGGTCTTTATTAGAAGCTGGATTTCTTGAATTAACCTTGAGTTGTTAAAGGATTTCAGCATGTTTGCATATAATATTCTTAAGTCTCATGATGTATCCATTCATTTACCCCCTCTGGTGGCTCAATTGTGGGAGTCTTAGATGGTGATAATCCTTTATTTTCTCCTATCTCCTGCAATTGGACAAGTACCCAGGACATGTCTCTCATTTTTTGTGGTGAATGAGAAGTATTTCATCAGATAAAGCAATGGATACATCCCATGCTTGGTATGCGCACACAAATCTGGCATCAATTGCAATAAGGGGAAAATTCTATGGCTGCCATTCTTATGCAAAAACTTGCCTGAAATTGCTTCACTCCTTTTTTAAGATCCTACATGTAGTGCATATTTTCGTTACTGATTTCCTTTGTAGGCAGTGATGGCTATAGATGTGTCATCCTTACTAGTTTTGCTCTTGGCTATTAAAGTTGGCTCCATCGGGTTATTTGTTCACAAAATGGCAATTATTTGCTCAAGCATATTTCCATGAGATCACTCAGTTGTAAAGGTGTCAATTGAAAGAAAAAAGAGTACGGCATTGCTATCATATTTTGTTGTTGTTTTTCATCTATTTTAATTGAAAATAAAGGGCTACTTTTTTTTCAAAACAATTATTTTGATATTTCATCGAAAGTATAATCAAACTGTGATGACGATGGCCGTACATGATTTTATCATAAATTTTCAAATGTATATTAGGAGTGTGGGTAAGATAAAACACAAGTCCGTAGATTTGAGAAACATTGAATGATCAAGTGTTAGTTTGAACTATGAGTAATTTTGAGTTTATTATAGACAAGTGATAAACACCTATTTTTTTCCCCATTATTTTAATATTTAAATAATTTATTTCTTCAATTGCATCAAACAACTTAATATCATTTACTTCTCAACACTATGCTTCAACTAATATTTAAATATCAATTTGTTAAGCTCAATTTTTTCAACAAGCTTATTTAGCAATAGTTTAGAAATAGTCCAAACGCTATTGCATTAATCGATGTATGTTCTTTGTAATCCTAAAAAAAAAAATCATGAAAAATTGAGAATTGGTCAATTCCATCACCTATTCCATATTTTTAAGATTAATATTTTGATGGCGAAAAAAAAAAACCCAAAAAGAAAGACAAAAGAAAAAGGAAAAATAAAAACTATAGATTTTTAATTTTAATTAATGCAGGCACTTTCTCCGATCTCCACAATCCCAACCAAACATGGCCTCGAGGTAAAACTTATAATGACAGCGGCGCGTTTGACAGGCCTGAAACGTGTCTCCTCTTTCCGTCTTCTCACCACAAATGCACGCCTCTGTATGAGAGTATGTCTAATAGTTTTCTTCTCTGTTCTACCTTATATTAGCATAAAAATAAACAGCTCTTTTCCTTCTCTTTACCTCTTTGATAAGCTCTCCGATTGGAAGAAATCAGGTTAGGTTTTCTTCTTTGCTGCTTCTAGAATCATCACATGGTCAAAAGGTGGACTTTATTTAGATGTTCGATATATTATCCGGTGGTTTTTTTTTTTTTTTTTGTGGTTTTGATTTGATTAGATATATTCCATTCATACAGGCCTGATGTTTGATTTTTGAATTTAGGGATTTTTTTTCCTTCACGTTGTCGATCGTTTACAATGTGGGCTTCTGTGGTTGCGGCTCAGAAAGAAGTGCTTTCTTAGGGTTTCCCACCTTTCTTTCTTATGCTAGGGTTTTCTAAAGTTGGTCTTCATTCTATTTTTGAGGAATCGATATTAAAAGTATTTTTAACGCCTGATGTTTCCTCTGTTCTTGTGTGTGTGTGTGTGTGTTCCTTTTTTGTTCGTCAAGCTGAAACTTTACTAGTCATTCTTTTGGTGAATATCAGTAAAAAGTTAAAACTTTCCGAGTCACTCAGGCCTTTTTTGGTGAATGAAAGATGAAGGTTGAAGTTTTTGCCTCATTTACTATATGAACTAGGGAAGAGATCGGAGAGAATAAAATTTTGTAGTTAGTTCCTATTGTTTGCTGGTTTTGATTTTTAAGCAATTAATTATAATATCAATGAATTTATTGTGCCTTCACATTTTGAATCATCATCATTTGAGAGTTGCGTGCCGTTGCTCCAGTTAAAGTTAAATTGCTTCTGAATCAGTTGCTATTATTCGAATACAGACACATGCGCGCGTGCACACATAAACACATGTTGTTTGTTGGTTTTGATTTTTGAGCAATTAATTATAATATCAATAAATTTCTTGTTCCTTCACATTTCGAATCATCATTTGAGATTATCTTGCTGTTGCACCAGTTGAAGTTAAATTGTTTCTGAATCAGTTGCTATTATTTGAATATATATATATATATACACACACACACATACACACACGTGTGTATCTATATATATATGGTGTACTACTTAAAGTGATTAGTGGGATATGAATATTAAAATTAATCTGAAGGTGCATGTTGACTTTAGTTCACATCAATAACATAACTATATTGGATTAATTTAACTTGAAAATGCTCATTGAGGATTTCTGTAGATTTCTCGGGTGAGGAGTAGGCTGCAACTATGTTATAAATCAACTCTGTCAAGTGCTCCTGGTTCAGTTGTAGATTGCAGTCCAACTCTATATGCTTGTTAATATTTACCTTAGGAATATGCAGCCCACTATGAAAGTTTTAGCTGTCTATTGGATAGGGAAGTCCTCTCTTATGTTGGTGCAGTTGTCATGAAACTCTAAAAACCAGTGAGCCTTTTGCCATTACATTGTACCTGATATAACATTGATTGACTGTAGCAGTGTTGTTAATGGCGTATGGTGCATTATGGCGCCAAGGCATACTCGAGCCATGGCGCACGGCGCGGCGTGCGACATATTGAAATATGGCGCAATATTATAACAATAATAAAATAATTTATACTATTAATAAATTTCATAAAATATAATATAATTAAGTTTTATATGCAAAAACTCCTATTGCAAATATCAAATGTTAAGTGAGGCAAATGTCAAAAAGCTTATAAACTACAACCATAGTCCAATCCATAATTCATAATCCATAAATATAAAGTAAAATAATATCTTAAATTCTTAATAATCAGAATCATCAAAACCCAAGTCTTCTTTTTCATGCTCTTTATCTTCTTCAAATTCATTTGACTTGTACTCAACCCCTTCTTCAATATCATTAATATTAAGTTCTTTTTCTTCTTCCTCTTCATCAATCAATTGAAGCAATTGATGAGGTGCATCTGACTTAGATGGAAGAGACTTCTTGATTGTCTTAGAACTTGATGCTCCACCCTTTGTTGCCTTAGCTCGAAAATTATATGCCTCTTCTTCAATTCCTGAAGCTCGAGCTACATCACTTCAAGTCAAGTCATGACCATCATGTACAAGAGCATCCTCCTCATCACTTGCTCCGTCAACTTTCCCTAACATCCACTCATTGCTATCATCTATATTCTCCAATGAAATTAGATCAATGGTAGCCCGTGCATCATATCGGCGTTTCAAAGCCCTATTATATTTGATGTATACTAAGTTATTCAAACGGGCTTGATGTAATCTGTTTCTTTTCTTAGTGTGAAGCTGCATGAATTAATAGAATAATTAGTCATCAAACTTTAAACGAAACTTTATCACGTTATAATTAATAATTTGTAATACATATGAAATAAAGTATACTTACTTGCTTAAATACACTCCAGTTTCTCTCACAGCCGGATGCACTACAAGTAAGGCTGAGTTTTTTCATTGCAAAACTCTATAAATTTGGTGTTGAAGATCCAAAAGAAGACCACCACTTGGCTAGTAAATAAAAAAAGACAACTATTAAACTAAAAAATAAGTAATATACTATGATTGAATAATAAAATCATTCATTTTAAAAATTTTTCATTACCTGGTGCTCTTGCGCTTCTCTGTCTGATGGCTATATTCATTCCAAACAATCCTTCTGCCTTTTTATACATTGGAATCTCCTCAATAATCTTATCTTGCTAGTGAGAATTGGGCATCAGCCTTTCTATGCAATCATACAATCCCTTCATAACTTCCACATCTTTCTCTATATTAGGATTAGCATAGAAAAATTCAGGATTTAAAAAATGTCCAGCTGCATGCAAAGGTCGGTGGAGCTGAATTGACCATCTTCTATCAATTATCTCAAAAACATTCTTGTACTTCTCTTTATTGTTGGCAAAAGAGGCCATAATTGCTTCTTTAGCCCTATCCATGGCCTCATATATGTTACCCATTGGTGGTTTATTCTCACCATCCACCAACCTCAAAACTTTCACTAAAGGCCCAACTATCTTCATTGCATAAGAAATAGTATTCCAGAAAGAAGGCATCATCATCACACTAGCTACTGTCTTACCTTGCGCTTCTTTTGCATACTTACTCGTGGCCTATGCCTCTGAAGTGAACATCTTTTGTAAATTAGCCTTTTGAACTTGAAATCTTTTCAAAGTAAGAAAGGCGGTGGCAAATCATGTCTTCGCAAGTCGAACCATATCTATTCCTTTAGTGAATCGTCTCATCATGTTCAACACCGCTCTCTCGTGTGTCTTTTTGACATTTGGGATTTTGAATATATCCTCAAATATCAAATCAATGCAATGTGCAGCGCATAGAGACCAATATAAATGTTTATATTTGGCTTCCAAAAGAGCTCCTGATCATTTAAAAAATAAAAAGTAAGTAAACACATTATAAATAACACTTTTAAACAAATAATTATTAAAATACTTTTACCTGCTGCAACATTGGCACTAGCACTATCTGTTATTACTTGGATAGCATCTTGCTCTCCAACACGGTCAACAAATCGTGAAATCAACTCATACATTTTGTCTCCAGTATGTGCATATGCCGAGGCATCTATAGACTCAATAAATCGGCTCCCTCTTGGACAATTCACTAAAAAGTTTATTAATGTCCTGTTCTTCTTGTCAGTCCATCCATCTATCATCAATGAACATCCATACTTTGCTTGACTCTCTTCGTGACTCTTCAAAATTACATTAGTGTGTTCCAATTCCTTTTGTAAGAAAGTGACTCTCACTTCATGATAAGAGGGTGGTTTCATGCCAGGTCCATATTGTCCAAATGCTTCCACCAGTGGCATAAAGCTATCATAATTAACGGCATTGAAAGGAATGCCAACATCATACATCCAACGAGCAAATTTTTGTACTGCATATTCCCTCTTAATCTTCATTGCCTCGTCAAATTTAATGTTTTTTCCCTTCCCTACCTTCATAATCTCGTCAGGCTCTTGTTGAAAGAACATATCTGTAGGACCCATCTGTTTTGGTTTCTTTGTTTGGAATTTTGACAAAGAAATAGAAGAACTCGATAGAATGCGCTTTCCCTTTCCATAATTTAAAGCCACATTTTGCTCCTCTTGTTGCTCTTGCTCTTCAGCCACCATATCAAAATGAGGAATGGCATCCATCAAATTCTTTAAGTCCTTTTGTTCCATGAACTTTCTTATTTCCTCTTTTACGTGTTCTGGGCATTTGACACACACCTTTGTATTTCTAAATCCTCCAACTAGGTGTTGCTTGTGTCTTGTTATCCCTCCTTTGGAAATTTTATCACAAAAAACACATTTCACGTCATTTGTATTTTTTGGATCAATTAAAAGTGCATAGTTCCAGGCAGGATCCTTCTGAGCACTTGAAACATCAGAACTATTTTAAGTCGACATTTTTGCAGGCTGAATCAAAAGAGACATAAAACATGCCATTACTTAACAAAGAACAAAATATAGAAACGGGACAGAGCCAATTTTTAAAATTTAAAAACCATTAACTAAACTGAACTTAAATATCATGTCATCTTCAAAACAAATCCATTTATACTATGCAGCCAGACAATTTTTAAATTGCAAACCTATAATCAATCAGCTGCCAACAGTGGAAGTGAGGAATAACTGATAAACCCAAAGCCAAACGCAGCGCTAGAAGGGAGTGAGACGCGGCGACGGAACAGAACGGAGTGAGACGCGGCGGCAGAACAGAACGGAGCGAGATGCGGCGGCGGAACAGAACAGAGCGAGATGCGGCGGTGGAACAGAGCCATATGTGGCGGAACAGAGCCGACAAAATCAAATGTAGCGAAAGTGCAAAACCTAGAGCTAAGTGCAACGGTGGAGCACAGCCAGACGCGGCGGAACAAAGCCAGTAAACCAACAACGACGAAATCCAGACGCAGCCCAGAGCTTGACGCGGCTGTGGAACAAGGCTAGACGTGGCGAAACAGAGCTAGAGGTCGCGGAACACAGCCGACGAAATCAGATGCAGCAAAACCAGACGCAATAGCAGAGATGTTAGGGCTGATGTTCGACAGCGGATATGAATTGTTCAAAGAAAACTTTTTTTTTTTTTAAATAAAGCGTGTATTGTAATACACGTTTATGTCTGGCGTAGAGGCGCGCTAGCACGTGGTCCTGCCTCAAGCGCGCCAGATTGAAGCACACGCCATTTTCTGGTAATGGCGCGATCGGCGCGCCATTGGCGCCATACGGCATGGCGCGCGCCACTGCACGCCTTTTACAACACTGGACTGTAGCCTAAAGCTACCTTGCATAATTTTGGGATACTTAAGCACTTCATATCTGTGGAAAATAACTGATTAAGCAAATGGAAGTTTTTCTAATTTTTTGGTAACACATTCAAAGGGCTTCCTAATGCGATTTTCTTTTTAACTTTTTGAAAAATATGATTAATCATTAATTAAGGATGTTGGATAAATGGTGGAAGGGTGAATTATTGGATGATGATCTTGGCAAGCTCAAAGTTCTTGCATTTGAAAGTGTCCAACCATGAACTCTGACCCATACAGTATAAGAGCAAGACAGATGACATTTACAAGCCCAGGTCCCTGGAGTTTAACTTGTTGACCATAACATTCATAGATATCTGTGATCCATGCATCTTGAGAAAGATTTGGCATGTGAATGATGACAGAAGTGGGCAAAATGTTGTTCCATATACATTTTCATTTGCAGCTCTTGTAAGGTGTTTTCAATCTCAATACCTCCTGGATTCCATGTGCCTTAGACTAGCTTTCATTTCCTCTCTTGTACCTTTCAGAAAGCTTAAAGCTGAGATTGGATGTGATATTACAAGATTATTGCAAAGATTATTATCTTTAGGGGTTTGTGCTATATAGTTGATCAATCATATTGAGGTATAGACCTAGTTTCTGGAGCAGTGATTAGAATGTTACAGTTAGAAACTAGACACCCGAATTAAGGATGCTGCAGTGCTGTGGCCAGTTGGACAGCAGATGCTGTATTTTAAATGGATCTCCATATGCTTTTCGTTGCTTCATTGGCTGTTCATCTAACGTTTGTCACACAGTGTGCTTTGGAATAATTTGCATGCTCAATCAGAAATGCAAGCTTGTGTTATCTACCTACTCATATATTTGGGTTCTTTTTTAACCTTGGTTGGAAAATTTCAATGTGGTAATTTTTACATCGATACAAGGATTGTAATTAACTTTTAAAAATTTGAAATTTCTTTAAAAGCCTGGCTTCTTGGTGCATTTAGTGCTGTTGACCTATTTTCTAGGCTGCCATATGAAGGAATTTTTTTACATGTTCCAGTAATTATAAAATTTATTCTGTATCATTATTCAACGTATCTGATATGTTCATCAAATTTACTAAATTTTGCTTTTACAGATATCCAGGAGATTTGTGCACTTGCAATCTGGTCACATCATGAGCAGCCAGGACCAAATGAAGAGGTATACAAGGGCCAGAAATAGGAAGCGAATGTTAGATGTTGATCTCAATGTTGAGCCCCCGTGTGAAAACCGGGATCAGGAGGGGCCTTCAAATCGCACTAGGTCCCAGGACAGGCAGGCAGCTCAAGAAGGAGCTGTTGCACTGCCTCCAGCAATTGATCTAGAGGCGCTTGATGATGATGTTGTTATTTCTTCACCTAGAGCATTTGCAGAAGTATATTATATCGCAGTCCTTTTCTCTTTATTCTCCAATTATTCATTCAAGTTCATTTTTTTTCTGCTTGCACTGGTATCGATGTAATGTAACATTTTTCCTTCAGGCCAAAAACAATTCCAGAAGGAACTGTGGACGTACTATTGTGGTTGATGTAGAATCTGGTAATTCAAGTTCTGTATGCCTTGTCTAGATGGTGCTTTTCTTGATCCAAACTGGGATATTTTCTGCCAGCTATCTTCCTCTATGGCTAATTTGGCTCATCAGTACTTTCTCTGTTGTGGAAACACCATCTTGTATGTTGATTTTGTTCATTGCGGACCAAGATTTATGTAAATATGGTTTCAGTTTTGCATATTGTAGAAAGGTGCTTGAATAGCGTTGCTGCACAATTGCTTGAACTGTTTCAGATTGACCACTTAAAGTTGCAAAATTGAAGTTAAATCACATATATAAGAGAAATTAACCTCTGCATTAAGAAATATGGAGTTCGGGAATTTTCTTTCTGCATCTGATTTTCAAGAAAAGCACTTCTTGTATTCCATGAGAATAGAGATCAAGAGTTTGTAACAATATTTGTTCCTGCCTATATCTCATGGATATCATTGAGAATCACTTGTTTCTTGCAATTGCCATGCTTTTGGTTTTAGAAGCAACATTGCAGCTAGCATCTTTATGGGTGCTGGATTTTCTTTGTGATTCTGTTGTGTCTGGGCATTTGAAGTGATATAAAAAAAGTCAAACTATTAAACAGACAGGAATTCCTGAGGTTTTTGTTATTGGTGGTTGATGGAACCGTTTTTTCTTAGTTTCCGGTTTTCAGATTCTGAGAAATTGTTTGAAGTCCTGAGGTTTTTGTTATTGGTGGTTGGTGGAACCCTTTTTTCTTAGTTTCATGTTTTTACATTCTGAGAAACTGTTTGCTGATGTGATTCATAATTATCGCAGAGGAAAGGTCATCTCACAACAAGCGCAGAAAGGTTTCTACAAACCAAACTATTATAAACTGTGACCTTTACATAAACCTGGAAGACAGTAGCAATTCAACGGTAAGATAGTTTCTATGCATGAAATCTTCTATCAGCCGATTTTATTGTTTGATTTCTCGTTTATTCATATAGTTGTCTCAAATTTAATGACTTCACAGTGGTTTTATGGAACATAAGATTTTGCATTGTTTTTATCCTGTTCATTAGAAAATACCTTGATATTAAGTCAGGCAGTTCATCACTATCTTAAATAAATACATATTTTTTCAGTTTAATTAGGTTCTTATAATATCTTTGATAGTTACATTACAGTTACATGAACTGCCATATGTAGAAGCCTGCCAGATACACTCGTTTAAACAAGTTTCAGGATGTATTATTCTATTTGTAAAACTTCTATTTAGTATAATAAAACTCTGATTTTGAGGGGATCTGTACGCTGTGGCACGTGATATAGATATTTTCTATTTGGGTTTGGATTGTTCATTTGTGAGGCTTACATTACTGCATACTGCTCAACATTTTATGATATTAAAATTGATTAATTATTGACCTCAGTTCCTTCGTCATCATTCCTTTTGGATGGAATTCCCCTCATATTTATTTAATGATTTCCTAAGATGACCTCCATCATTTGATTGATGTGCCTCTTGGATTTCCTTTTGTTGGGTGGGTGGGGTTTACTGTTGATATTGGTGTCCATTTACTGGTAATATTGTGTATGAATTTTAGAGAAAGAGTGGACAGAGTAAGGCATTGGCTCCTTTACCTCCAGCCCCGCCGAAGGAGCCAACATTCAGCTGTCCGGTTTGCATGGGACCGCTAGTCGAGGAGACATCAACAAAGTGTGGTCACATTTTCTGCAAGGCTTGCATCAAAGCTGCCATAGCTGCTCAGAGCAAATGTCCTAGCTGTAGGAGAAAAACAACTGCAAAAGACATTATAAGAATATACCTTCCTGCTACTAGAAGTGCTTGAGGTTTCCATCTATCTCCACCCCCCCCCCCCCTCTTTTCCTGCCTCCCCCTATCTCACTCTTGTCCTCTTCTTCTTCTTCTTGGTCTTTGTGTCTCTGTTTTTGTATTGTAAGTAAACTATGCGTGCCTATGCTTGCTTGAGCTTTCCCAATTAACCAATTCATGCTCTGTTGTCAGTTGTGGTTGGTGATGAGTAAAAGGCATCATTTGTTTAATGAAATTTTGGATCGTTGTTACATGTGTAGCCCAATGTATGAGTTTTCATTTTTATCTGATATTTTCAATGAGGAATCATTTCGTGATTTTGTTGTAAAGCCAGTGGTTTGTCCTGGATGGTGCTTAACTTCGCTGACCATCATTATGTGATGTTTGTGTTATATGTTATTACATGTATTTCTGACGTTTCACGAGCTTCACCTATGGAGCTAAAGATGCCCTTTTAATCCATGTTTGTTAGTATGACTAATGTGTTTACCTGCCTCTTCTAATAGGATTTAATATCATCAGTGGATCTTTCTGCCTTTCCGGTGGAGAAGCAACGTGACAATGATGATCAGCTCCTGGGGGGAAGCCGAGCATTAGTTTTTCTGCTGTTGGGCATTGTATTTTGTCATTGATGCTAATCCATGAATATGTACTAGTGTTTTATGTTTTATCATTGATGTCAATCCATGAATGTGTACTAGTATCTTATACAACTTTGTTGTCAAGACAGCATGAGAAGATCACTTTGTCCGTTGAATTGCTTATTGTTATTCTTGTTTTATGTAAATCCCTTTTCTCCACATTGTGCGCGTCTTCTATATCATTTTGTTTTGGGGTCATCTACACTCATATGAGAAGGAAAATGTTGGTCCACGAGGCCGTCAAGAACCATCAAATCGACTAAACAACTGGTTCCATCGCATTAGGGGTCTATTTTTCAAAAATAAAATCAGCTATAGACAAGAAAGACAACACGTTGGGATTTTCACCTCATAAATATTTTCGATGTGTGGCCATAAAAAGCTTAGGGTATGTTTGGTTGCTTATTTGGGCAAGTAGGAAGTTGGAGGTGATTTAGCTGGGTAGGGTTTGAGTTTAGATGTCATTATTATTAGTGTCGTGGTACTTGATTAAATTGTATTTTCAGAACCAATATGAGTATCTGTTTGTCAGAAAAGCCATCCTCAGCCACCTGACTCAGGGTTTGGTGGGATGAAAGTACGAAGCGACAGCTTGGAGACACTTTCATAAACGACGACGAAACTTTCATTTCCGTACATAAGCTGATCGATGTACTCAACTCTGACGTAAAATAATAATGACGTAGCAGATCCACGGAAGCTGGCAAGTTGATGTTGCATGTAGTTGCTACATGCAGGAAGTTCACATTAGGAATAACTTGAGGCCTTGTGATCTATTTTTGATTCTAGCAAATTTATGTATTATTTAAGAAATATTATTTTTGAACAGCTAGGGATCATTTAATTTAAATCATTGTGCATTATTTTCTCTGGCCCATTATTATGACACGTTTGTTATGCAATCGTCGCATTTTATGATTATGGACTTCAGTTAATGATTTCTAACGGTCTGTAAACGTCATCGTATTTGAAAAGTTTGTCTTATCACATTGATAAATACTAAATATAATTTATCTACGGTCTATATTAGAACTTGTACGGTGACAAGTACTGCCAATTTGGATATGAATTCAACTATAAATTTTTATAAGTTTCATATGCTCCGTTACATGTTTTCAAGCTTTATAATAATTTTGTTGAATTGATTTTATTAGTGATATTTAAAGTTTTCAGTTATAAACTAGTGAAAGTGGCACATTATATGTTTATGCAAATTTATCAAATTATTGCACTAGAAATAATTAAGAATTATTAAGTTAAAAAATGAAAAGAATATTTAAAATAAAAATTGAAAGATATAATGAATTTAAAAAGAAAAAAATTGAAAAAATAAAAATAAAAGGTTAAAAAAAGAAAATAATAGAAAAATAAAAAAAATAAGAATAATTATGTAAGTTGACAATGTACAACTAAGAAGCTCCCTTCCATTATAATATAGTTTAGTATAGATATAGATTCAAAACTATAAAAAATATTTAAAATAAGAAAATAAAGAAAGATAAAAAGAATTTGAAACAGTGTTACTTTTCGATTCCAAGCATAGGCTATGTTTGGAAAGGTGTTTTGTTTTGGATAATGTTTGATGGGGATTATTTTGTAATGAGTAATATGTTTGGTTGTAAGATTTTGATAGTATAAAAATTTTGATGTATTTTAATGTATGTATAAAATATATAACCATGATTAGATACCGTTATAGTATATAGAAATAATAATTAGTTTATATAATATAAATATATATAAATGTGAGTGAAAGATACACGTATTGATTTCATTTTTAAGTGTATTGATTAAAAAATAACTAGTTAGTTATATATATAAGAGATGGAAAATTTGAATAATTATTTGAATGAATATAGTATATTTGATGGGTTGCGTGAAGGCTTTAACAAAATTTGAATAATTATTTCATATATATATTTGATGGCACAAGGCTTTAACACAAGGAATGGTAATATGGCTAACGTTGCATGAAGTAGAAAATGGCCCCTCCTACCAAGTGGTTCATGGTGCCTGTCTGTGTGCTGGTTCGAGTTTTCCCCAAGGATGACCTGTAAGTTTCGTGTATTTTGATTGTGACAGAAAATGAACAGGCCATTGATTAGCGTTGCCAATCCAACAGCAATTATGTTCACTGCAGCACAGAGATAGATACTATGTTAAGACTGATATATTGTATTCCATTCATTTACCAGATGCAGCCAATGATTAGGTTGACAAGGTAAGCAGTGGAAGACATACATATGGTGGGATCAGAAGCAGCTGCACAAGACATCACCACACTCAAGCTTGCAACGGACTCCATTAGACCTCTGAAGACGACATATTGCAAAATCACCGGTGATTTAGATCCACCGGCATCAGCTCCTGTCTTTACGCGCATTCTGGTATAGGAAAAAGAAATAATTAATTGCAAGTGTTAAACAAGAGAACAAAGCTATCATAAATTAAGTGTTTAAAAAGCACAAACTGCATTTTTATTTTCTTAAAAATAATCTCAATCAATTTTTACCTCCCGAGGGATGTAGTGAAGGAGCTTCAGAATCATGTTCAGATTCACTGGCCACACTGCTTTCACTAATCATATGATGGGGATGATGAGTTACATGAGCAGTGGAGCCAGATGGATTGTCAGGTGAAATTTCCACTTCATTGTTGCTTTTCCCCCCTTGCTCACCTGCACAAACATGCATGAGTGCACAACAGGTCATTTAAAGTCAGAGTTAATCTTGAGAGGAAAACCATAACACCAATTGTGCTGCTGCAAGAGAGTGTGATTAGACTGATAGAGTAAGCGACGGGGGAAGACATACATGTGGCGCCATCAGAAGGAGCTGAAGAAGACACCGCACTCAAGCTTGTGCTTGACTCCATTTGACCTTCGGATTCAGTGCGTTCCAAATTCTCTGGTGATTTAGGAACACCGGCATCTGTTCCAGTTTCGATGTGGCTTCCTGGTATGACTAATATCATTAAATTGCAAGTCTTACAGAGAGACGAAAAATGTCAAAGCTTCAGTGTTCAAAAGGCGCAAGCCACAATGCAAGAAACATTCTCAATCAGTTCACCTGGTAGCAACGTAATAGACCACCATCTTCATCAAATAGTAAAACCACGGTGCATAGTAAATGAAAAATGGTTCATCATACTGTTCTGATGATTGAATTACCTATTCCATCTTCAACATTCGCCTCAGATCCACATTGAACAGATGCCTGTGGTGGAGTAGTTTCAGGATCGTGTCCGGCTTTCTGGTTTTCTCCAGTCAACGTATTTCTACTATCCTTATCTTCTGTGATGTCACCTGGTTGGCTCGGAGGCTCATGGGAAGCCGAGGAAGGCGGTCCTCCGGATGAATTATCAGAGGAAATCTTATCTTCATTGTTGCTTTCTTCCATGTGCTTACCTGAACAAACATTCATAAGTGCATAACAGATCATTTAAGGTCAATATAAGAATATCTGATGTTGCTTGACATTACTTGTCCTAAGGAAAACTAAATTTCACAGTTACTGAAAGAATCCCATCACTGCATTCACTGAGAACAGATTAGTCCTATAAATGCAAGCAAATATTAGGTGGAGGAGTACTAGACAGAATCCACAAGGCAGTCTCATAATTACAGCAAAATAAAATCTTCATGAAAAGCTTGGTTCCAACCAAAAATTTTGAACGTGTTATTATCTTTTTCTGGTTGCCAAAGCTTAGTCACAAGCATACATGTCAAGCAACAACGTGGAAATTCCAATTAATCTAATGATCACTGCTAGATCCATGACTGAAGTGATTAATTGCCATAAACACGAACTCGTAGATCCAAATGCAATAGTAGCGTTTCTACATTAACTCTTAATCTGATCAGAGGTACGTAAAGGTGTGATAAAATAGTTACAATCGCATCCGTCACCATTTTATAGGAACAACACTTAAATGAATCAATTTGAAATTGTTTGTTTCAAAGAATTAGGAATCATTTCGTCCTGATCAATTATTTTCATTCTCACTTACAAGCAAAAAGAAAGTATTTAGAGTAAAACCTACTAAAATCCCAATTTTAAACCCCATACGGCACAAAATACATTAAAAGCCTAAAAACAAAAACCATAAAAATAAAAATAAAAATTGTTCAATCCCGAATCGCCAATTCCTTTAGTCACAAGGAAGAAAAGTGTACCAGGTAAGATTAACAGACTATGCTTCTGCTTAATATGAACTCAGGCAATATCTACGCGTATGCATGCGGCTTTGCCGTGCTTAAAAAATGTTCGTTCTTGTACAAATGAATTAATCGTAATAACTGCATGCTCACCTTCATTATCATCCCTCACATTCAAAGGCTTTGATGAACCTATGCCATGGATGCTTTCAGCGCGACTACTAGGATTGGTGTGGTCGGGCCACCACGCCTTCGGCTTCTCCACCACCACTTCCCCCTCTTCCTCTTCCTCCTCCACCCGGCGGCGCATCACTTCCATGATTTTTATTGCTCTTTAATTTTCTAGGCAGTGCTAACTTGCTTGGTGCAAACACTTAGAAAGTACATAGTTCAATATACAGGGCGATATATTCGACTTTGAAGTAAAATAATGATGACATGTAGACGCATCCATGGAAGCAAATTGGTGATTGTATATGCGTCTATTGCAATAACATATTAACACGTGTACTAATTCAATATCTACCATATAGGTTATTATTTCTTATTTATATTTATAGACTTTTGACTTTGTATGGTAAATCATGTGCATGTGTACTATGTTCCCACTTCCTGTTCTGTCTATATTCACATCTAAATCAGACCCTTGATTTTATTAATCATTACGATGAGTTGAGTTAAGATACATTCTTGTTAGATAGGTGTGAGGAATTCGATACATCATCTTGACTGATGTAATCATTTTTGTTTAGTAAATGTGAAAACCTCACTACAAAAACTTTATGAATTTGGGATGAATTTTTGGGATTGATACAGAATTATTTCCTTCCCAAATAACCCCGTTCCAGGAAGTATGAGATGGAAAAAATTCATATCAAATTTTGGGACCGTCAAAATTTCTGTCCAAAATTTGTCCCATGTAATGTGTTGTGGAATGATATTTGGATCAGTTTTGGGATCCATACCTTTCACATATTTGAGATGGAAGCTTTTGTATGGTTTTGGGATGGAATTATTGGGACAACTAGATATGGATATTTTGCGACGGATTTGGCATAACTTGGTGATTGTATATTTGCGATGAGCTTGGGAGAAATGTATTTAAGATGGATTTTGAACGCAAGTTTTGGAACAAATTTAAGATGAATAAAACTAGAATGAATTTGGGATGGAAAAAATTTACAATTCTAGGGACAATTTTGAAATAGATTTTGGGAAGGATTTTGAAATGGAATTTGGGGTGGATTTGGGATGGACTTTTATGTATTTTTTTAATTAAAAATTCAATTTTCATGTTTGAAAATTGGAAAAAAAGAATTTGCATATTTAAAAATTAAAATTTTCACTTTATTTATGCTATATTATTATTTCAATAAGAATTTTTGATTGCATAAATTAAATTTACATGATTATCCTTCATTTTTTCTACTATTTACTCTCTCTCTTTTCATTCAATTTACAATTTATATTTATATATTCTCTCAAATTTTATCAATTTTTCATTCTTTTAATCTTTCATCATTTTTATTTAAAATATTTTTTCACAATGTAAAATCACATAATTTTCATATTTTTAATTTTTTTTTCTTTGTTACCTTTTTTATTTGTAGTTTCTCTCAGGTTTTCTTTTTTTTTTTTTTTTCAAATGTTCTTGATAGTTCTTTATTTTATTATTTTAAATATTCTCTATAATTTTTATTAATTAAAATTCAATATTTTTATAATTTATAAATAAATTCACACACAAACACACACACAATTTTACTAGTATTGAATATTTGGGGAACAAATATATAAAAATTATCATAAAAATATTAAATAGCATTAAAGAAAATAAAAATTGAATTTAATTACAAATCATTTGAGGTCAAATTACATAATTATGGGATGGATCTAATCATTTCCGTCCAATCTTTCACCATCTTCATCATTATCGTCATGTTTACCCAAGTCTGGGGTTAGAGCTAAATCGAAATATGGCAAGCCGAGTTTGCATGACATCATGCTCATGAAATCATTAAGTTTAGCCTCAATCTTCAACAGCCTATTAGCCTAGATTTTCAACAACCTATTCTTGGTTTCATGCAACTCCAACTCAGATTGGCGCAACTACTCGCGTAGGAAATTAATTTCTAGAGCTTGTGAGCTAGAGGATGATACCACGGATTAGGACAATGACATGTACGCATCGATCTTGAATCCCATCCCTATCTCTCTTTCTTAAAACCTTAAGTAGGCATGATCATGATTTTATTTGGAATTGAGAATTGGACCATGCAAGAACCGTTTACAATGGTTCCTGCTCAAGTTCCAAAATCGCGATACAAGAAAAAAATAGATAATATAATATATATAGTATATGTGTAGCATTTTATATATATATATATATATATATAATATGTTAATTTATATTACTATTAGGTAGTTAAATGATGTTATGTATATTTTTTTCTATTCAAAATGTTTGATAATTAACAATATAATGTATTTTATAAAATTTATACCACTTATTCTTTGCTTCATGGAATAAGGAAATCAAAACATGATTTTTCTTTGTTTTTTACATTTTACACTTGTTAAAGTATTAAATATTTTGTTACATTACTTTATATTAAAACAAATAAGAAAAAATAATAAAATATAATTGTAAAACTTAGAACATTAAAGAATCGGAACCGGAATCATTGGTTCCGAAACTGTGGCCATGCCTGCCACTATGTGCTTGAAGCACCATGTTGTTGTTGGAGCTAAATGTGCTACCACCTTCTAACTTCTTTGTTTCTAGGTTTTGGGACCTGACACCCTCCTATAATTTTACAATTAATTCGAGCATGTAATATGAGAATGCTACAAAATGTGTTGGCGCTGGGGTTGATAATAGGTAATTTACAAATTTGAATTACATCATAAAAATTGTGTACTAACCCCCCGAACCTATGGTCAAGTTTTAGATCATTCTCCATCTTAAGTTCCCAAACTCGAGAAGACAACTCAAGTGGAGGAGTTGACAGTCTTTGACACTCCATTTCCTACAATATAGAGTATATAATTGATAAGGTATAGGTGTTTAAAGCTCGGACTAGTGGTTACCCATGATTAGTAATGGCATGACTAGAGAAGGAGCAAGGGAGACAAGGTTATGCACTAGCTAGCATAGAACATCTGTCTCATGGGAACATATCTTGTTATGCACTATTGTTAATGGAAAAAAAATGAAAAAACATAGTGAAAATGTGAGGGAAGAAGACTCGTATATTTTTAGGCACCATCATTATTGGTAAGTTATCATATGTATAAAGAGTAATAAGTTAGCGATTCAAAGTTGCCTGAGTAGTATTATTAAATGCACTTCACAATGTAATTTATAAAGTACATATAATTTTGTGCTCATTTGGCATGTAACTCTATGACATGCAATTTATCTTGAACAATTGGAACCAAAATTGTTCAACTGCCAATGGCATGCCATCATAATGGATCGACACACAATTAAAATTGCCAGTAGTTACAGCTTTTATGGTATTCGACACATCCTTCCTCAAGTTAAAAGAGATAACGGATGTCGTTGTTGTGTCGACATTAGAAATATTACATTCTTGCCCAAGTGCATGTGACATACATTATGCAATGCAGTGAAACACTTTAAGGAAAACTTACTAGAAGGAACAAGGCATTATATGTAATGGTGGCTGTCGAAGGGCTTAGGATGCGAAATCCGACTGATGCTTTTTCGAGCCTATTAGTCTAATTAGGAATTCTGAAGATCTAGATGATGTTGATGGTTCCTCAGGCCGATGTTTAGAAGTCGAAGTGCTGATGTGGGGAGGACCCTCGTTCGAGGTTTGGTGAGTGGGAGAACATGATGGCAAGCCCTAATGGCTTGATGCACAACCAGTCTCCAATTCCTACTCCTAGACCCTGTTCCCCCAACGAATGCTCCCCTAATCATCTTACCAACCAAAAGAAACAAACGAATGTCACATTTGAACATATACGATGAAGGCAAATTTCTCTCGATTTCAACATATCGTCGCATGTTATGCAATGGAATGGAGTGTGAAGCGCATAATATAATTAAAGATGGTTTGCCAAACAATTATCAATTGGTTTAGATGCTCATTGAACAATTGCCAATCCCTATTCAACTTGGTCTTGAGAATGCAAATTAACATACTCTCCGCAATTGGGTTACAAACCAGATGACAACATAATTCAGCATTAAATTGACAAATAATTCTAATTCTTTGCCAATTTAAGCATAATTCATTTTGTGAACAAATCGCAGGCATAATTTAAGCATATGATAACATATTGAAGTAAAATAACAACAACGTGTAGATGCCTGCATGGAAGCAAGTTGGTGATTGTATGTGAGTCCTATTGCAATAGTATATTAACACGTCTACTAATTCAATACGTACCAGGTTATTATTTATTACTTATGTCTATACCTTTGACTTCATACGGTAAATCATGTGCATGGACACTATGTTACAACTGATTCGAGATTTGTTTATTGTCACATCTAAATCAGACCCTTGATTTTTTTTAATCATTACGATGGTTAACTTAACAATGTGGTTCTTGTCAGGATACATTATCTTAGCTTATGTCATCATTTTTGTTTGGTAAATGTGAAAACCTTGATTAGTGATCAATTTTAATGCAATTGTTTCCTCTTCATGCATATCGCTTAGGAAAAGAAACATTGATTTTATAACTAATGCCGAATAAATAGTAAAAAAATTAGAATTTTTAAAATTTATGAAAAAAAAATATGAATTTAAGTTAAATTAAATTATGAAAGGGAAAACACATTGGAATGCAGATAAAGTTACAACAATAATGATCTAAATTTTCAAATAAATAACTAAATTTCATATGCAAAGAAATCACTATTATTGTAACCAAAGTTTTGTGAAAATCATTCACCATATGTTTTATTAAATATTTGATAGTTCTTTATGTATAATTATTTTTTGATCTAAGAGTTAATTATATTTAATACAAAGAGAACAAATAACAGCAAATTACATATATAAAAATAAAATCTTATGAAAAACAACATGTTATGAAATTTTTAAAATGAGGAAATTTATAAATATCAGCTTTGTTAATATGTTGAAATTTCTCTTATGGTATTATAGTGGTGCAGGCTTATGCTAAGCCGCTGCAAAAGTTGAGCAACTACCTTAAAAACATAGTGTATTACATGATTATGGCAATCACCCTTGACGGGGTTGCATATGTAGCAGATCTAATCAAAATGGAGAGGCCTGGTTGGCTTGGATCAGCAACCCCAGCAGCCAATTCTTTCACACCTGACATGATTTGAGCAACTCAGGCCAGGCGTTCCTACTGATGTTATGTTTCTTATGAATTAATTTGTCAGATTTCCTCTGTTTACATATTAAAATGAGTTGAATTATGTCTGTTGTCATCATATTAATTTCAAGCATGAACATGAAAGCGAATTGGAACGAAAAATTAGCTGTTTTGGGAGCACCCTTTTTCTTTTCAACGCCAACTTCGGTGCTATTACAGGGGTGCACACTAACAGAAACATTATGCTACGAATCAATTAAAAGAAGTATGAAGACAATTAAAAGAATAAAGAAAAAGAACAAGGAAACAAATATCATTCATAGGAAATGTGCTGTATACGAACAAGAAAACCATTGGGAACTTGGAATATGGAGAGAAGATAGTAATTACAGATGAGCATAGAAATCAATGAATAAAACAGGAATGGCCAACAAAGACAGATGGGCTCAGACATAGTTATTTACTTCCATTGTGGAGAATTCCAAGTTATCTATCTGGGCTAATAGGGGCTCTTATATACCAAGAATTGAATAATAAGATGTAGTAATACTTGCCAGGCTAAACATAATTGGTCAAATGGAATTGCTGGCCTGTGCCCATCAAGGGGCTAATGCATCTTCTTCTGAGGCTGAAAAGCGATTCTGCCCTACCCAGTTATTGTCTCCAACGTTTCTTCGTGAACCAGTCTTAGGTCTTCTCTGGCTTTCTGGAGATTCAAGAATTACAAATGGGTAAGAACTGTCTGCAGTTATTCCTATTGTAACAAATTCTAAATATAGATTATTCAAGGCTTACTCTTGTTGGTGATGGTGGAACGAGTCATAGTTAGAAATTCTTCCCAGTTAAATTTCCTAAGCTCCTGCTTTTCTTCCTCAGATAGTTCAAAGTTGGGCTCTCTTCCACACATGAATGCTGCCCTGCAATTTTTGAAAACGCTGTCATAAAATTCTATAAACTTCACAGCCATTAAATGGTGCAGTTAAGAATGCATACTTGCAGCACATGTGTTCTCTCTAAAACTGGCAGAGATTGAAGGTTTTATCAAATTGAACACTAAACAGTAACCATTACACAGATAGTGTTTCGCTAGGGATCAACATGTTGGTTATTTGTTGGAAGGTCGAATATGCAAATACGTGGCAGATTATGAACTCCCCTATCTGTATATGAAAGACTTTGTTAGCTTTGTCATAAATTTCAAGTTGATGAAACCTCAATCCATCCAATTGTACCTGCATATTTTGGCAAAAAAAGCTTCCAAATAGTAGTGACTGATATGAATGTCATTGCTATAAAAGTTGAGAACGAGTTGATTGTCTTGATAATTGTCGGTTTGGACATTAAGTTATCAAATCAATCATCTATCAGTAAAGGAAGATCAAATGTGGATAAATAAAACTAACATATAAAAGGACTGAAGTTCTACAATGGCCAAGATGGCTCTTAGGCCCAGTGGAGTGAAGCAGATATAAAAATTACAGAAATAGAAAAAAGAGAGTTAATTATTTCCTTGGAATTTTGCAATGGAAGCCGAAGTTTGCAGAGATTTAGCCATACCTGTCATACAATCGAGCAGCCTCTTCTTGAGAGCCAACGGTTCCCAAGTGGATCTGTTTCTTGTCAACTTTAATGGCAGCTTGCCATTTCAAATTCTTAAAATAGACACCTCGCATGATGCAAGGTTCTTGGTTCTCAACATACTTCCTCCTGTGTCGCTTTCTTCGTTTAATCTCTGGAACAAGAGAAGTGGATATATCTAAACAAATACAAAAGGGAGGAAACCCAATGTTGTGTGTATTGTCATAATGCCAGAATACAATACAAAAATTAGTTAAATGGACATTATACAAGAAAGATAAGCAAATTCATTAAATATTATTAGATAACTAATGAAATGGACAAAACTACATGAACATGAAGCAAATATGCAAGTATAGTAGATTCTCACACATCAGTCAATTTCCAAATATCAAATCCATGATGAAGGCAGTATACAAAAATTGAAGCTGCTAGAATATATATATATGTGAAGAATTATTTAACATAACCACAAGAAAGAAGCACATATGAATAAGCACAAACCAGGGAATTGCTGGATGAGATGCTCTTTTGATGCACTGGAAGCAGACACCTTAGACAAACCAGGCCCTGCTTCCGAGATGGTTTCCTACTCAGTAATGGAGGTGGAAAGCTCTCAAGTCAATACAGATTGTTTGCAGACAACAACTTGGCAAAATTTAGGATTCAAATATAGAATGAAACGTTAGAGCAACATCTCTAAATAATAAGGAATTACAAGGATTGAAAATGCACAGGGGAAGGGACACATGTGCATGAGCATGCCACATAGTTATGGTGTCCTAACAGAACAAATACATGCAAATACTATGCATCAATCATGGCATTTGTTCTCCAATTCAAACTAGAAAATGATGCTGCTGTCCTCTATGCTTGCATGACAAAGGGAAGGGTCATGTGAACAACCCACGCAGCCAGCTTAGATGATAGCGACACACAAAACAAAATTTTAAGCTAAAGGGTTTAAAAACATTTGAAAGTAATCTTCATCCTTAAAAAATCCTTATGATTTTAAACTCTCACAAATGTCATTTTATTATATGAAGATTACAGCAGACCTCTATCTGTCCCACATAAGACAGCCCAAGTGTGCAAAAACTTTGCTGGCATAACCACACAAAAGAATGTCAAGCTATTTATTTAAGTAATAATCAATGTTATCAAGGGAATATCATAAAATTTGGTCCTCTATCCCGTGTCAATGATGCTTGCTTGTACAAAACTAAAGCAACAATGTTGGAGCGTGAGAAAACAATAAAAGACCCTTCTTGTTCGTCTATGCTATTGTATGATAAATCTACAAGCCTCCCCACAAATATATTTTTGCCATTGTCGACTGAATGCAAACCTCAATATTCATCAAACACCAAAGCCATTGTACAACTGTAGACCATCTAGGTTTTTAACTTTGTTCAAACTTTAAAGGATTCATATTCAGAGTATACCAACTAATCATGTTAAAGAATGCACCTGAATCATGTGAACATAACTTAAACATGCACATGGGCCCGGTAGATCTCAGCTTACTTCTTTTGGCTTGTAACTATCATTTAAAGGTAGAGGACGAAAACTGAAGCTTTTTGTGGCCTCATCACGTCTTTCAGGGATTTGTCCTTGCTCAAACGACTGAGGAAGTGGGGCCAAGAAAGAATTCCGCCCTACAGAATAATGTAAAGTACAGAAGTTACTAATTACAATTGATTTTGAACTGGCCAACAAAATTGACATATAAAAGAATCAGATTATCTTCATCAATCATATATAACAGTCCAAGAAGGAAAGTGCATTATTTTTATGGTCAACATAACATTTCTAGCTGTAGCACATTTTATGAGAAGTACCAGAGCACATTCCCAGGAGCTTGCGTCTCCGAATGCTCACCATGGCTGCTTTGAGAAAACAATAAGTTAACAAATAGCCTCATCATCTCAAGGAAAAACGAAAAAAAATATTGAATAACTAGAAATAAAGGATACTTGATGCATAAATAAACAGTCTGCACAGTCAAAACAAAAGTCACAGGTAAAAGAAAATATACATTGAGAGTTTTGAATGCAGATATTAGTCATTAATTTGCGAATACCCCGCAAATTACGAAGCAAAATTTTCAAATAATGGCAGGGTCAGAAACAATGTATAATCATAAAGACTGCTACTTCAACATTCTCGTACTGGTCACCCCGCCAAATTAGACTCAAAATAGAAATATAGCAATTTGACAAACCAAAAATATAGCCCCCTCTAACACTCATATTGACTAAGTTTGCACAATGCTCAAGTAGGGAAGCAACCCTGACAAAGTGATACCCCTGAACTAAAACACTGCCATCAACATGTTATTTCTAGAAGACATTCTTGCACATTCCAATCAAACAATCAGGAAACTCTCATTCCATAGGCCACAATCTCAAAAACGAATAACAAAATCTGAATTTAGTGAAGCTAGATGCCCAAAGGTCCCATCCAACCATACCCAAAAGATGAAAACGTGGTAGAAGGAAAGCCAACAGATAGGGTTTAAACCAAAACACTAATCAGCTCAAATGGAAAAGGGATTTCCCCAAATCTACGTAAATTACCAAATTTAACATTTTCAAAGGGAAAGTCAACCCAACGAACCTACCACCTTTCATGGAAGCAACAATAATGGGAAAAATCCCATCAAGAAAATAAAAAAATCCAAAAACCAACCTCCATAACAAAAAGAGGAGAATCAAGAAACCAAAACCCATAACACCCAACCCGGAAAGACACAAACTTGTCGTCATTTAGAGCCAGTGCCACAGCCCACACAGCAAACTTCAATTGGTACAAGGCCACCAGTCAACAGATGCAGGCAAAATAAGTTCAAAAGACACTAAATTTAAAAATAAGGACACGATATGCACATCACAAGAAGCCATCGTTAACAGCAGGAGTCTTGTTGTGTCAATACCTTGAAGAAAAGAAATAAAAAGAACTAGAAAAGGACAGAAAAGAAAGATAGCACTAGTAGTTGGCGGTGCGTGGAAACCAAGGCGGAAATCAAAACTAAGAAGGGGGGTGGTGGGGTGGTTTTATTTTTGTGGATTGCAATAGGAAGATGGTAAGAAGAGACAGAGAAAGTGAGTTGCTTAGTGTAATATACAAAGCAGTTGGCGTTTCACTCATGCATCTACCACCTTTTGTTTCATTTTTACAATCATAATAATGTCTTCTGTAATTGGGTCGGGTGGCGATGCGGTGTTGGCTGGAGAGAGGTTGACTCTGTAAGAGAAGAAGGCATAATGATTCTATGCAGTTTTATCTTGAAAGGGAGGAAGCATTTGATGGACAGAATTGCCCTTGGAAAACTTTGCCAAGTTTTATGTGGATTCTAGGTACCTTGGCAGGCAAATCCAATTGACCAAAATGCCCTTGTTGTAGAAACTACTTCAGAAATTATCGAAATTACAATTTTAATAGGTTGACCCACTTCTTTCTGGTTTCCCAACCACAATTAATAGTGTGATTTATTTTGTTCAAATTGAATGTTGCTTTCATTTTTAGAAAATTTCAGACCTAGTATAAATAGGTCGAATGTTCTATTTTATAACATGTATCATATGATAATTATGGCTACGTTCGGAATCTAATTTTCAACATCCACATATCATCTCAAACTATGAAACATCTCATTCAACAATATTTTTATTTAAATTTAAATTCAAAGTTTTTATTTTTTTGTATAAAACTAACTAATTATTTTTTAATTATTATACCTATTCACAATCAAATCAATATCTATATACTCACAATTATTTTTATTTATATTCTATAATAAAATCATTATTCTTATAAAATATTACATCATCCAATCATTATTATATATTTTATATATATATTCAAATAAATTATATTATTTATTCTATTAAAACATTTCTTCCAAACATGTTATTAATTTCAACATAATTCCTAATGAATATCATATCCAACAGAAACCCTCCCCCAAACATAGCCTACAATAATAACCATTTTTATTTAATAATATCATGTGGCATATATTACATGAGAAAAGACCTTATATATTTGTGAAATCTGCAAAAGCTCTTGCTATTATTTCAGTGAGGTGTTCACAGGTCATACTTCTTTTTGTATTTTCTTACAAATAGTTATCTTCTTTTTGTATTTTCTTACCAATAGTTATCTTCTTTGAGGGAAGGTCACAAGGATCAAATTCTCTGAATTTGCAGCAACAAAGTTTATCCCCTTGTTACAAAAGTTGATTGTTGAGTCCTAAGTTAAACACCAATCTTCTTTCAAGACCTCTTATATTCAGGTGGAATGTCCACTTAGGTTCTCAAATTATACATTAGTTTTATTTTAGTTTGCTTACATTTTAAGTAATTTGTGAAGATATTTATAGGGTAGCAAATAAACCGAACTCAAGTCAGGATTTAAATCGAGTTAAACTAGAATTCGAGCATCTAAGAACAAAGTTTAATTAAGTTAAAGTTCAAAATTTATCGAGCACAAATGGAGTTGAACTCAAGCTCAAATTTGAGTTTATTATTTTTTATTTTTAAAATAAAATATATATTTTTAAAAATTTATTATCTTCAATTTTTTAAAAAACAGAACATATTATTATACTAAATCATCATATAGTTTATAAATATTAATATCTTTTAAATAATATTAAAACACATAAATTATGTGAATACTTATTAATTAACGTAATGATGTAGTCAAATAGCATACGTGTTCACTTATAAAATGAATAAATATAAATTTTAATTAATTTATTATGTCATTTATATATTTAAGTGATCAAAAAATATATATTAGAAAGAAATTATATGAGAAGTTATTAAAAATTTTGTATGTATGTGTATACTTTTTCTAATTAGATATAGAGCTCATATTAGTTCACTTAATATTGTTAAAAATATTCCATTATTACTATTACACAATTACTACATATAATTTTAATATGTTATGCATTATTTATTATATATTAATTTTATAGTTATAAGGTATATTTAAATGTATGAAATATTTGATAAATAAAAATATAAAATATTTTTAAAATAAAAAAATCTCATAAGCTGGCTCACGAGTTCTTGAACGAAGAAAATTGAGCTCAAGTCAAACTTAAAATAGTTTGAATTCAAATTAAATTATTATCAAATTGACTCACTAAGATTACGTGTCTCTCGATTCATCTTCCACTTTTATTAATTAAATATTAGTAAGTATTTTTGATCATTTATGTAAGACTACACTGGTTATATTTTATATATAGTTGCATTTAAAGATATTTATAATAAAAATATATAATACACAATTACATGATGTATTTACTTATTACATATATTCCATTTGATGAAAAATTTAATTGTTTGTTCAATAACTTAATAGATTTTTCTCGTTTAGAGTTCCAAATGATGAGATTCATATAATTGTATAAAGTTGCACGATGACACTAGTTCAAAAGATTAATAAGTGGATGTAGTTTTTGTTAGTAAACCAAGTGGACATTATTATATGGAAATAAATAAATAAAATACACACATATGTATTAACTTGTTGTTGTCTAAGGCAATTAGCATGATTTATATATATATGGTCAAATACAATTTGTTAATGATGATCAATCGTTCCTTATATATAAATATATTTGCAGGATAAAATTTATCATAGAAAATATATCGTACGGCTTTGGTTCAAATCTGTTTGACCGCATATTTCTTGTGGATGAAATATGCCAAAATCTGTTTAATCTGTGTCCAATTTCCGCTTCATATATGCTGTGACAAATTACCGTTCTTTAGTTTATTTCTTCTCTTAAGAAAAAGACAGATCAAATCTAGTGTTATGTTGGCAATAAATAAGGTGGTGTGAGATGTACTCTACCTTAGCAAAAAGGGCACAGCTGTCATTTCATGTTCTAAATAAAATATCAAATGAAGAAGGAAGGTAGTGAGAGTAACGTTGGTATTTGTCAACCTATTTTAGAAGTAAAAGTAAAAACGACATAGGATTTTATAAATTGTGCATTGGACTATATTCATTATTTCTTTTTTTCACACACATCCGTTAGCTTCCGTATAAGTTCAAATCCAATTCAACACTTTAAAGATAAAATATCAAGTATTAAAATAAGTTCAAATTCAATTCAGATGAAATGTCAGGGTATTAAACCATCCGAATGTCTCTAGGAAGCATTCGTTGTACTTAAAAGTCTTTTGGATTCAACAATATATTTCTTATGTTGCGTCATTCTCGTGAGCTACTAAATTTATTTATTTAGTCAAAAAAAATAAGCAAATTTTCCTAATGATTTGTGGATATTTTGTTCCGAACTTCCTCTATATTACCATACAAGATGTGTGTATTTGCATGATGATTCCCCCGCATCACAAAGGGTAGAATGGTCAATTCCTAGAACAAAAATGCGTACGGTACTCCTTAATGAGCGTACCAAAGGAAACGAAGAAAAGAAGAAGAAACAGAGGGAAGAACACCACTAATTATGCTCTTATAGCTAAATCAGTGGAATGGAATTGACTAGAAGGGCAATAGAGTCAATCTGTGCGTAACCTGGCTGACCTCCCCATGAAGTCCTCTGTTCTCTACATAAATGCATAATTGTCTATGTATTGGTAAAGAAATGGGAAAATATGTTAAAAAACGAAAAACGAAACATATTAATAACAAGGTGGGTTGGGGGAGAATTTGGGAATTTCACTGAAAAGATTGATATCCATGGAAGTCCCTGTATGGTGTGGGTGTGAAGTTGGCCAATGATTGACGGGCGAGGGCTGGTAACTGGTTATTGGTTGGTGGCCGAGAGAAATTAAAACAGCACCGACGAGACAGGGTTGGTCATTGGATTGGATAGGCAGCCTGTCTGTCACATATCATATAACCACCACCCCTTGGATATCATATCTCAACTCGTATTTCTTCTACACCTTTCATATTAATTCTAGTGCACGCACAGTTACACAAATATATTGAATCGAATTTTGATTCGATATTTGATAAGAAATTTTTTTCAAAACTTTGAATTTTTAGATAGATTTCGATATTTAGATTCCTGTATCAAAATTAAATATCACATTTTATCTTTATTTTTTTTATTTTTCTATCAATATTGCCTTTTTTTATTAATATTGTCACTTCTGATATTATAATTACCGTTTTTATTTTTATCTTTCTATTGATATGATCATTTTTTATTTTTTATTTCTTTTTTATTTTCTTTTTTTAAGTTTTTAAATACAATTTGGTTACTCAAATACCAAATCCACCAATCAAAATTATTTCGGCAATATATATACAACCAAATCGAATATTTCGATTATTGGTATTCCATTGCCAAATAAACAGCCCTTTATGTCTTCTTTTCTGACAGCTTATCCCTTTTATATATAGTTTAAGGTCAAACTTAGCAATCAAAGGGACATGTGGGACAATTCCCAATTACTTCATCAATTCAAGAAATCAGAAATTAGATCTTTTCGCCAATATCAGTATATTACATGAAAAATGTAACTAAAAGTGACAGCCATGGAAGTCCTTCATCGATACACAATACGAGATTAAACTATTTCCAGTCCAAAAATATTATCAGATAAACTGCATGCCCGATCGAGAAACAAGAAATCAAAGCAAAACTTAGAATGCAATTTTCCACAAGTAAAGAAGACGATTTATTTTCAGCACTTGCGGTACTAATTTAAATAATTAAATCATGACACGATTTAAAGTAACAGTGTATTTGCACGCTCTCAAATTTGAAACCCCCATAAGAGAAATGATTCGTTGACTGGTCTAAGCCAATTGACTAATAGGGCTACGTATGTAACATCGATCTAATCCAAATTTCTCTGCCCCATAAGAATCCCTATCTTCTTTTCCCCGCTAATCTTGGGCAGACGGGTTGAGTTTTGTTGGACATTGTCATTGCTGGCCTCTATATTTGGTGTTGGTTGATGGAATTTGTCTGTGTGTTGTTACCAATTGTTAACTCTATCAAAAGGGTTGTCCAATAATGACCATCATCGCCCAAGTTTCTGTATTCTCCCAAGGTATTGCACTGTGCTTACCTATCTGAACTGACATATCTGGTGTAATGGAATATTGGGATACTATGTTGCAGGGAAAAATCGAAGGCAGTATTTATTAAATCACGACTCAGCTTGATTTGCGGGCGATGGGGAAACAACTTAGAAAATTTTGGATCAAGCTTGGAAGCTTGATTCGAAAGGTGTTGAAAATAAGCAGGCTGACATGACACCAGTGTGAATGGGTAATGAAATTGATTTACGAACAGAACTACAAATAAAGTGAACACACACAAACACGACATGTACATGTAGAATGCACTAAGCTCTCCACGTGTAAAAATAAGAGAATGCTCAAAATTCATATGAGATAATAAGGGTCAAATTACAATAGCCCTAAGTACCAGTTTGTAGATATAAAGTCCAATTATTAGAAAAAGAGGGTTCCTTCTTAAAAAGAAACTTGAATTAATTCAAATTCTACTAAATAATATCAAAATAAATAGGAATACTATCTAAGTCTATTATTAAATACTTGAATGCAATTTCATGTATATAGCATCCTCTTGAATTCCAGACAAAATTTGGTTTGCACAGAGGATCCTTGAAATAGAGTTTTAGCCTTTCAAAACCTCGGTGGCAACCAATGGTCAAGACAAACTCAATTGATCGCACCCACTCAAAAGATGCTTCAATTATGCCAATATCTCAACATTCCTTTATGTTGGGATCATTAACAAGAGAAGGTTTTCACGTACAATTTATTCGATCCATAAACATGGTAATTAATTTCTTCCTCAACGTACTTTGACGAACTAGAAACTTTCGTCAGTGACTCTAAATAATATATGAAGCCCTTATTCATTGCCTAGCATAAAATTTGCCATGGTTCATATTCCTACTCAATCAAAATTCCAAAGGTGCACAACTTTTGGTAGGCCTTGTAAGCACAATGAGCTCATCATGTCCTTCGAATTTTCATTTAAGAATTCTCCTTCTTATCTTCAACTTTCTCCTTGATCTTCTCCTCTTCATCTCCCATGAATGTAGAATCTCCAGTTTCTACAACATCCTCTTCATCAACATCAATTTCTCGTGCCTCTTTTGGTTCACACATGTCTTACCATCTCATCTTTTCTCCCCATTATGTTTTCTTTAATTATTTTCCCTTCTTTTCTAATGATCTTACAATTATCACAAAACTTACTAAATCTTGCATTATAAGAAGATTAAGGAAAGGAATATTGTGTGGTGAGAAGATGCTTAATTGTTGTCCAAGTAAGCACTGGGGGTTTTACCTCATAAGCGATGATTATAATGTATGAATTTTTAGCATGATAGTGCTCTTCATTCCGTGTTCTGGATCACTAACTCAGCTTGACAATATTCCAAGAGCTTTATATATTAAAGGGCTCCTTCAGTCCCCTCAATCTAATCTAAGAAATTGTGTTATTTCACAAGGGCTATAAAGAGAAGGAACACCTACTCTCTCTTAAATTCTTTGATTTTGAAGAGTTCTTCTTCTTGTTGAAATTCCTCATATATTTGAAATCTATAAGATCTTCTAAATTTAACAAATTTTCAATCAAAGTCAACCCGATGCTGTATCATTTATTAGTGAAATAACTGGCCATGGAGTTTTGTTTAGGAACAGCAGAAGCCCCCGAATGCCACCTACACAGTGCAAAAGGATAATGGAATTGTATCATTAACAAAACAGCGAACAAAGATGCAAGAATTGAATCATGTTCAAAATTTCCGAACACATGGAAACAAAAGATTTGCATACAAAATATATGAATCCATGTGAATAAAGTCAAGATTTGCGTGAAATAATAAGGGTCAAATTACGAGAGCCATATATACCCTGTTTGTAGATATAGAGTTTGATTCCTAAGGAAATGAGTTCCAACTAGATAAAGTAATTTAAATTAATCTTAATTCTACAAAATAATATTAAAAAGTAATATTTTATCTAAATGTATTATTGAATCCTATTTAATTTGTAGAAATACTCCTAAGAAATTAAGGAATAAAATTCGTGTAGGACTCTTTTCAGTTCAAGAGCGTTCCCCATCAATAGAGAATTTAGGCAGTCTTTTTTATATTTTTTTGTTTTTAAGTTTGAGTGGCTTTCAGAAGTTTGATTGTATTATCTAAAGAGCTAATGTGGTTGCAAATTGTTAATTTTATACTTGATTAGTAAATTTACACAATTAATCTCAATTTAAAAGACAGAATATACTCAAATATAATTGTTGATATACCATTACTTCTTCTGTAAGATTTACACATATACTTATATTATTATAAAAGTAAAACATTTAGTTGCACACTATAAAATTATATAACTCTTTTTAATTAATTTTTATTTCTTTATTATTTTATTATTTTATTTTTATTTATTTTTCTCTCAAATTTTCTCTCTTTTCAAATTGTTTTTTATCTTTCTTTATTTTAATCTATATTTATACTGTATTATTGTATAAGTATGGGTTTATTACACAACTTTCTAATTTTTTTTTATATTTCTCTATAATTTCTATTTTTCTCTTTTCTTTTAACTAATTTTTTATTTGTTTACATATATGTTCTTTTTTATTTAAGATATTTTTTATATTTCTAATTTTAATATTTTTTATTTAAAATATAATAATTTTATAATTTATAAGTAAATTTGCTGACAGCTTTTGCTAGATCCTAATGATTGTGTTGCCGTGATTTATGCAAACTATAACCTCTACTTTATTAGTTCAGTTCAGCACCGTCGTTAAGCTTGATTGTTCGGTTTGCTTTCGTAATAGTAACTAAGTTGTCATTTCAGCATTTTATTGTCTCTGAAAGAGCTGCTTCAGTAGTGTTTAAGGCAATTTCTTCACAGCCTTTAGTCTGAAAAGATTGCATTGTGTTTTCCAGACATATGGTCACTGGTAAGCAGTGGGTATGGTTACAAGTATTGGGTAAACACAATTGCAAATTAACTTGGGGGCTGGCCGATTGTGAATTGCTGCTGGCACAATAATACTGTGTTTGTATCCACCAATCACTGGAATTGTATAAACTTTCATCGATCTCAGCTATTTCTTTTTTTTTTTTTTTTTTTTTTGGATGAAACTGTAACAAAAGTTCTTTGGTTCACTGTCCAATTGTTGATATTCAAACCCGAGTTAGAACAAGTCTACCTGACGAATTATCTGGAATTGTTTGAATGTTCTATCGTTTGATCTTCACTTTGTTTGCAGTTTAAGAGTGTGATTAGCTATACCATAATGTAGCTTGTAAAATGCTTTTGAAATTTATAAGCTTATGCATATTATTTAAAAAATAAATTAATAAAATATTTGAATAAAAATAATAAATTCGTCTTGTAACATGCTGATATTTATAATTATAATTAATTATAAATTTTTTAATGTAATAACGATAAAATTCGATTAATTAAAAAATTGGCTGGGCTTTAAAAATTGGTGGTGATGCTTCAGATTTACATCCATTGACCCAATTGCGCAGGGCTTGCTTAAATCCAGTTAAAATCATAAGTTAGTCCATTTCGTTACACAAACATAGCCCATGTCCATGTTTGGGATAGGAGTTTTTGTTGGAAATATTATTTGGTAAAAATTATATTAGAATGTGTAGTATGTTTAACTGTAAAATTTTAATGGAATAAAAATATAAATCTATTTGAATACATGAATAAAATATATAAGAATAATTTGATAATATAATAATATAGAGATAATGATTATTTTATAAGTTATACATAAGTATATTTGTGAATCTATGTATGATATATATATATATATATTAATTTAATTATAAATAAATATAATAATTAAAAAAATTAGTCAGTTATATATATAAAAAAAATTAAATTTAAATTTAAATTAAATTATTATAACGAATAATATATTTAAAATTGTGAAATTTGATAAATTGTTGAAGGATTGAAAGTAGGGTAGGGTTCCAAACACAGCCTACAAGTTCACCGTCAATCGGCCTCCTGTCTCCCATATTTTTTAAAGTTTCAATTATTCAGAACTTGGCTTGATTTGCTAAGCTTACTAGAATCCAACCGGTTGCTTTATTTAATGGTTCGATAATATGATTATTCTAATATTCAGCACTCACATGCATTAACCAGATTAGTCAAACCCTCCTTTACAGTCTAATTCTAAATAACAATTTGTTACGCGTTCCTACGTTCCTCAATAATTGAAATAGTTTACGAGTTGTCTCTAGTGGTGCGAGCAGTACTCTCGCACGACCAGAGGAGGACACGTGTCCTTGTAATAAATGTCTCTCCTCTTTCCTATTTATCTTTTCATATTTTTTGTTCTTTTAATTTTTAATTTTTACAATTTTCTCTTTTTCAAAACATATTTTATTTAAAACATAACGAATTAAGTATATTTGATTTTTATCTTTTTCTATATATGTGCTATGTTATATTTTCATATATATATATATATATATATATAATATAGAACATACTAAAATTACATTCAGTAATATCTGTAATTTATGTGTATCTATTTTTTTTATTTTTGTAATGTATATCTATTACATTTAAGTGAACTATTCAATAATTTATGCAAATGATATTAAATATGTATCCTTTTATAATTTAATCTATAATAATAATCATAAAATTAAAGTTGAAAAGATATACTCTAAATATTAATAATTAAATTCATTTAAAAACTATGCATGAATAAAAAAGTGAAACATCAAAAATCAAAATACACAAGTAAAAAGAAAAAAGAAGAAAAAAGAAAATTAAAACAAAAAAGAATCAAAAAGTCCACATGATGAAAGAAGCCACGTGTTCATATATTTTGCCGTGAGTGCACTGGTCTTATGACTAGCATCACCAAACCCTGAATTATGGTACAAATCTGTGACTCCCATCATTTGTTTTTAAATGATGAAAAAGGTTGCAAAAGATAAACGGGTGCCCAAACGGTATTACACATGAAAAAGATATTGGTTGTGTTTGGTTTTGTTTTTTTGGTATGCGGTTTTTTTTATATAATTTTTTAAAAACGAAAAAAAATTTAAAAATATAATAATTGAAATATGTATATTTATAGAATTTAATGTGACCATGTAACATTCCTATCTATATGGATTAGGAAAGAGTTTTTGACCCATTTGAATTATCTTTCTCGTTAAATAATTGATTTTTTTCGTAAATTAAATCACACTTATAATAAAGTGGCATGAGAGCATGATTTGCATATGCATGTTCGAGGGAAGCATGCCAAGAGGGTTTAGTCGATATCCAAAGAATGAGATGTATGAGATCTCAACTAGGTTAGCTCCTTCGATTTTCTAAGGATTAAATTGAGCATAGAACTATGTCCATGCCAAGTTTGAATACTACATTCTATTTTTTTCAAACATACTGTCAAATAAAATAACTTTTAAATATTTTTCTTTCTCAAACTTTTAAGCCATTCTTAAGTTATAGTGTCAAATTTTTCACCAACACAATTGGCATCCAAACAAAGCCTTCTTTTAATTAGCCATTTGGGATTGTTAAGATTAGAGGCTTTACCGACAATCGAACATTTATTTGGGCCCAAATATTGGGAAACTATTGCCAATATCAAATTTATCCAGCTGAATTTGATTACGGCAATAACCTTTTGCCAGAGTTAGGTGAACAGAAGACGAAAGATAACCATAATATACACAGCATTCAATTATGTTATTTTTTCCCTCGACATTAATTAATAAAAGAATGGCGAGCAATTCCCGATTTGCAGAGAGGCAACGCGGCAAGATTTCGGTTGTTTACACTTAGAATGCTCCAAAGATCGCAACTTTCTTCTATAGAAACAGTCTCTTTTATGGCTTGTTAATTGGACTGATTATCTGCGGCTTCAATAATTTCTTCATTAACGCCGCATTCACTACACTGCCGAAGAGTACTTCTCCTTTGCCATCATTTCTTCGCCGTCTTCCATTGTCACTGTCCCTTTTCTGGGAGCAACCAAAGGGGGAAAATGTCTGGGTCTTGCAGTTTCAGCGACACCCGTTTTATCGGTCTGCTCATTTTGATTCTTTCATGGTCTTACATTCTTTCGCACCCCTTCTCTTGCTTGATTTTCCTCTCACGTTGTCTTCTGAAAGTTGTGTCCTTTCTTTCCCCACTTTTTGTCACCAGTTTTCTTCTTTTCCTTGCGTTCCTCATCGGCCCTGTACGCGACAACGTTTCAGCTGAATTAGCTGTGGATTATCTATCAACTGCGTATACATCTGTTCTGGGAAGATTATGGTCGTCCAAGGGAGGTCACGAAAACGACGACGTTCGGTGTTCGGAGGATCTGGGAATGTATGAACTTTTGATCGGCTCGTCGGAGACGGAGGAGGTTAAAGGAAAAGAAAACCCAATTGAGATCTTGAAGGAGAAATCGGTGGAATCTCCTCCGAAGGGTTCGGAGGGTTCAGACAAGAGAGATCTCTGCAATGGCAAAATTGAGACTTTCGAGGGTAATAAGGTGGAGAAAAAACAAGTGCCTTGTCCTAAAGTAATGGAGGGAGAGAGATTGACGAATTTCTTGAAGATATTGGATGAGTTTGAGAGGATGGCTTCTAACGTGGAAGAGAAGAAAAAGCTTGAGCCCCTGAGGGGCAGAAGAAGCAATGCCACAATTGAAAGAAAGAAAGCGGTGCCAAAGGTGAGAAGAGGATCAGAGCCACCAGTTGATAAATTAGATGTTGCTGCTCAAGTTGGAGTCAACGACTCTAATGGAGAAAAAGAGGACAATTCAATGGTTAAGATACATTCTCGAAGGACTATTTCTAGTGTTGATCATACTTATGGAGGTGGTAGAGGTATTACTTTGAGGAGTGAGGGTTTTGATGGTACTTGCGAACGTGATGGAGAGAATAGGCCAAAAGTTGGTGTTTTTGACAAAGAAAGTCCATTGGAAGTTGGAAGTTTTCAAAAGTTTGATCATTGTAGTTTTGGGACTCAAAGATCCAACAAGAAGGATAGGGAGTGGAGGAGGACATTGGCATGCAAGTTGTTCGAGGAGCGACACGGTGTCGATGGGGGCGAAGGGATGGACTCATTATGGGAGGCTTATGAGATGGCTTCCAACAAGCCCACGATGCAAGAGGAGGAAAAGGAGAAGGAGAAGGAGAAAAAGAAAGTGACGAGGAAAGTGGAATACCAAGGCGAGGAAGAGGATGAGGAAGAGGTTGCAGGGCAGCTGTGTTGCTTACAGGCCTGGAGGTTGTCAGCAGGGAAGGTGAACTTGGGCATTGGAAGGCCTAATGTTGTGAAGGTCACGAAGGCCCTTAAAGGGATTGGATGGTTGCATCTTCTGAGTAAGAGAAGCAAGAAGGTGCATAACAAGGACTCAGATAGCAGTGTATCCTAGGTATTTTGGTTACTAAGATTGCTTTGAACGATAAATATGTGTGTGTGTGTGTGTATTCTAGTGCGGATGCTTATTCATAATCTAAAATAACCAGCTTGTAAACTTCATAGCCAACACATTCACATCGCTAATTCATGAGCTTTTTCTTCTCATCATCTTGATTTAAGAATAGGGGCTAAGTAATAATGCAGTAGGGATGTTAGTAAGTCGAATTCGAATTTTGCTCGCCTCGATTTTGTAACCCCAACATCAAGTGGAAACAAAGAAGCTCAGTACATGATCTCTTCCTCATCTGCAAAGTGCATCTCAAGATTAGATTTTCTATTTCTTATTTTTGGGCTTTGTTATTCACATGTGAATAATTTATTACTTCGGTACCACTTTTTAACAGGATACTTCCCATTCAAAGATCTCATCAGCTCCTGCATGCATTCTCATAATGAGTGGGCTCGAATTCCCTCTTCATGCACCTACCATCCCATGTGTCTGCTTTTGATGTCCTCACCAAGTAACTTGGGTTCCACCTTTTCGGAGCATAATTCTTGGTGTCGAGCTCATGAGTGATGGCGGCATTAGTGGGGCGTATGGAGGAAATATTGCCAGGGAGCAGTAGTTATAACTTGTCTTGTAGTGTTTTTTTTTTTAAAAACATTTTATGCATTGTGAAAAAATAATTTGTTTGTGCATTTGTGCTTTGTTTATTATTGTACAGTTATATATAATATAATATAACAATTGAATGACAAGAAATATATAAAAAGAACTACTAGTTTACAAATTATAATTATATGTACACACACATAATGCACAAACTTGATTTTGCGTGTGCGTGTGTGCTAGCCACAAATAATTGCACGTACAGGATATTTATTGTTTACTTAATTATTTGTTCGAAATCATATAAAACTTTTTAAAATTTGAGACGTCTTTATTCAATTTTTAATCTAGCAAATTGATGCATAATTTAATTTTTTTTATTTATTCTTTTGAGCAACATATGATCATTTAGTTTAAATTATACAATATTTTGTCTTAAAATTGACTTGTTTTTTATATTCTAATTTAATAGCGACCTCCTTTTATTTCTTATTTATGTAGTCTAGTTATTTTAAAACTAGGAACAGGGCACAATACGACGCTTGTGTAGAAAAAAATTGAACAATTACATTTGTATGTGTATATACACACACACAATTTGTATTATTGCCATATGTAATAAAAATGCATGTGATGAATGTGACAACAAAAAATTGAGACTGGACATCTTAATAAATGCACATCACATTAAATGAGAAGAAAAATATGTAGATCGCTTGTGAAGTATTTGAAAGTTACGACTACCAAAATTTGTTGTACACAGGCAATATAAATGTATAAATCACATGTAAAGTATAAACTATCACAAATGTTAATGATAAAATATTTAAATAAAATAAGCTAGTTTGAAATTATTTATGTATTTTGTGATATCTTCACACCACCTTTGATAACTATTTTTGAGATACTAAAATAAAATAAAAAGGAACAAAATGTTATGTCATGATAAATATAACTTGTTTTAAAATATAAGATGAAAAAAGTAATCCATATGAGTGTCCCCATCATGCATGTAAGATTTTTCCTATTAATAAGAGAAATTAAACTTAAAACTTAAATGAGTACTTTCGAAGAAAAATTACAATGCGAAAAAAAAATACATAATATAGAAATAAACTATAGGACGCTGAATTGGATGTTATACACTTTTGTCTCATGTTATGAAGGAAATATTCTAATAACATCTATTTTAGTAGAGAAAATGAATATATGTCATATGTATATGTGTAACATGATATACTAAACTTACTAGTTGTAACTAACATTTCAAGAAATTATGGAAACCAAGAAAATATAAAAAATTGAGATTAAAAATTTTGGAGACACTTGAAAATATATTGTGACAAATGTCAAATTTTGATATTAAAAATATAAAATAAAATTAAATGATAAAATTGTGACAAATATTACAAGAACACCAATTGTATTTTCATTAAGTTTAATATCTACAACACCATCAGACAATTAGTTACGCATGACAATTATTTTCACCAGATGATTATTTTTCCACTATATCCTATTATCAGATGCGTCTTTTTCGACAATTATTAAAACATCATGATTTGGAACCCTAAGTTAATGTTGACTTTTGACTTTATTATATAATAAAATTGAGTGTCCAATACTTGAACCTTTTAAATAGTTTATAATTTATTGTCATTTAATAATAATAGTGCTTTTTAAATGCTATTTATATTTTTATTTGAAATGTTTGATCATTATTGTAACTTTATTTATGCTACTGTCTATTTTATCTTTTATAATTTTATGAAAGTGATATTTGAGTGTTTGAGCATATATATATATATATATATATACACGACACATATATTCATTTTATATTTGTCAGGAACTATAGTTATAAAATCAATGCTTCCCCAACAATTTTATTATTATTTTCTAAAAATATAATTATGGTTTTCTACACACACACACACACATGTATGTATGTAATAGATAATTATAAATAACTACATAGTTTGTATAGATAACTTAGGATTATATTAATTTCTTTAACTTGAATTAAGTAATAAATAACTACATATGTATATTGGATAAAATACTATTATAATAGTTTTCTATCAGTGAAAGATTTATATTTTAAAGAAGACCTTATTTGAATCCAAATAACATTCTTGCTTTTAAACAAATCAAACTATTTACTTAAGGATATAAAAACGTATTTTTACAACGTGACAAAGACACATGAAGCAATATACATTTTCTTATATAGTATTATATATTATATAAGAAAAAACATTTTTAAAATATATTATGTTTGAATTTATCTATTGTGAATCAATTTTTCATTAAAATTTCGTATATCAATTAATTGATACACACTATAGATATGATTCACAGAAAATGTATATTTTCAAAACTATTTTGCACATTTGACATCCAAAAATAAAATGAAAAATGAGATGAAATACAGAAATCTATGGATTAATAAAAAGAAGCAAGCAATAATTTCTATTTAGTACCCAATAAGGAGAACATATATTCTCAGTAATTTTGGTCAGGTTGGAAATTACAAATTTTTGGACCCAAAGCAACCTTAGTTGGGTTGGACCTGGAAACATTGGAATTAATTTCCCAATGAAATGATTAGATTTAGAAAAGCAAATTTCCAACTTCACGAAAACAATCAAGAATAGAACAAAAATGGAAAACAAATTAAAGTTAGGGGAAATTTAAAAAATGGAACTTGTAACGCATAGAAATTGAGGAAATAAATTGAAATGGAAAAAATTATAAAATATCAAAATATTCTAGCAATTACATGATTGAGATTAAAGATAATTATTCGAACTCCTTTAATCCATAATAAACAGTATATATTAGCCAAATTTCAATCTAAAAGTTTTATCTTTTTTAAGATTTTGGAAAACTAAAATAGAGAGAAAGAAAATATTGTTTGTGATGGGACGTAGTTGGATTATTTGATTTTGAAAGAAAGAAACAAAAGGTAATCACTATTAGAAATCTGTTAGATTGGAAAGGTTTTCTAGCTGTTTTAAAAGATCGTGCCTGTCTGAAACAATTTTGGTACGAATTTGGAATATAAATGACATTATATAATAACTCCATTCCAAATTGGAACGGTCTTTTTAACTGTTCTAAGTCCGTTTCAAACTGGAACGGCATTAGAACTCGTTCTAATTTTGGAACGGTCTTGTAAAACCAATTCCAAATTTGGAATGATATTTGTTGCCATTCCAAAATTTGGAATTGCTTTTAGTTAAACGTTTCAAAGTAATTTCGAAATTGGAACAATTTCTATACTCATTCCAAAATACGGGTGGAATTTGGAATGGCTTTTGATTACCATTTCAGAAGTCTAGCTTGCTGTTCCAAACCCTGAATTTCAAATTTGGGATAGCATTTATTACTGTTTCAAATCCATTTCAGATTTGAAATTTGGAACAGCTACAAAAAGCCGTTCCAACTTGAAAATTTGAAATTTGAAAAGGCGATAAAAAGTTGTTCCAACTTGGAAATTTGGAACAGCCTTTATAATGCCATTCTAAATTTGAATCAGGAGCTTGGAACAGCTTTGTATTGCATTTGGAATGACATTTATTGCCGTTCCAAATCCGTTCTAATCTTATAAATATATATAATACCTTTATGGCTCACCAGATGCCATTTATGCAATTTTCCACTCTAAAACACCTTCAAGCCATTCTCAAAAGGTAGTCGAGGCTTTTTCAAATATTGCTGAAGGTAGTTTGCTAATTTAAGAGGTATCTTTGCTAATAAACTGTCAATTTTTGACATATATGGTTAATATTATTATTTGTGTAGATTTTTAATACTTTTGTAATTTAGTTTATTGTGAATATCTCATTAGCTTATGTATGGATATGAAGTAATGATGTGAGACTATAATTGTATATTGTACTCTTTTAATTGGATGATGAGAATCTTGTAGAGAAGATTTTTTCCTTTATTATGTTGTTAAGAAATATTAGGGTTATGAATGTACAGTGTTAAGAGATATTAGGCCACAATGTATTTATTTGTTTTAAACTTTTATTTGTATTTAAATTTATAGTGCACAATGTTAAGAGATATTAGGGTGTGGATGTACAACAAAAACGTCTCTGAACGTCGAGACTTGGTTGAAGAGGTTGTCAATGGTATGAATGATTTTGTTGAATGGGCAAGAAAACAACAAAGTTATATGGATGGTTCTAAAATTAGGTGTCCTTATTGTCAATGCAGGAACAGCAGGTTTTTGGAGTTTGAAGAAGTAAAATTACATTTGCTCAGAAAGGGCTTCATAAAAAATTATTTCAATTGGACTAGTTATGGTGAAAATGAGTGCTTAAATAACAATAGTCTAGCTAAGCCGACTGTCACAGTGAGTGAATACAACCTAGGTGAAGGCAATTATCAAAGGATTTTATCGGAGCCGAGGATGTTGAACGATGCACAAATACAACATGGTGCCTCATATGCGTGGGAAGCAAGTGATAGTGGTTCAAATCAAACATATGATGGTGATGACAGAGCCGATGGCACAGAGCATGTTGAAGCAGTGATGTTCATGGGCTAACAAAAAATTTGGAACGCTACGTTTTGGAATGGTAAAAATACCGTTCCAAAATTGTTACAAATTCGGTATTTACAGAGAAACTATGCCAAAATGTCGTTTCAATTAACCAAATTTCTAGTAGTGAATTTCCAAAACTAAGGTAACATTGTCAAAATTAGATATATTAATAATTCAAACTATTAAAGTTGAATTCGATCAAAATTGAAAATGTTCTAACTTCTTATCGAACCTGAACTCAAACTTTGAAAATTGTTAACTTAAATTTCATTAAAATTGTTAACCCTCCCACCCCCAACTTAAATTCACCCTCATGGGAGGGTGCCTACCACCGCCCATCACTGTACACACGCCCCACTCAAAGCCTAACTTATTAACACTTGCTCTGTCAATTGATTTTAAAATAGGTGATATCAATATTTCTCTATTTTACTAATTATTTTTTAATTTATATCTAATCGAATTCATACCTATATATATACACAAATATACTCACATATATATATATATATGTGTGTGTGTGTATGTATGTATAATAATGTGCAAATTTAAACTATTTAAAATTTTATTTCTCTCCTATATATCTTGCGACCAAACATACCCTTATTTTTTTAACAAAATATCTTCTACTTCCATAACAAACATAACCACTGTAAATAATTTGTGACGGCCGCCTATGGATTTGGTTTCTCGTATGGATCAAAGCCATTCTTTTCTAGATTTTATACAAATATATAGCGATATATATAAATATATATCCTTAAAAAATTCTGTCCAATCTAAAGGGCTCACTGACTGCACCATATTGTTGATACAGACAAATAAATAAAGAAATACACACAACTCATCAAAAGCAGAGTTTAAACTGGCTCCGAACTTCGTGGGGTCCACAATCCTACACCATGTTGTAATCAGTTGTACATTTTAGACCTAATTATAACCTCTCCCTTAATTGACACATATTGTACAACTCAATGTAGCATAGAAATAAATGCTTTACCGCACTGTATCCCTGCCTTTCCCTCCGTTTCCGCTGTCTCTCCGAATATCTGAGGCTCCTACTCTCACTCCATCACCCGCAACTCACCAGGTGTTTGGAGAGGAAATGGCTCTGAAGTCGGGGCGAATGCGGAGGAATTCTGCGTCCGCTCGGGATATTGGCCGCTCGCTCCGGTGCTCCGTCTTCAGTTTCAGATTCTTCGCCGGTTTCCTAACTATGGCGGCTTCAGTTTTCGTGACAGTATCGTATCTCTTCGCTTCGTATGGCACTGCTGATATCGGCTTCGTAAGTGTTATTTGTTTATATTATTTTGGGGTTACTCGTTGAGCTGCGCTTGTGTGTAAATTACTTCTGAGTAGGAGTGCATGAAGTATGTGTAATGCGTCTAATTATTGCTTTTAATTTCGTTATTAATTGTGTTTGTACGAATGCTCCCACAAAAGTCTTTTATGAGTTTGTAAATGCAATTATGGTCATATAGAAATTTTTAACTCCGTTCGCTTTTATATTGCTTTACTGCATTTAATGGTGTGTATATGTTAATTTTCTTTAGTTAATTAAAAGATACTGTTCTTGTTGATTTCGGTATACTTGCTTGCATTTGATTTGACATTATTATCTTTTTATTTCTATATTTTTAAGTCTCGAGAAGGAATATACTAATTTTTGCCTTTTTTGTCTTCTGTGGAATTTTAGGGTTTTCCTTCTGCTGCTTATGGATCTTCCCGGAGATCAATCTGGGCGTTGAAGTCTGATCCCTTGAAGCCACGGCTCGATCAGATTCGAAAACAAGCAGAAGATTACAGAAATTTAGCTTTAGCTTATGCTTCCTATGCGCGGAAACTCAAGCTTGAAAACTCGAGGCTCCTGAGGAATCTCGCCTACCTCTCTCAAAATTATAGTGACTTGATATCCAAATATCAAGCATTCAGTGCTTCAGATGCAAATTTGATCGATGAGCCTGCTCTCAGGCAGTTTGAAAAAGAGGTGAAGGAACGAATTAAGATGACAAGGCTAGTGGTTGCTGAGGCAAAAGAATCTTTTGACAATCAATTGAAAATCCAAAAGTTGAAAGATACCATCTTTACCTTGAATGAACAGTTAACCAAATCGAAAAAACAAGGTGCTTTCTTGAGCCTGATTGCAGCCAAGTCAATTCCGAAGAGCTTGCATTGCTTGTCTTTAAGATTGATGGAAGAGCGAATTGCACATCCTGAGAAGTATACAGACGATGGGACTCCTCCAAAGCCAGAGATTGAGGACCCAAATCTTTACCATTACGCAATTTTCTCGGATAACGTAATTGCTGCTTCTGTTGTCGTGAACTCTGCTGTGAAAAACACAAAAGAGCCATGGAAGCATGTCTTCCATGTCGTGACTGACAGAATGAATCTTGGCGCTATGCAAGTGATGTTCAAGATGAGGGATTACAGTGGTGCTCATATTGAAGTAAAGGCTGTGGAAGATAATAAATTTCTGAACTCTTCTTATGTTTCGGTGCTGAAACAGATGGAATCAGCCAAATTACTGCAGTTTTACTTTGAGAATAAACTCGAAAATGCAACAAAGGACACAACAAATATGAAGTTCAGGAACCCAAAGTATCTTTCAATATTAAACCATCTAAGATTCTATTTGCCAGAAATGTATCCGAAGTTGCATAAGATTTTGTTCTTGGATGACGATATAGTGGTTCAAAGAGATTTGACAGGGCTTTGGAAGGTAGATATGGATGGAAAAGTGAATGCGGCGGTGGAGACATGTTTCGGATCATTTCATCGCTATGCTCAATACATGAATTTCTCTCACCCTCTCATCAAAGCCGAATTTAGTCCCAAGGCCTGTGCATGGGCTTATGGGATGAATTTCTTCGATTTAGACGCTTGGAGGACAGAGAAGTGCACTGAAGAGTACCATTACTGGCAGAATCTGGTAAGAATAAATACTTAACAGTTCGACTGAATCATTTATTGTTTGTTTAAATTTTAGATATGCTTTCAAATTTGAGGGCTTAAACGAACTTCATCAATATTTCCCCCAGTTCACTTGAGATCTGCTGTCTGTCTGTTAGCATTTCTGATTTGCAAAATTTTCCTATTCTGGCTCCCGTGAGGTTAAATTCGTGCATTATCTTCTGCAGAATGAGAATAGAACATTGTGGAAATTAGGAACATTGCCTGCCGGTCTGATCACATACTACTCCAAGACGAAGCCACTGCACAAGTCTTGGCATGTTTTGGGTCTTGGATACAATCCAAGCATTAGCATGGATGAGGTCAACAACGCTGCAGTCATACACTTCAACGGTAATATGAAGCCATGGCTTGATATTGCAATTCCCCAGTTTCGTCCACTTTGGACGAAGTATGTGGATTACACAAACGAATATGTACAGAGCTGCAATTTCGGTCTATAAATAAAGATTGGGACCAAGCTAATTTTGCAAAAACTATGGAGGTTTATCACTGCTCAGGGCATGTTATTTTTGTGCTCTTAAGTGACCTGGGAATTTAGGGTTTAGGAATTTTCTTTTTATCTATGCTTTAAGCAGACTCTCTTCAGATTAGCTTAGATTTAGTTGTTGACTTGACGGTGGCTGAGAAAGCTGATTTTATACTGTTATTTAAATGCTAAAAAATTATTTAGTGGAAATTAGTTACTTGTATTCTTAAACCAATATATGTCAATGTATTTCTTCTTCAAGCAAACAAGCTTTAGAACATAATCAAGACGAAACAGAACTACGTTTACCTCCATAAGCAAAATTTCATGCAGTTGCTTTCTCCATCTGCTTTGCACTCTCAGATTTTTCTTGCCTTCTTCTCCGAAATGGAATAACTTGAAGTTGTGAGTCTGGTATATGAACAGATGATCAGGCATTTTTCAACAGAATGCATGCTCTAAGCAGATATAGGAATCATGAAATCTAAATCCAGGTTGCCGGACTGTATTTGTTCCATCAAATATATGAACTCAAACAATAACAGAACATCAAAAGAGGTTTTGCATAAAAGACTTCCACCAGATCATTGCAGCTACAGATAGAAATGGGCACGGTTATTTTTCTATATACAACACATACTGAAAGGCGTTATGACTTTCTCATTATCCATTACATAATTTGCACTCTTCACAAAAAATTGAAGAGCCGTACATAACGCCTGGTTGCTGTGCGAAGCCTTCATACATGCCCTTATTGACTGCCATCATCATATTCCGGCAACAAAATATTATGCCATGATTTGAAGATCACAATCACTTGTATTGAATGAACCGATTCAGGGCCTAAGGAGTTTTCAAACTCCCTTTAAGTCCTACAAGGCATTGCTGACATTTCTTCTGAACTTTGTAAAGCATTAGACCGTGTTGTCTAGCACAGAAACTCCTGTAAATTATACTCATTCCCCCATTTTTATGCATTGACATTTCAGACTTTTTTGGCACCACTTACACCAACAAAATATTACATAAATAGAACATATGCTATTAATGATACTATTCAACTCCACTGAAATTGAACATCTTCCACAATTGCATAAATATATACCTATGCATTACAGAGTAACATATAGACGTTATAAGATCCAAATAAAATAGGCCTGTCGTCACAAATAGACAGAAAAGAAAGGAGCTTCTATCAAGCAATGTTACGGTGGAGACAAGTAATGTACCTAGGAAAGCAATCTCAATTCTTAACATCCAATGTTGGTCGGTAAAAGAGCAAAACATTGTGAAACAATTGAAATATTGACTTTTCATGCAATTTAACATGTGACATTGGTCCGTCATAACCATGCTCTGTTTATTGCGCCTTTGATTTTCCTGCATTTCTGGACTCCAGCTTCCAGTTTTGCCTTGATGAGAGATTCACCCAACAACTGAGCAACATCTGTAGCCATTTTCCCATCCTTCTTAACATAGGGAAACTTTTCTCCTCAAACTGATTAGACAACCATAAATGCATTGACAACACTTGGTGCCTAGTCTCAAGTTGCAAAAGCTCTGAATTATTGCGAGCATTCGAGCATGCCCATAGCTATTGACAGGAAATTTTTGTGCATATGCTGAAGCAAACCTCAAAAGATGGTGCATTGCTTTAGGATCCCTGATATTGACTGGGGCAAAGAAAAAGTTGAACGGTCTTCTAAAGATAATCCCTGAATCCTGTCCAACATATTAGCTTTCTTTCTTATGTGGAGATTCTGGCACAGAAAATAAGATCCATCCAGCCTGCAATTCTCACCAAATTTTGAAGAAGCTTGGAGAATTTCATATCAGGGAGTTGCCCTGCAAATAACTCAACTTGCTTGAAGAAGGGAAAAAGTCCCACCTTCTTAAAATCATCGAAAGGCTTCTTTTAAGCACTCAATCAAGTAATCCAAATCTTCCAGACGTAGCGTAGTGGTTAGTCCATCAGGATAGCGACTTCCTCTATAACCCGCTCTTCCAGCAATCTGTTCCACCTGTGATGCTGGAACAGGGACCATTTTATCTCCATTGCACTTAGAAAGGGCTAGAGAAGACAATCCTTCCGCTGTTCAAATTCAGACCCATTCCCCCAGCATCACTTGCAACCAAGACATCAAACTCGTTATCATCACTGTTGAACGGAGATGCTTGTTGTCGACGAGTCTCAGGTGGCAAGGCACCATATATGACACACGTGCGGTGATTCGTATACTTCTCAATTGCTAATTTAACCTCAAATATTTCCCTTCTTGAGAACGCAGCAATACAATCTCCTGACCTCTCATTTTTCACGTCTCCTCAGAGAGTATTTGCCTCAACCGCTAAAGGTTTGAACCTCTGGTAATGATGTTCTACCAGTTCATCCCCTGTATCAGAACAAATCTGCCTAACAACATTTAGAACACTTGGATCACCACATAAATGTATCTCATCATCTTTCAGCCCAAGCAATGCTCTAGTCCATGCATAACCTCGGCAGGGATCAGCCATTATTTGAATTTCATCTATGACTGCCACTTCATATAGCCCATCTGTTGACACCATCTCAACTGTACAGGCAACATGGTTCGAGAATGGAAAATCCTTCTTTTCTTGTCCTGTAAGAAGACTACAACAAACCTCTAATGCATTCACCTTATCAAAAACCTCCATGGCTAACAACCTAAGAGGACTACAATACACGCCTTTCTTTGCTTCAATAAATCTCTGCAATGCGCTATTCGTTTTTCCACTATTAGTCGGACTGCAATGATAAACAATCTTCCATTTCATTGCCCTAGCGAAAGGGAGCCAAGTGTGCGGCCTAGTCATGTCGGCTGACTCCATTTTCCTAAACCTCTTAATTTCATCAGGGAACTCTTCCATGCAAAATTCGGCGAAAATGGGGAACAAAAACCTATAAGATTCATAGCCAGGGTCTAGAGTTACTAAGTCCTTAACTAAATCGGTCTCAACACCTCTTCAATAAATAACTGCCGAACTTCTGAGCTGCGTGGGAAAAAATGAGGCACCAATATGCAGGGCAAGAGCCTGGTTTGAGGCCGCTACCAGACTTGGAGAAAGACCTAAAAATCTCAGTCAAGGTATCCCAATCACAGCGGGATTGCTTTTCACTCTTCAGGGTGTCCTTAAGCTCTGTATATATCTCCACGGGATTCCGGTTTGCTATTTGGGAAAAATTATATCTTTTGTTCTCTGTCCCTATACTGTCAGTTTCAGACTCATTTATTCTTTCTTCTTCATTAACTTCACCGTGTTCAGTTTCAATTTGAATACTCTCTCTTAAGTCTTAAACCTAAGAGGTGGTTTTCATTTTCCGACAGGGTGCAAAAAGAATATTTATGAAAAATCAAAAAATCCCCAAATTTTGTCTTGGAGTGTGGTGTTGGAAACTGTGACTGCCTAGGGATTTGAGGGGGAGACGAAGGACAAAGCTGGGTTTCTGAAGGGTGAGAATGGAGGAGGAAACGACCGGAAATTAAATTTCTAACTATAGAGAGATTGCTGACCTTATAGAAATTGAGGTAAAGCAGGCTCTTTGCCGAACCTGTTGCCATGGGACAACTGATTCACAAAGAAGATTCAAAATTTGCTCTTCAAATGAATGGCAGAACAAACACCAAGTGACCCATAACACGTAGAAGTTGGCCGTCCTGGTGGTCGTGGGGCGTCAGAGACAATTGAGCCCAACAATTTTTATGGCAGATTTCAATAAAATAACATCATTAAAAATGGGAACCAAGGAAAAGAAGGCGACTTTCGTGTGCGCCAGTTTGTATTTAGAGACCGAGAGAGAGTGGAAGAAAGGATGGTGCTGCTCAGTTCAAACAAGCTTAAGCCCTAAACCTTGGATTAGGAAACACAGCACATTTGCTGTCTCTCCGAGTTTCAGCAACAAACTGAGAAACGCGCGCGCGCATGTTATTGCAAAATCATATGTATAAACTAAACGTTGGTAATGGGAATTTTGATCCCATGAAAATTAATTGCATAGCTCTAGTTTATCTTATTTCAACATTTCGTTTGTGGTTTTAGACAATCTCAATGCTAATCGGTACTTGTTATGTGTATATTTTTATGTAATAGTTTTTCGTAAGCTTTATTTTCTACCTTGTTTATTTTTTATGTGTTTGTTCTATAATAATCTATTCATCATTTTATTCTCAATATATTTTTATTGAAAATTTTAATTATTTGCCCTCCACTTTTTATGATCATGTTGATTTTTCTTTCTTTTCAATGTTTGAGTGATCATATAATTTTTTTTCAATATAATTCAATTATTCTGTCTAAAATTTTCAAATGTTTTAAAAGTAATTTCAGACACATATAAGACTTCTGTACTTTAGCTTTTAAGTGAATCTTTGTGTTGTTTCCAGTAACTCTATGATTTTTTATGTTTTTTTTTCTTTTGTTCTAATTCCAATTATTTATTTTTTGTGCGCATGTAATATGACATAATATAATTACAAGATCTAAGCATGAACTAAACAGAAATCTATTTAAATGACTAAAGTTGTATGATCTTTTAAAAGTTCAACATCAGTTGTTTTTATTAACACATGCTGGTAGCTAGACACATATAATTATGTTTAATGTTTTTAACATTACAAAACAATTTATATTTTTAGAATTTATTTCATGCTTTACGTGTTATATGTTTCTTAATATTTTGTATTGAAATTTTCTTTGGGTTACACGCGCTGAACTTTTTATTATCTTATTAATTTTTTCTTTTCTTGTCAATGCTCGAGTTTTCGTATAATTTTCTTTGTTGTTAATTTAATATTTTATTTGGTTTAAAGGTATTTTAAAAGTAAATGTAGATATGACAATATTCTATATTTTTGTCTTAATTATTTTTTTTTTGTTTTTTTCCTATATCTTTAGGTTTTATGTTTTTTTGTTTTATATCCAATTCTTTTTTCGTACATATCATTTCTTATTTTAATTTTTTTGTGTGAGATTTAACATAAATAATCTTCACATATTTAAGAGACTATGAAATCAAATATTTAATTTTGCTTATATAATCATGCTTAATTTAGTGTAACTGTAATTATTGATTTTATATTAGATTATGATAAATATATACTAAAATTTTGTTCTTAACTTCTATTTATAGCAATCAACAATGGATGATCAATCCAACTAAGAAATTAGCCAAAAACGGAAAAAAAAACTATTCAATTGTAATATGGTTTAGAAGGAAAGACAAACTCTTATTTACCCACCCCCCCTATAATCAGATCTATTTTAATTAAATTTTTAGTTCTTAAGAAGTTCTTAAACCTTTAAATTAAGAAAATAGTAAGATTATGGTTTATAGAAAATGATTTGGTTTATGAAAAATAATTTGAATAGTAAACAATCCTACATGCCAACATGCATCTCCCTCTCCATTTTTTCATTCATGAATTATCATGACTCCATAGTTTTGCTATGTCAAAATTGTCGAGGCCTTTTTCTCAATTTATCAAAAATGTCTAATAATTTTTATTTTTACATTTTCATAATTTAATTTTAGACATTTTAAAAATTAATTATTACAAATGTATTTTTCATATAAATTAATCTCTTTGTATTTTTTTCTTTTAACTTCTTTATTATTGTTCATATTCTTGTTCTTTTTTTCCCCTACTTATCATTTGTTTCTTAATATATCGTATTATTAATTTTTTATATTATCTATCCTCTTTTTTGTTTTCATTTCAAACCTTCTCAATATTAATTGTAAAATACCATGTGGGGTTTTTTTTATGTACAAATTTTCTGTTTATTTTAGTTTTGAACCTTCTCCATTCTGTATGTTTTTTATATATTCATTACTTGTTTATTAAAAATATTTGATTGAATATTTTAAATGATTTGCTCTTCACTTTTTTTTTGTGAGCATATTGATTTTTTTTTTCAATATTTAAGTGATTACATAATTTTTGTTTAACATTATTTTATTATTCTATCTAATTTTTAAGATGTTTATAAACTGATTTAAATACACATATATACATTCTATAATTTTGCTTAAATGATTTTTGTATAGTTTCCTATATCTTTATTCTTTTTCATTTTTTTGTATCCAACTCTCTCTCTCTCTCTCTCTTCCTCTCTAATATTTTCTGTTAACATAATACAAGGTTTGTTTTAAACATGAATTAAATAGAAATATTTATGGCTTTAAATGACTAAAATAGCAACGAATACATAAAATTATACTATATATTTATAATTTTATGAAATAATTCATATTATTATTATGATTTCCTTTGTGATCCATGGAATGCATTAACATAGTTAGCACATAATTTATGGCTTTTATAAGAAAATAACTCAATAATTTGACGAAAGAATATCCATTTAATGATGAGATTTTGTATAAAGTATTCTTTATATATTTTTTTTTTTTTTTTTTGTCTTTTTAAGGAATGTTACTTTTTCAAATAGAATGCATAGCACAGGCTTGTGCTGGCGTGCGTGTGTGTGTGCGTATTATAAGTTTGACATTCAATTGTAAGAAATACAAACATGTAAACGAACAAATGTTTATACTTACCTTTTTTATAAAATTGCCATGAATAGTGATTTTCTTTTTTTTGAAAAAAATGACGAGCAATGACTATATTATCTGTGCATGATAATTTGGCTTGGAAATTGATAATAAAGGTCAGTTGCTATATATGTCGTACTCAGGAGCAAATGTGTTCAAAATTAAAATTTCCTCTATCCATTAATCTAAATCCCTCAACATTTAGTGCCAGTTAATATATCCTCTTCACTATGTGAAAAATATCGTTATTAACCTCCGCAATGTGAGATTACAACCCCACTTCCAAGAAACCCAAATTTCAATATATATTTGCTCTGTATTAATAGCAACTACTTCGATGCATTTCCACACATAAATCTGATACCAAGGCCTAGTAGTTCTCGAGCACCCAGTCATAACGTTATTGACAATCTTATATTCAATAGAAATATATCAAAATCCCAGTCAATTTTGCAAAAAACATGATTTCTAAGTAATTTTAGACAATTGCACAGAGAAATCAGTGTTTAATTGGACAGTGCAATGTAATTGATTTAGACAATATCTCATGTAACACAAGTATATCATCAATGCATACATAATACTATTGTGCCATGTTTAATTACGCACCCAAACTTTATTCAAAGTATTCTCACAGTATTGTATTATAAAGATCCCAACAATCTCAGTAACTTTTATTCAAAGCAATATTAAAATACTGTATTACAATGATTCCCACACCAGTCGAAGGTTGCCATGCAGCTAGACCGTAACGTTACTATGGACAACCGCCTTCATAGATTCATTACCCTGCTGTTGTTTCTTTGTCCTAACGTACATACCATACAGGTAGGAGCAGAAACCCCAGACGCATAACACGGTGGCAACCACCTTCACGCCGCGGAACTTATCCCCGTACACCACCACCCCGCCCAAAACATTCATCGCCATCAACGCCGTCATGCATATCCCCCCCGTCAACGACGTCGTCAAGAACACCATGCCGGAGGTGCCCAAGAAGGAAAGCTGCCACGTTATCATATTTCCGGCGATAACGATCCAGTATGCGACCGGGCCCTTGTCGAACACCCTCGTGCTCTCCATCTTCATGTCCGAAAACCCCTTGGCCGCCGACATGCCCACAGTCGCAAAGACGGTCGCGGAGAGTTCCATCACCAGCAGCATCTCCACCACCATGGCGTAGCAGTACACTTTCCTGTATATCTTCTCCATCATGGGAAGATATAAAGCGAACGACAGGCCTGCCCCCAAGGTAGTGAAGAACCCAATCAAGTATTTTGCGTGTGTCAAGCCCGGGGGTTTGTCGTGGCTTGAACCGAGGGCTAAGAGGATCGAACTCAGAGTCAAGAGGACGACGCAGTTGAGATTTGTGAAGTTCACTTTTTGCTTGACTATGATCGCGGAAAGGATGAGATTGAAAGCCAGTTGGGAAGAAAGAAGAAGAGAAGATGTAGACACTGGCAAATACGAGATTCCCCAAGAAAAGAGAAGGTTGCTGATGCCCAAGAAAAGGCCGACAAGTATCGACAGCAGCAAGATCTTTGGGGTAAAGCCGGTAAAGGGTCGTCTTCTGGTGCATCGGAAAAGCCAGTAAGGGAGATATACGGGCAGAAGGAGGAGAGGGAAGCCAGCAGATTGAACCCACGTGGAGACCCATTTGCTGGAGCCCTTGTGAATGAAGTAGTACTTGGAGATAAGGCTTGAAGAAACCGCACCCACGAAGAGACAGGCGCAGTTGAGCCCTAGAAGAGCGGTGTAGTGCTTGCTTTCTGGGAAGGAGTTGGGGTTTTTTTGTGATCCTTGCAGTTCTATGAGGAGTGCGGGTGATGCGTGCCTGAAATTCCTTTGGCTGGATGCCAAAGTTGTTGCATCTTCTTCTAGTTTGTCAATACTGCTTGATTGATTCGGAGATGGCGTTCCTTGTGGCGGCGGCGGCGGCGGCAGCGGCGGTGGTGGAGGTGAGGAAGGCAAAGCCATGAGGATTTTGGCTTGAGGATATATGAGGGCTCATGTACAAGGACTATAACAAGATGTGATTGTGATATTTAAAGGCTTGTTCCCCGTAAAAGGTGAAGGAAAAGGGGGAGTTGGTTGGGGTCCAAACAAATATTCATGGGAACGTCATGAACAAAATCTATTTACTTCAATCAATTTGGGAGGGAAAAATTGTGTGCATGCACGAGAAGTGCTGAAATGATTGGTTTACATGGCAATGGGCATTTAATACAAAAGTCATAGTGTAATGATATTTGCGGTGAGGAGTCAGAAAAGGTTCCGTACGTAAGAGCTATCTTTTTAGGATAAAAATAAAATAAAAAGCTAGAGAAAGTTGAAAGGAAAGACCTATGCTTGTTTGGATGTAAATTTTGTTGGGGGCAAATTTAACAATAGTGTGAGAAGAACAAAGAATGACATAAAAAGAATTAGGGTTATTTACACCAACATTTATTGTGAATTAACATAATTACAAATTATGCATCTTTTCTCTTTGATATTACATAAATCTCTGCTCTATGTTTGATAAATTTACAATTTTCTTTTTCTATTAGGGTTTAAAATGAATATTAGTGATATAATAAAAAAATTAATTGATTTTTTAAAAATTTACACTTGGCTTTCATTTTTGATTTTTAACAACTACATTTATACGAATTCTTAGAAAATGCTAGTATAATTAACCAAAATAGTCATTGATTCTAATGAGGAGTATGTTTGAAACGTTGTATTTTGATGGGTGGAAAGTTCTACATAGTGTGCTTCCAAACATAAAGTGAGGTGTGTATTTTGTAGTGAGAGAATGGAAAGGGAAGTATTACCAATCGATGCAGCGGGATTTTTAGGCGTTGCTGAATTCATAAACTCTTTTTAGCTTTTATTGGTTTTCTGATAGATTTAGAACAATATATTTTTTGGAAAAAGATTCAGAACTATATATAGTTAATAAAACCAAATATTATCTTTGTCATATATAAAGATTCAAAAATAGGAATTTGCTAAAATTCAAATTCTATGGAATTCCGAGGCCAAAAATCGAAATCTTCGTTGAAGAGGTGACACATATACATTTTTCCTGTAGGTATATACTACCCTAAAAGTTATTGTCGAGATATATTGGGAAGCTAAGTAGAATAAACACACTATTATTCAAGAAGGATTCCCCATTCAGTACAAAACAAGAAGCTAAACACACTGTCATTTAATTAGGACTCCCCATTTGGTACAAAACAACATGCTCGGGGGTCTATTTGATGTTTGCCGTTTTCTTCTCATAGGATACAAATATTGTCAATTATCACGATTCTTCCATATCAAATGGGTTCAATTAAATTTATTTTTTGTTGACAAGTTTTTAAAAAAATAATAGTACTATTGGGTCGAGATTATCACTTATCAATAAGTAATGTGATTTAAAATTAGTTTGATATTATTGATTTATAGATATCAATAAGTCCTTTTTTTTTTTCCAATGGACCTGTTGAATTTATTTAATCTATTTTATATAACGAATAATACAATTAATTATTTTTTAAAATACGTAAAAATCTGTAGACTTGTTGAATTCAAATTCCGATACTTTTCGACTTAATAGACACAATCTAATCATGTAAATCCATGTGGGATGATATAATCTTTTTGAACCAGAATTTGATCACGGATTTTGACTTCAAACGTTCTGGACATTAATAAAGTTTGCTTTCTCTGAAAATGAAATAATAACTTTCAAGTAAAGATAATAATTGAAATTTTAAGGGCTGATATAAGTACATATTATGGCTATGGGCTTGCACAAATTTCATTTACATAACTATGACTACTCTTCTTTTTATTTGTGTACGACAACGGCATTTCAATATGACGATATTGATTTTCTTAAGTATCCATTCTATTATTATTTTCTTTTTCTCACTTTTTCTGTCTTTTGGTCATTTATCACCTTAATAATTATTTTCTTTCTTTTTAATAAAAATTTTAATTTATTAAGAGTATGACCCCTCTAATAACAATCCTTGAGTGGCAAAATGTTAACTTTCTAAAATATCATTATTCTTCTTGTATTTTCTTTCTTCTCCCTTTTTCACTCTTTTATCTTTTTAATTACTATCTTTTTTTTTCCTTTTCCTTTTCCTTTTATACAAATCTCTATATATTACTATTGTAAGAGAATCAATTTTAATAAAATTAAATAATTTTTCAGAATTTTGCACACACATGAGTGTATAAGTTCGGTAGTATGTATAATTAAGACGATGCCTACTTACTAGGTTCACATTAATTTTGATAAAATCACAATACATGTGTGTGTATGTGAGTGTGTGCGTGTGATACAAGCATATGATCTTTAATATATATATATATATATATATATAGTCTTAAAAGATCGTTGGAGAAAAATAAATTCGGGACTTGGAAATAATTGTATCATATTTAAGGCTTAGTTCCACCACAAAATGGATGGAGTGTTCACCCTCAAAGAGTAAATGTCGTTGACAGCACTCAAAGCCAAAATGAAATTCTAGGGCACACCTTGGCTGCAAAAATTTGAGGACCGAATGCTAAGGCTATGTTTGGAACCACTATTTCAACTCTCAAACTCTTATCTAATTTAGCGTTTTTAAGCATACAACTTAATAAAACTTTCTTACAAATTTAAATTCAAATTCAAATTTAAAAATTTTAACTAATTAATTATTTTTCAATAATTACTCCTATTTCCAATTAAATCAATACTTATATCTATACAATCACTCACTCACACACACGCATATATATATATATATATATTTATATCGTAAAAATTAATAATTATTTTTATTACTATCACATTATACAATTATTATATATATATATATGTATATTTTAAATAAATAAAAATTATAAATTATAAAAAATTTTACAATTAAATATATATTATTCGTTTCAATAAAAAGGTAACCGTACAAGTCCCACCATACATCTCCTACCCTCCCCCTTCCTAAGATATCTAAGAATTAAAAGGAGATGATTGCTTTTCTGGTCCTTTTCCTCACTTTTTCTCACAGATACCTAGTCTTTACAGTTGTCGGCTCAGTAACCGCCACGTATCCACTAAACGAATGCACTTTTCCCCACTACGTTTGTTACGTCAAGTACAGAGACTCAATTAAGCAGTTTTTGACAAAATTGTAGGAAATATCATAATTTTAATATATAATTATTTTTTATTTTTAATATAAAATTATTACATTTGCCGCAATTTTAAATATTCAATATAAATATAAAAATGCATGTTAGAATGAACCGTCTTCCCCCACTTCGAGAGATTATCCACTCTCTCCTACATGGTACGAAATCCTCAGTTCAATTAGAAGGCGTGGGAGGTTGTGACACGTGTTCCAACCCAAATTAATCTTAAAATTGAAAAGAGAAAAAAACTTTTCAAATGAAATAAAAAAAAAACTAAAAATTTAAGATAAATATATTTAAATATTTTTATAATATGCTTTAATTTTTAACTTTATTAATAAAATGTTATGAAAATGTTTAGATTTATTTTATAATAAACATTTCAAGAGTTTATATAATATTCATTTAATTGTTAATTTTTGTAAAAATGAGATAAGAAAATGCTGTTTAGTAAAGTAGTGTGATTTTTAATAATTTTATATTTTTATAAAAAAAAATAGATGAATAAATCAAATGTGTGCACTAAAAAGGTAAAAACAATTTTTATTAATAAATTTTAAAACACAAATGTATTATGAATATATTTAAATTTATTTATCTTAATAGTTGTGAAGATTTTATATTACTTTTTATTTTCTCATTAGTTTTTTTTTATTACTTTTCATTTCATTTGAAAAATTATTTTTAGTATTACTTAGATTGTGGTGAACCTGTCACAATCACATGAGCCGTATCGAATGATCAATTTGCATGACATAATTGCAGATAATACACAGCGCGCGCGCGCACAAAAATAAAAGAGAAATGTTGGTTGGCAAGCCATAATCCACATAAAGAATTTCGGACAAAAATCAAACCTTCATTTAGTTGGAGAGTACGACGACGTTTCTATTCACCAAATGCAAATGCGACTTCTCGTCGTATGCTTATGGTGTTCACCAAACCAGAATAAGCTAGCAGAGAAAGAATCACTGTCTTTGTTTCTGTAAGGTTGTCTCCCTAAATTTCCACCCTTGCTGTGTTTGTCACGTGCATCGCTCATAACACGAAAAAAAAATTTAGATGTTCTGACTCGATACATTCCTTTCAAATATACAACATTATGTTGAAATATGAACCGCAAATATATTATTTTTACATAATTAGAAAATTGACCAAATATTTCTCATTTTGTTAGCTAAGTATTGTCAATTACAAAGGGACAAATTTTACGTGTGAAAATTACTTTGAATATTTCGGTGGCAATGGCAAAGACAAAGAAAGCATCACACTCTTCGACCACCCTAGAACGAAAGGAAAGCAAAGGAAAAGTGAATGGTCGTGAAGATACCGCACCTATGTTGATTTTGCAAGTTTGATTGGCCAAAAAATGGAATATAGGATCTGAATTGTCGAAGAGGTCCCACTTTTGATAATTAAACAAGTAAAACAAATAAAAGATAACAGGATTCGTGCAAAACTCCAATATCTTATAGTAAATTGTTTTTAATCTTTCCTTTCTGTGGATGTAATAATTGGCTGCCGAAAATTGGAAAAGATAACTAGCTAATATGATAAAACAAAAACAAGTTGACTTGCTCGCTGCGGCCACCGCTAAGCGTCTTGTTTTTTTGTAATTTACTAAATTGACCTTCCTTAATTTTTAACGTTTGATAAAAGAAGGATAGGGACATTCCCAGAACACAGAATTCACACAAGCACCTCATCCCCTGTTTGTATCGCATGATGGTGTGGTGTTGGAGACAATTAAACCCACCAAATTCTGATGGTAGATTTCAACAAAATGACATAACTAAAAATCGGAAGGAAATTAAAGAAGGCAACTTTTGTGTGCTAGCTTGCATTGAGATTTGAGAGAGAGAGAGAGAGAGAGAGAGAGAGAGAGAGAGAGAGAGTGTATGTATATGGTGGCTTCTAATATGTTAAGTTTTTTGTTTTAAAAAAACACATATGTTAATACACCATCTGAGACGGACACATGCATGGAGCATTTTCAACTACAAAACTCACATATCCTAGCAATGTTTACTCTATATGACAAAATTATTATATAATAAGAAAAATTGTATAAAGATGAACAAATTTGAATCAAAAATGAATTTTTTGAATTTAATGTTATAAATTAGATCATCTGATTATTTTTTCAAGAACAAAGTTTAAAACTTGAACAATTTTTAAGAAAAGGACTTGTGATTTATCTTATTTGAAGCTTGTTGAGTGTTGAATTAACATTGATTTTTTAAGTTTAACGCTACGATTTTAAATCAAGCACCGAAATTTAGAGACTTTTCATGACAAACGCTTTGAATTTACTGATAGACTTTGTGGGCTTTCTTTGATTTTCAAAAAGAATTTAGATAGGCTTTTTGGCTTAACTGCTTCTGAATCTTCAAGTGTGTTCCATTGTGATGATGTCACAGACTTGTGATCAAGTCCATCTTCTTATTAAATTATTTAATTATTACTTTTCTCTGTCAAACTATTCCCTTTATTTAGAGAAAGTGATTATTTATACAGAGAAAGGTAGGATGGACAACCAAATCCCTCAAATTTAAGATGACCATATCTTTAGGATTCAACTCATCCAATTCAAAACCTAGGTTCAAATCCCAAGTGATCTCCCCGTATCTTTTCTTTCTTTTCACATGATTCGGCTTGGTGTTGGCTATTATACTACTCTCCACTTATATGCATTCTTTTTCTACAAAAGGAGGGTGTTGTTGCATTTATTTCACCCACTTGTCTTCTTTAGTATGTTGAATATTCTGTTATCTGGTCACGACCTCTTTCTATTTTAGCGGAGGAATTATTAACATCCCTTTCCTTTTATTCCAGATAAGTGTCCTGAATAATAGCAATCCTTTGTGAATCTACTCATTTCTTTATAATTGGACACCCCTTTGCTCCTCTTATATGTTGTGACCAAATTACTCAGTTTCGACACGATTTTTACGAAGCACGTCAAAAACTTAACAATTATCTTCATTAATGTCACGAACTAAAACAATTGAGGAGGGAACTTTCTTGGGGAATACAACCATTTGTTAAATGAGTTTGATTCCTATTAGGACGCCTAGAGCCACCTTTTCCATGAATACATGTCTAGTCTTAGTGGTCAATCTTTCCTCCAAATTTTTCTAGATGATTGTTTGCTTGAGTACCAAGTTTTCCTACAGTTTGCTGACCTTTTAGTTTGTCAGGCCAAGAGGGGCTATTGACAAGGGTTCAATGGCTGCGTGGACCAGCTCATTGTCCCTCTAAAGACCAATTTCGGTGGACTAGATTAGTAGGCTGGATGGGAGACCATCTTGACTGAGCTAATCCTAGGTCACTTTGGAAATGCGACTTTAGTCAATAACCCTACCGAGGCAAATCCTTGATTGCCCTACTGGGGGTTTCTGCTGGTTTTGTTTTCTCCTCTTTTTTTGTTGTACATAGCTCGAGCTTTGGGCTAATGAGTTTTCATCCCGAGCAACAATTGGGCTACAAGGTTAAGCATAGTGTTTTGTATCCCGACCTTGAGCTTGCAATTAGCCTTCCACTTTAAGGTTTCTTTTGCTAGGTCATCCCAAACTGGGGGTTCTATTGTAATATCACTGAATTGAGGATTGTTTTGTACTGGCCCTGAAGCCCTTGTTATTAATGAATTGACTATCGATATCCCCAACTTATCAATTTTTCCTACGTCTTCAAATTACATATGCCGTCCTCTTGAAGATTTTATTCCTATTTTTGTTGCTTAATTATGCTCTGGGTTTGTTTTTCCCGTTCTACCTATTTATTATCAAATAGCAAATCACTTGAAACTATCCTTTAGCCAGCTCACTCTAAATGCCTTTCGTTTGATAGTGGGGTTTATTACTTTATGTAATAAAGTTCAAATCTAGTCTTCTGCTAATTTATTTGGACTTCTTTGTATTGTTAAATCCTTTGAGCTATAAGGTATTTTACTTCATCCCTCGAGGTGGTACTAAATGTTTCAAAGATACTCCTTTCAATAGTAATAAGAGGTGGAAAACTAAATATTTTGTTTTATGTCAAATGCCTTCATCCTTGGGGTTTCCCCACTAAGTGGTCAGCCTTAGCCACTAAAACTATCTTCCGTAATACCTCCATTCCTCTAACCACCCTAAAACCCCAAGTTAAAGTCTTGAACCGTTATGTCCTTCATTAGAAAATTATCACCAAATAAGGGGTTCTTTACTTCTTTGGTTTGAATTATTATAAGGAGAATCTCTACACTGACATCAATAAGTCTTCTCCATTTTGGTCCGCTTTTCACTCCTATTTATTTTACCTTATTTCGTGTTTCTTGCAGATAACATGTTGAAGGATTTACTCCAGTCTAATATTAGCCAGGAAGATGAGGATCTTACTGATTTGATAGTACAAAAAAGGTGTCACTTGGCTCAAGAGTCAGGCTTGTCTCGGGTTGCAAGCTCAACCCAGCCTGCTCAAAGGGCTAGCCCTTCCACCACTCTAAATAGCCTCTCTGCTTCTCAAACTAGCCTTCCACAGTCATTGCCAGTTGATTGCACAATCCAAGATGCTACTTTTACCAGGGTGGCTTCTTTAGCTTGGGCGTCTTCTTCTACATATCCTTAGTTTCCTCATCACTTCATCAGTGTAGGCAAAGACTCTTTTTCCACACCCCCTCAATTTATCTGTTGATCTCGGAAGTCTGTTCCTCCCTTAGGCCCATTTCCTCCAAGTTCTAGCGAACTTCTTGTTCCAAATTCGACTCTTCTTGCTGGGATTCTATTATTGAAAATCCAGGGTTAACTTAAGATTTTCTTCTAGGGAGTTTGACTTGTCAAGACCAAAACATCATTGTCAGCGTAAAAGACAATCTAGAACCAAGGTTTGGTAAGATTAACTTATTTCCCTATTTTTTCTCCTCTTTCTTTTAACTTCTTAACATTCCTTTCCTCCAATCGAGGTTTAATTTATCTCAGTAAGGTAGTTTGGCACCAAGTTGATCAAAGTCAACAGCTCATCCAACAACTTCAAGCCTGGGTGTCTGCCCTTGAATTTAACTAGTCATCTATTCAGCATCAATGTCACGTGGCTGAGATTGAGTATGAAGAAGCCTAAGAGCGGGAGAAAATTGCCATTGCAAAGGTGGTTTCTTTTGAAGCTGAAGTTCAGGGGCTTCGAAATGAGAACCTAGGTCTAACTAAGAGTCTTCTGCCGTGGTGGAGTCTATCTTTAGGCCTGGACTTAATCGGAAGAGTGTAATTTAAGGCTAGTCCATAGGGCAATATAGTATTATTTGGATGACTTTGACAACTGCCTTCAGCACCTAGTCAACTTGGATTTGTTATATATAACAAATGCAATGACTTATAAATAATAAAAAAATATTATGACATATATAACAACTGCAATGTGATAGAATATTTAAATGAAATAACTAAAATTATGTTGTGCCTAAATTGCAATCGTTTTTTGTATTTTTTGACATCTTCACACCACATTTAAGGGGGTGGGGAGTTTCATTAGGGAGTTTAATTACTATTTGTATACTTAAGGGAACATCCATTTACTAGGGATTCCTACACTCTTGCTCTCATCGCTACTCCATACACCAGAAAATACAGAATCGGAAACCTAGAAAGGAGAACTAAGTTAACCAAGTAAACAACATAATAAAATTTTTGCAAAGCCTTTTTCATCAACTAAAACAGATTTCACAATCTTTGAAGAAAAGAGCAACAAAACAACCAAATGAAGTTCAAAAACTTTTATTAGATGTCATTGCATTTGTTACATATGCAATTATTATGACGTACAATCTCGATTGTTTTCTCATCACATTCATTATTTATATCTTTACCTTATTTGTTAATATTATATAACTGTGCATCAATGGCTAGTTTTTTAATTATAGCTGAGATGGGGCAGGGTATGTTACTGCTTGTTCCCCACCTCATTTAAAGTAGGAGAAAAGAAATTCTTTCCCGTATAGCAGATGAATGTATTCTATTGGACTGTATTTTTGCACAAAAAGTTTGGTTGGCAATGAATTTTTCAAATTTAGTAGGCTAGATTAGGGATGGATGTAAGCCCCCAACACCCTAATAAGGTAATAATTGATGTCTACATCCAAATTCATCCTAAACACTATCCTTGGGTATCCTAATTTAATTAAAATACTATATTTAGATAATTCTTAACCTAGTTGAACACCATCTTTAGAGTCAAAAAATTTTCCGACTCCTAGAAATAACCCTCTAAATAGATGGTGACAGCCCCTAAAATAATCACATAAAAACCACAATTTTTTGATCCGAGAACCCGCCGTCTGCCGCCATGCCTGCGGTTGCGAAGATGGTCACGGCAATTTCCATCACCAGCTACATTTCGACCACCATGGCGTAGCAGTGCACTCTTCTGAAAATCACCTCCATTAATGGACCCCCAAGGTCGAAAAGAATCCCATCAATTATTTTGCATGTGTCACGCCGTGGGGTTTGTCGTGGCTTGAGCCCAGGGCTATAAGGATTGAACTGAGTCAAAAAGTATGATGCAATTCAGGTTTTTAAAGGTCACTTTCTGCTTCACCATGATCACGGAAAAGATGAGATTGAAGGCCAGTTGGGAGGAAAGAACAACAGAAGAAGTGGAAACTGGTAAATAGGAGATTTCCAAAGAAAAGAGAAGATTGTTAATGCCCAAGAAAAACCCGACAAGTATTGACAGCAGCAAGATTTTTGGGGGAAAGCCCTTAAAAGGCCGTCTTTGGGTGCATTGGAAAGTATAATAAGGGAGACTTATGGGCAGAAGGAGGAGAAGAAAACCAGCAGATTGAACCCATGTGGAGACCCAATTGCTGGAGTCCCTTGTGAACGAAGTAGTACTTGGAGAAGAAACCGAACCCACAAACAGACGGGCGTAGTTGAGCCATAGAAGAAGGGTGTAGTTCTTGTTTTTTTGGAAAGAGTTGGGGCTTTATTGTGATCCATGCAGTCCAATTGGCAGTACTGAATGTGTGAAATTGCTTTAATTGGCCGATACCAGTTCAGTTGCATCTTCTTCGACTTCACCGATACGGTTTGATTGATTTGGAGATGGTGTTCCTTATGAGTGTGAGGGCGGCAGCGGCGAGAACTCCGACGAAGGCAAAGCCATGACGAATTCGGCTTGAGGGTGAGTGCTCATTTCCAAAGGTTATTTTAAGTTAATATGTGAGATTTATAAACTTGTTCCCCTTAGAAAGGAAGAAAAAGGGACTTCCGGAACTAAATGGAATTGCTGCAATTAATTTTGGTCTTGCGGAGTTGCGTAGATGCATGCACGAGAAGAGGTAGACGTAGCCATGGGCATTTAATGATAAAGCCTTACGTTCGTTAGCCATTAATTTTCATTTATTTTTGCCACGTCAAAATTTAAGTGTCAATATATTACTTAATAAAATTTTAATTAAAATATAAATTTAAATTATTTTTTTCTTATACACACCTATCGATATTCTCAATTTAATAATTATATTTATTCACAATTTAATTGATATCAATATATACATGTATACACTTATATTTATATCTATTACCTAATTTGTTAGAGTTCAAATTCAGTTGAAAAAATCCATAAAAACCGTCTAAACTAAGGAGAAATCAGAACATATCTTTACAAATGAAATGAAGACATGAAAGTGCTAAAAATCTGGAGAAAATTCAACAAATAGATAAGGTCAACTCGTTAGATGTTGAAATTATAGTTGGGACTCCAACATTAATTGCATACTATATATCAAATAAATTTTTTCTACAAATGGTTTTTATATTGGGATAATACTAACGAATCATGATAAATCCTTTATGTTAAATAAATTTAATTCGTTTTCTTATGCAAAAGTCATTTAGATTGTACTGATAAATTATGATATCCACTTGCAATCATAATTAACGTCAGCTCATCATATTTTCTTTTCCAATTTGAATTCAAAGGCAATAATTTTAATTTTTCAATATCGTGCTAATTCATTTTCAATTCTATAAATATCAAGGTTATTTATGTTATTCACACACTTTCAGACACGTATTATATAGCAAATATACAATGTTAATTATCGTGTAATTTTGGTATTTGTATCTAAACAAAAAATCATGATGTAAGTTTTTTTCAATATTTTTACTAAAATTCAAATAAATTAAATTTAATATTTGTGTATTATTCATCATAAATTACTATTAAAATTATGTGACATTAATAATTGAAATTTTTATTTAATTTTAGAGTGCGCACTATTACTGCTGTGTGTGAGAGAGTAAGAGAGAGATGGTGCCAAGGTGTAGAGTATTGTCATTATTTTGCACATTTCCCATTGATGACATGACAATTGAGTTGGCATCAACTGTGATAAGGCATGTTAATTTTTTTTGTATTCAAGTTTCTATATTTAATCAATTCACGAAATGAAGTTGGCTGAACCATAAAGTTTTATCTGTGGATGTTTGAGTTGATAGAATATTTTCATCAGTTTGACTGATAAGGAAACTTTCTATAATTGAAGTCCAGTTTTGGAAAGATTCTTGCTTCCTTACTTTTAGTGTTGGAAAAATTATTTTGGAGTCTTTCCAATTTTCTTGATGATTTACGTCGAATCTGAAGGATACGAAAGATTAAAAGAACTTGCAAAATTTATCTCGCCAAGATACTTAACATGGTGGGTGGATTTCTGGAAGATTATTGTAATTATTTTTTATGAAAAATGTTGAAAATAACAATGATCATACCAGAATTTGAAATAAGCTGAACTTTCCATGTGGATGGATAAAGATATTTCATGGATAAGCTCATCATAGAGGACAAGGATGGTAGCAATATTTATGGAAATATGATTCTATTTTAACGAGAAAACAAGAAGCAGTTTTTGGCTTAATTCAAGGGAAATTTACGCTGAGCCTTTTGGGATCGAGTTTGCCTGTATATTTGATTTATTTTTACAACAAACATGTGTTGCAAACACAAGATTGAAAAAGATTTGTCTCGTATCCGAAGTTCCACCCACCATCTTCGAAGTAAAGAGCTTGTGTCAACATTCGAATCTTGACAGAGAGAACGTAGTAGTTCATGCAAAGACAATGAAATGTTGCTGCCTAAGAGAATTAAAACAAAAACCCATATGCAAGTCAATTCCAAAGGGATTTTAGTTGCTAGGATATCTAGCTTTTATAATTAGTGGATTATTTTTTTGGACACAGACCCTACCGACATAGTAGTTATTTATTCTGAATTTAGTTACCAATTTGTGTGTCATTAATTTTTGTTTCTGTCCATGTGCTCGTATGTTATACTATAACAGATCACACAATCACAACAATCGACTAACAATATGTATGTGTGTATATATATATATCTTTATTCAGTTTAATAATGAAAAATATCTTTTTATTTGTTATTGCTTTATTTTTCTATTCTATTTCTTTTTCTAAGTACAAGATTTTTTCTCAAGTATAAAAATAAATATTTAAATAAACTAATATGTACTACAAATAAAATAAATTGAAAAAGTACTTATCATTTTTACTAGATATACAAGAAAATTATTAATTAAGAAATTACCAAACATGTCGTTTCTCAAATATTTTGAAAAGCTTATAAATTCATATACACACCCACTAATTAATTACCTATCTGGTTTTTTTCCACTAATGGACGTGAATTGGTAAATCGAGCTGCATTATAATGATTAATGAATACGAAAAAGGGTTCTGTGGAGAGAAGCTGCAAATGGTCAAAGTTCACGTTCAACCTAAGTCGACTTTTTTTCAATACGTTAATAATTGCGTGTGAATTGGATGACCTACCGGCCTATCTAAGATGGGAGGGACAAATCCGCCAAACCCACGTATACGTGTATCGAAACTTCTTAAAAACCCTACGAATTACATTAAATAATGTGGACTTATTTATCGCGTCATCGCATACGTAAGAAAGCCTCTCTTCACGGATGATAAATACCAAAAGAGCCTCAAAAAATGAAGCATTGAAAATAGCTTATTCCTGATTCGAAAAGAATTCTAGAAAATGAGCTGCAGATTTGCATCATCAAACCCCCAAGTTCCCGTTTATGCTTTCTCAAAGTGCTCCGACCAATTCCCGATCAAATCCTTCGTCGTCCCCGAAGAGATTTCCTTCACTTCCCAGCTGACAAAATCGAGAATTACTATGAGGAAGCCGTCCGGGCCGAGGAGAACCCGAGCCCCGGCCCGCATTAGAGGCTTCAACCAGCCGACGGAAACCAGGGAGACACTGTACCAACTGCTGGGAATCGACGAAACCGGAAGCAGCCTTTCCGACATCAAGAAGGCGTACAAGCAGATGGCGAGAAAGTATCATCCGGACGTGGCCCCACCGGACCGAGTGGACGAACACACCAGGAGGTTTGTCATGGTGAAGGAGGCTTACGACACTCTCTCCAATCCTCAGAAGAGGGCTTTGTATGACAGAGATTTGGCTGTGGGAGTGGGCTTTGGCTTGTCAGCTAGAAGAGTGTCGTACCAATATGATCATGACCAGGTATTTCTTTTTTCCATTATTTTAGAAAGAAATTTAATTTTCTTTCTGGTTTTGTGTTGGTATGAAATTTGATTTTTTTTTTCCTTTTTGGAATTTCATCAACAGAGAATGGAGGAAAGAGGGGAGTGGAGAATCAGGTGGGAATCTCAGCTTGCTGAGTTGAAGAAGAGGAGCATGAATCCGCACAGAGGGAGAATGTCGTGGGCTGCTCGAATGCGAAATACATCAAGATGATGATGATGATGATGATGATATATATGTATGTATGTTAATGTCCACCCCTGTCTCTCTTCATAAATGTAATGCTGGGTGTTGGTGGGCTTAAGTTTAACTTAGTTCAGGCTTAATTTTACAAGCTGTAGGCCTGTTGCTAGTGTGTATATATGTAAACTCTGAAAGGCATTTCCCATAGCAGATTATGTTTTTCATTGCCTCAGTGTAAAGTCTAATGTTTGTTACTATCTTTATATATGTATGGTCTGTGTAGAGCTAATTTGATGAGACAGTTTTCTGGGTTCACGCTTCAGACACTTGTGTTATTTTTTTTTCCTAAATAAGGATTCTTTTTCTTAATGATAATCAAAGAATTTAAGAAAGATAGTGATGCCTTGATGGGGAAGATTGTGTCATGCCTAGCCAGGTTTGAATGAGTCAAACAAAGTACTTTTATATACGGCAGTGGTATCAATTGAAATTCCTTATTATAAGCCCCTCAGTCCCTCCAGACGTGATGATAAATTTTTAGTGGATGATTACATCACTAATATTCAACAACATTTGAACATCCAGAATCAATCATTGACTTAAATTTAAAAAAAGTAGTGTAAAAGATTGAACTTATGCTCCTCAGCAATTATTACTAGTTCATTGCTACAAGAAAAAAATAAAAATAAAGAAGGGATATATCAGAGAAACTAATAAAAAATGAGATAAGGGAAGACAGTGAGTCCTGGGCATTTATAGCTGTTGCATCCATCTATAAAACAAAAAATTATTATAGTCCGCTCATAATTATATCAGCGAGTTGGAGTAGCTATTTTGAACACCACTGAAAAATATGATCCAATTTACAAAAATTTATGAGTTTCAATTGAGCTTCCACCAATTTGGGACAACAATGAACTTGAAAATTGAATGAGTTGAGTTTGGGTTCATAATGCATATGAAATACCTAATTTTCAATACGATCTGTCAGTTATTGCTACCCATACATCATAATTTCCTAACACGATCTAAACTTCGACAGGAAATCAGTAAGTTGGAGTTGAATTTTAGTTAATTTAAATAAAAATTAAATCAGGTTGGTCAAGTTGAAGTCGACACCTGTCTACGAGACCCTCTCCAGTGACGTGCCATTGCAAATACGGATGTACCAATTTGTACACAAGCAGCACAACTCTTTTTCAGCGCCTTATCTTGTCCAAATCCAACTAAGCCTTGAACCCTTCCCGTTCTTATCCATTTTCCATTGCCGTGTCTCGTCCACCTGTATTTTTATTTTATATATATATATGTATGTATTTATGTATATGTATACATGTATTTCTCCTAGCATGAAGGATAAAACATTTCATTTTCCCGTCTTTTGAATATCGATATTAGTTTTTTAGAACCACAACAAAGTCTAAAATTTTAGGGGTTGTGATGAATAATACCATCTCCATCAACTTGTCATTTTTTTTGGCATAATTCTTGTAATTCAGTGGGCCAAGAGTAAATCATTTCACTCCAAAATTTCAGCAGAAGCCCACCCTAATACTATAATTTTATTTTCATTATTAAAATCGAGAATATCGCTTTTCAGAAATTCAATGATTAAAATTAATCATTAACAAGTAATGAATAATCGATCAACAACTACTATTCAAAGTAACTAAAAATTAACATTTTCCTTGTGAGCTTCGAACTGGCCAATATCCCATAGTTTTCGGACTGAACTCAACCCCTCATCACACGAGATCTCATTGGCATCTTGAGTACAAGAAAAAACGTACAGGATAAGAATTCTTCTCTTCATATAAACATGTTGAGACTAAACTTTATTGAAAGGATGTTAGGGTTAGTTTATGAGGTTCTCAAAATAGGTTATAAGATGTCTAGAGAAGCTTACAAATTTTTTATCAATGTTTAATAATTATTTTAATAAAAGAGTTTATAAATTTTAAAAAGAATATGTTTGAAGTTTATAAATTTTTTAAAAGTAAATTAATTATTTTCAACTTATTTCAAAGTAACTTCATTTTATATAATAAAAATAACATATATATTTTTAAATTACATTTTATTAATAGTATTTATATTATTTTCATCATCATTATTATATTATCAAAAAGAATTACAATCAACTATAATTATAAATTTCAATTAAAATCTTATAAAATAATATTATAAAATACTTTTTATTTAATTCTTAAAATAAAATATAAATTTTTAAACTCTAAAAATATCTTATAAATTATATTATTTTACAAACTCTTACAACATAAGTTTAGCCAAACGCCCTCCAAAGCGACCCAACAAAAAGCTTAAATTGCTAAATGATAAGACTTGACAGTGCAACAAAGACATTGATTACTTTTATCAAATTTATGACAACTTCGGATTCCATGGAATAGTTCTTGTGGATGCCCACAAAGCGTGCCACGTAAGAGAGCTACGATCCGACATTCCGCATTAGAAGGGAAACTTGGACGGTAATGAGTTGCGGGACCAGAGCCAGTTTATGGTTCAGACCCATTTCGTGCTCTCAAGATTTTGACAATGGGCCCATGAGACCAGACTCTGGTCCCTGTTGTTCGCAGCTAACTCAATCCACTTTTCGCTGTCGGGCACGCCCCAATCTTCTCAAGCAAAGTGCTGAGCAGCCACGTATGCTGGGGCTTGAGTGACTATACCGATTCTAATACACATGTGGGGTCATGTTTACTTTTTGAGTAATAACATAGGGTTGATTGTTTTCCATGGGTTAATTAAGGCTGCGCTTGTTTCCTATTTTCTCACTATTTATTATTACTCAAAAATCAAATATTTTATTATATAAATTTTATTTAAATTCAAATTAAAATTTTCTTTCTCTTATCATTATATTTATTTACAATCAAATCAACACATATTTCTATAATTTTTTTACTCATATTCATTTTTTATTACTCTATAAATTTATATATAATTATATCATCTAATTATTATTATATATTAAATATATATAAAATATTTCTACTAGTCTAAATTTTACAAATCAAATATAATTTTTATTTTGACACAAATTTCTCAAATTTTTCTCCACCATGTTAAATTGAAAGCAATTTTTTGTATGATAAAATTTTTTGATATGTTAAAGGTTGGATATAAATTTACAAAATTAAGCCATGCTCACTTTAATGATTAGAATAAGATTTTAAAAATTATTTTAATAAATTATTTTACTACATATATTAGATATGATCAATTATCATGAAATTTTGTCAATTTATATTGGACTTCTAATTAATTAAGATTTCATCCTTTAAAGGTTAGCCTAATTATCAATCCGCATTTATAATTTAAAGCGAACCTGCCCTTAATGGGATAACTACTCCACTTGTAATTATATGGATTGTAACTGGATTACAGTGCGAAAACGGGCTAACAATTTCGAGATCTATTAGGGTCTTGTCTTCGAACATAAACTTACAAAATTTTCGTGGTTTTGATTTAAGATTTGTTGTTAAATAGTTAACGTGCAGGCGATTTTCGTGGGAGGCACAGAGATCAGGCGTGGTTCATAAGATGAGAGCGGACACAAACTCGTTGGTTGTGAGGATCCTGCGACAAATTGTGTCTCGAAAAGCGTAGTTCTGTTCGCATGCATCCGTAATTCCATGGCTGCCAATTTCTGGACCTCGTCTCACTTGTAAGTCTCAGTTGGAGTTGGAGGGTGTAGGTCACGGGCTTTATTATTACTATTATTATTTTGTGTGCGTGTGTGTTTTCTTTGAATTAATCATTCTAATCTGTTGCCTTTTGTTTTGGTTGTGAAAATTTAGCAAACAGCTTCTGGACCCAGAAGAGGTGGATGTGGTGCACCCACTGGATAAAGAAAGAGGGATGACTCTTGAAGATTTCAAGCTCATCAAGCTGCACATGGCTAATTGTAATCCTTATTTTAAACTATTCTCAAATGGGTTTTGTTATATTTGGAACTTATTGATTATCTGAGGGTAATCATGAAAAGTATGAAATTTTCTGCTTTTTTAAGGTAATACATGATGCCATTTTTGGGTGAGGGTTTGAGCTTTGGCTGGAAGGTTGTTTATTTAATTACTTGACAATCAGATATCAAGAAATTCGTGAAGACCTTAATTTGTGTTATATTTCGAAGTAAAAAAGTTACGGCTTTGTTTGCTTTCATATTTTGGCACGTGTTTTTAGGTATTTTTTTTTAGGTATTTTTGTTACGAAAATTATATAAAAGTAAAAAAAAAAAGATAAAATTTAAAAAATTTAATAATTGAGTATATGTTTTTGTGGTTATAATTTGAAAACAAACATAGCCTAGGTTATGTGTCAACTATTATTGACGTTAATGTGCAGTTTTCCTGTATTTTGGCAGGTTTCATGTTCAAAAACTATAATAATTGAGTATGTGTTTTGTGGTTATAATTTGAAAACAAACATAGCCTAGGTTATTTGTTGACTATTATCTACTTTAATGTGCAGTTTTCCTGTATTTTGGCGGGTTTCATGCAATATTCACTGCCCTTGCCTCCATCATATGATTTTGAAACTTTGATTCATCTTTGTTGTGAATTGGGTCCGTGTGACCTGGTAAACTTCCTGCTGCGTGTCATACCAATTGGACCCTACTTTGTACCCAGTGTTTCATTTAACTGCAAATACTCATCTGTTCCATCTATTCTGATTACATCCCTGATGTCTGCCTTTGTTTTTCTCCTCTGCGAGGTCAGATATTGCAAAATTGGCTCAGAATGTGAAAGTTCGGCAAAGGTCTGGATTTTCTATTGTGCTTACATCTTTTCCGTCGATGGAATTAATCTTTTTAAAACTTGATAAAGATCATCATATTACCGTCATACAGGTGATCTTGGTGACGATAAAGATCCAAGATAATGAACCAAAACATATCACTAACTGTGGGCTCTGAGAGTTTTGTGTGATGTATCATTGAGATTGAATCCTTAGGTGCATCACTCCTTTGCTTTGATGCAAATTGAATTTGTAAACAATGCTAAAAGTAACAGATAAGTACACAGTGGTTGTGTACAATCATGATTATAGATGAACTGCTTTCAGATGGTGGCAATTATATCTTTTGGCTCAACTGTGGTTGCTCTGGTCCCTTTAGTTATCCCAGTCTTCTAATCTTATTTCTGGAACCAATAACAAGTTTTCAAAATTTAGCTAAAATTCCCTTTCATACTAAATGATGTTGCTTAAGACACAAGCAGGTGGAATGAGGTGTCATAATTCGCATTTGCTTTTGTACTTGCTCCAATTCTGGAGATCTCTTACCTGTTGATTAACTTCTCAGGGTTGTTGCTACTGCCATTACATACATGAGACGTGTTTACACCAGGTATGATTATCCATGTTTTGATGCTCTCTTGAAATTCCTTTTACTTTACACATTAATAATTTGCTTGAAATCCATTTCAATTTTCTAGTAGAAGTTCAGCCAACAGGATTCTGATGTCAATAATTTAATGTATTGGTCAGCGCAGAGGAATTATATGTAAGCCTGGGGCTTTGGGATGCTTCAAAAAATTCATTTAATTTTGAATGGAAGACTTTCTATTTCCCTTCATGGGAACTTACTCTCCTGCCGTGAAAACCAAGTAAAAATGCATTCGTTGAGGTTATGTGTTCTGTAGTATTTACTCCCACTCCAGCCAGTAAGTAGCTCCAAAAATTTTAAAATGTCACATTTCTATTTTGATGCCAACATTTGGACATGTGAAAGTCATTAAACCTATTCAGCACCCTTAGTTGGGCGTCTTGTGTCAAGGTCAAAAGCTCAAGATGGTGTTTCAAAGTTGTTGTATAGTTGCGTAAGTGTCCCCTTGGCCCTCCAACACTGAGCAACATAAATCAATCTTGTTTTCAGGAGAAGTATGACTGAATATGATCCTCGTCTGGTGGTGCCAACCTGCTTATACTTGGCATCTAAAGCTGAAGAAAGCATAGTGCAGGCCAGACTTCTTGTGTTCTACATCAAGAAATTACGTAAGTGCGGTAGAAATATTGTGCTTCAACACAATATAGATTTTTTCCTTTTCATCCCATTATTTTTTCTATTGCATGAGAAGTGGCAATACATCCCTGTTATTTTTGCAGATACTGATGAGAAGTATCGATATGAAATAAAGGACATTTTAGAAATGGAAATGAAAGTTTTGGAGGCCCTAAACTATTATTTAGTTGTATTCCATCCTTATCGAGTGCTGTCTCAGTAAGTCCATCTTCAAATCCAGATTATTTCTATCATGTGTTGGCTGTAATGAGTTTACTGGTACTTGCTATATTACTTTATTCTTGAGCTGGATCTTTATAAATTTTATATAATACGAGAGAGAGAGAGAGAGAGAGAGATTTATATGCATGCATTTGCTTACCAGTTCAGTATTTGAATGAAAGTAGCACCTGGACACAAATATTACACCAGAAATAATTTTCAGTAGATTTTTATTACATGAGGGAGATTTAAATTGCTTTTAATTCCCAGTGAGAAAAGACCTCTGAATCTTGTGCAAAAATGTGCTTGAAGACTTGGTTATATGCCACTTTTCACCTAAACTTTTCGTTGATCTACTTGCATTATGCAATGCCTCAATTTTAGTTTACCTCTTGAGAAATTTGAAAACTTTTAGTACTTACATATTTATCCTAACCTAAATTCTACATTTTGTAGGTTGCTTCAGGATGCTGGCATGAATGATGCGACACAACAAACTTGGTAAATATTCGACTTTCCTGTTTGGTGTTTACAGTTTGATCCTCTATTAACTTCTATGAAACTCTAGAAGTATAATCTGAGTATGTTCTACTCTCTTCTATGCAATATGGGTTGGAAAGCTGCCAAAGTTGCTTGTGCCACTCTGCCTAGCCAACGTGAGAATTTTCAACCCAGAATTTCTAATGAGGATTGGTTTTGCTATGCAGAGAATCCATGTGTTGAACGAATGCTTTCTTTATGTTGAAATCAGTCCCCCTTGATCTGTTCACTCGTTGCAGAAGGGCATTTATTTTTCCTTATCCTTGGCAGGGATAAAGTGGTTCTGAGGAAGGGGGATATGTGGGGATGGGTGAAAATATAATTCATTTTTCCTCGTTGCATTCGCTCATATGATTTCTGGATTATGATGAAGGATTTGGTTTGGCTGGCATTTTGTAGGGGACTTGTCAATGACACTTACAAGATGGACTTGATTCTCATACATCCTCCTCACTTGATTGCACTGGCGTGCATATACATTGCAAGTGTCCAAAACGACAAAGAAAACACAGCCTGGTTTGAAGAGCTTCGAGTTGATATGAATGTGGTGAGTCATCTAATCTGTATCTTTTAGCTTGGAATACTTCACCTTAATATTCATGTCAAGCTCCCGTCCAAAACCATTGGCAAGGCGCCAATATGGTTTAATAATTTAAAATAATATATAGCATTTGCCTCATTTAACTGTAGCAGAAATACCTTTAACTGAATACAAAAACCTAATGAAAAACTTACCCTTGTCACCCACTCATTGGTATTTCTGAAATTTTTTCAACTGTGTTGTGAGTGCTGATTCTCTATTGATTTCTTTCGTGTGTTATGTAATTTGGCAGGTGAAAAACATTGCAATGGAGATATTAGATTTCTATGACAACCACAAACAGATCACGGATGAAAGGGTTAATGCCGCCATGAACAAGCTATCCAAATGATTATGTCTAAGTTCAAATTTTCAATCCTAACTAGCCGTGTAGGTTTCAAATATATTGGTCTAGGAGATTGGACAGGTGCAAATTCCTTGAAGCTACTAATTGCAAGAGGAACAGATGATGCAGAGGTTTCTTGGTGTCTATTTCCTTTTCCTTCATTAGGCTTGTCAGTGTTTCATGAGAGAAAAGTCATCTTCATTGGGACTTCCATGTACAGGGGAAGGAGAAGCAGCCACCTCAGTGATGGGTATTAGATTAAACCTAGCCTGTATTGTATATAGACAATACTTATCTGCTAGTGTACTGTTTTATTGTCTGGTCATGTGCTGTAGTGTAAGCTTGTCATATAGTTACTCCCTTTTTTCCCAATATTTGTCTGTTAATTATATGACCAGCATTTATCTATCTTTGACAAGTATCCTACGACACATTTTTTATGCTCCAAGTTGTCTACCTCTGACAAATGCTTCCAAAGTTTGAAGTATGCATGACAGAAAATCATGGGGACTTAGTCCAAATGTTCGTCTTTGATGAATGTTTGGGGAGGTCAAGAAAAAGTCACCCAGGCATTAAGTTGGACTTAAGAGTAGACAGCAAGGTGTTACAAGATACATTGCTTGTACATCATGGTTTTGAAAACCGGTTCAGTTGGAAACTAGTCAGTTTTCCACTTTGGTCATACCATATGACCGGCCCTTCAATTGATTTGGTGAGAACGGGCTAAAATGGCTTATAAACTAGTCAAAATCAGATTTTTATATTTTTATTGATAAAAAAATTATTAAAAAATTGCATTTTTAAAATAAATAAACAAAACATTTTTTCAGATTTTCTTATGATTTTTAACATTTTCACCTCAAACAATTTATTAATATATATATATATATATATATTTTACTGCCAACTTTTTTAATTACTGCCAGTTTGTTTATTTTGACTTTTAGGTTTTTTATCTATATATTATTCTAATTGTAGTTTTAAAAAATTAATTATTGCATCTTGAAATTAAAATTTTTTTCATATTAATTGCATTATTTTTCTTGTACAAAACTAAGCTTTCAATTATTATATATTCTTTGAATTTAATATAATTTCTTTTATATTTCAATCCATGTTGAATAATTAAATTTTCAATATCAACTCTAAAACCTAACATATTAATAAATAAGCATAAATTTATTTTGTATCATTATATGTTTATATATAATTTAAAATAACTAATTTTTTTAAATTATTGGAATCAATTGACTCAATTAGTTCTCAATTCCGATGACCGTTCGGTTGTAAAAACATTGTTGTCCATGACATGTCTCCTCTGCTTCTTTTAAAGCAAGGGCGAGTAAAAGTGGCTCTATAATTAGAATGTCTCAGCCATTGTGGAGCACAGCAAGAGCAAACAGAAGACCCATACTTTTACCACCTAAAGAAACTAAACTAATAGAATCTCATAAAGACACAATGTAAATAAATGAAAACCCAAAGGGAGTAATATTATTGGCCATGGGGTGTTGTCCTGTTTCATGAACTTCTCCTCTTCATCTTAGCTTGACAATACTACGGGTGCCCCTAGTCTTGCAAGGTGCGTAGCAAACAAATGTGGGGCAAATCTCTCTTTCCTATTTCTTCCCCTTCTTAGCCTGCTTCTTTGCTGCAGATAACAAACATAAAGCTATAAGATCCACACTTCAATTGTCCCAATCAAAAGTTTTAAAAGTGGGTGAAACAATAAGAAAACCTTGTCTCCTTTTGGCCTCAGATTTTGCAAAGAAATCCCTCCATTCATCAGTCAAAACAAATATGGGGTCTCCCTCTTCCTCAACCTCCAGCCTCTCAATCTCATGCTGCATTATTCTACCAACCAAAGCAAATGACAAAGTGTATATTAATGATCACATGTATTAAGGCATCCAGCTATTCAAATTACAAGAAGTTCCCATACTAATATTTCCAAGATTCTCACAAAAATGTTGTCTCCCACCACACAATAATTTTCTGCTACTCGAGGAGTCTAGGGTGGGCTTACATAGCTCAAACATCAAGCAAAATAATGAGAAGACTGGTCAGTCTAATGGTACATATAACACATTATGTTGCTAATGGAATTTTAACAAGTCGAATAACAATCCAACTCCACAATTACTCAAAACTTTATCATTCCAATTTCATTAAACTTCACAAAACTCGAGAACAAATAGAGAGAGATTGAATTTAAAAAGAAAAATTGTTTTAGTTCGAATTAGAGATAGATTAAATTTAAAAGTATTTTCAAATTTAATCTAACTCAAGTTAGTAGGCAAGTCACGGAGCGAGTTGATGTCCATTCCTTATCACCAAGATTATTTAATATTTCAATTCAGCAGGATCAAATCACAAATTTCATGCTCAACACTCGAACCTAACGAATAACAACTAGAAATTTGAATAACATTATAGTAGGGTCTCAAAAAAGCGAGTCGAGAATAAGAGAGAGTTCGAAGTGAGGGTTTCCAAGATTAAACTCACTGCGCATCGTCTAATTTCTGATCCGACTGACCATCCAGAAAGCTGAAACGGGAATTGGGTGGAATCGAAGCACCGAGTTCCGGATTCTGCGGGGAAGCGTAGGAGGAGGAAAAAGAGCACGACGGAGAGTGATTCTTCGGTTGCAAAAGGGAGCGGTGCAGCGGGCAGTGAGGTGAGATGTAAAAGAAATGGTGGTGGTGGTGGTGGAACGAGGAAGGACTCCTCCCACCATTGTTGGAATCCATGAGGTCGGTGGAGACCGTCGGCGAACTATGGGGGAGTTCAAATGCAAGTCTTCTTGCAGGAACAGGGCCTTTCTTTGAGGGTTTTTCTGCTGTTTTTGATTTTCGTCCCTTTTCTCAATTTCTCAGTCTTCATTTACAATTTTGCGTTACCAATAAATTTTACTTCTCTTTTTCTTTATTCATCACATAGAATATTCAGTTTTATTCCAAAAATAAGTTTTTGGATGGCAAAAAATATTTCAAAGATATTAGTATTTCCAAAGTTCGCATTTATTGCAATTAATAAATTTAAAAATGTACTGTTGACTGTGTGAGAGACTATTCAATAGGTTTGGCCCAAGTGCTTTCAATAATCTATATTTACCCCACCACCAAAGGGGAGGAATGTCCATGTTAGAATCTTTAAAATTTATTCACCATCCAACAAAATAATATGCATAATTACTATATTTTTAAATTTTTTTTATTTTTATATAACTTTCAAGAAAACACGTCTAAAACACACTGTGAAAAACACTCTCATAGCGACAAAGACAGTTCTTGGAAACAATGGACTTGATTGATCTTTAACTTCTTGTTTGATTATTTTGACCAAAAAAATACTAAAAAGGTTCATTTGATTATATATTTTGCATAGAAAATTTTGAGGAAAATGGTGCAAGAATCCAAAAAACCGCCTAAGACACATTTCTTCAACTAATCTACCTTCACACTTCAAACACCAAAACAGAAAAAAGATTAAACTCTAATTACTTTAAATGATTAAATTAGCAAAATTGTTTCTCCTAATTTGTACACATAGCAGCATGTGTATGTATAACAGGTTCACTCGTATTCTACACATCAAAATTGCAACGTGGTGCAAAACACTACAAACCACAAACAATAACTCCTCTCAGCTGAAGGAGTCGGATCAAAAAGCTCTACTTGACTCCCCAAAGTCGATGCATGCAAGTCACAATAATTCATGAAAGGGAAGCCTTTCCCTGACCAAGAGCCCGAAAAATGCATGTTGGAATCTACCAGGGAAGCAAGCAATGAGAATTTTCCATAAGTCGCAAGAAGCACAACCCCAGCCAGCCAGTCTTCGTGCCTGAGATTCATAGCTGACAGCAGCATAAGCCATAAACTAATCTCTGTTAAACGATGGATGCAGAATTAACTTGGAACAAAAACTGCAAGATGGACTGGTCAAGACGGGCGAGGAAGATCTCACAGAAATAAGACGGGAGGGATGTGATTAATGCCCGTTTGAAGTGATGAATTCTAGTAAGGAATGACATATGGCATAACAGTAAGGTCTGCAGACTCCACTTGTATGGATTCAGCCCAGACCTGCTTTGTCCACCCGATCCGGGAAGAACCCAATTTAGGCCTCTTGGTCTGAGAATCCTTTCCACCAAACAACCACTCCTGATCATCAAACTGAGGCCATTCCCCTTTGGGAATGGTCAGAATTTGACTCAAGTACTTAGAATCAGGATGAGGAGGCTTCATAGAGGCGCCAACCTTCTCCTTGGCCTTTACAGAATCAGATGAAGGTTTTGATGAAGTGTGTGTTCTATGCTCTAGCATGCCGTTCATCCTCAATTCTTTGTTAGGGTTGAGTCCAGTCATTTTTCTTCCTTTTTCCATAAGCGGATGTGACGGTGGAAACTTGTCATCAGCACTGCAGTGGTTGACGATCTGCTCCACCTTGGCCAAAGTGTCAAAAGTTGGGCATGGTTCCATCTTCCTTCCATCACCAGAAAGGTGTGAGAAGATAAGTCCATTACTGGCCACGCAATCATTAATGGCAAACCTCCCATTATCAGCTGAGTTATTTGCAGAATGGTCGGGATTTGTATTCCCATTTTTTGTCACCGCGTGAGAGGGTAAAAGCTTACCATTGACCTTCTGATTTGTAGCAACAGCCCCTTTCTCCACAGCCAAGTTTATAGTATTTGGAGAAGGATGAAATGCAGTTCCATTTTGATTAACTTGACGAGAGCAAAGGGCAGGCTTTGACATATTATTGGGCTGGTGTCCATGGTCTTTAGCTGGGGAAAAAGGAGGCGATAGATTAGGTGAAATTCAATCATCCACAACAAACATTACATCCCGAAGAACAACCCACGGTATTCTGAGTGCTACCAATATTCATAATTATCATTGCAATCACATATCAAAAATTTTGCATGGCAGTTAATAGTGATGAGAAATGAAAGAACTCACCATGTTGAAAGCCAACAGATACAGGCTCCTTATGTTTTGGAAGCTTTCCCTGGTTGTCATGGCTCGCCTTCTGAAGGTAAGTCAGATTATTATCACCAAAATCTGAAAAACTACCACCACTAGCTCTTGGTTTAATCTTCTCTTCACTGCTCACCATCACCTTCTTTTTCTTCACCTTTTTCTTCTTCTTCTCCTCGGCTTTCCCATTCTCATCTCCACCTCCATTCTGATGCTTATATTCTTTATCAACATTGCTTCCTATTTTGCTCTTTTCTTCCACATACTTTGTCTTCTCACCCTTGTCCAGTTGCCAGGAGCCCTCTTCAAACTTAATATGATTTTCTCCAAAAAATTTCTCAACCAAAGCATTTCCCAAGCTTCTTGCATCAACTTCGAGACTTTCTCCATTAGCCTTCCTGGTATGTTCTCTCTTGTTCTTGATATTCCCATATGCTTCAGCCAACAAGTCATCACTACTCTCCACCACACCTGGCAAGTTGGCCTTTCTTTGTTCTGTGAGAGTGATTTTGTGAACCACCTTGTCATCCGACACTCCACTATCATTTCTAACTCGTTTCCCTATTTCGACCAAACCTTTACAATTCCGGATTCCATTACATTGCTTGCTATCTGGACCAAGCTTCTGATCATTCTGATTCTCAAAGGGCACTGAAATTTTCTTCTCTTCCAAGGACCTCTGTTTATCTTTGTTCCTCTCCTTCTTGTCTCTGTGCTTCTGCTTTGGATCCTTATCCTCTTTGTGTTCACCCTTACTTGTTTGTTTTTCCTTTCTCTCACTTCTTTCTTTCTTGCCTTTATCCTTCTTCTCCTTATTCTTTTTATTCTTGTGCTTCTCCTGGCATAGAGTTTGTGAGTGACACTGTGCATCTAAGTCAAGATAACAATGAAGAGAAAAACTGATATATGTTACACAAGTAAGAAGACAAAAGAAACTATGACAGCAACAAACAACTAAAATGCATCACCAACTGCTCAACAGCAGTCGTCAAAAATGATAGCACATACAGGAGAAAAGCATTTCTGATAATAGGTGAGCTTTCCTATGCATTAAATTGGCCATTTAAGTCTTCGAGCATACAGCCATGAAAACTTAATGCCGGCAGCTACATGCTGGTAAATGTTTTACAAAATCAAAAGGATTTTCAGTCCCATACAATGCATTAAAAATCTTCACTTCAAATTAAACCAATAAACTATAGCCTCCTAAGTTTACAATTTGTGCCATTGTAGGTGACCTCTCAAAAATCTAGCTAAAAAGGCTACTTTTGCTACTCAATGCCATACTAGCTGTCTGCTGTTTAATCTTTTTTAAGAAATCCTCTAAATAAATCCTGCTAAAAATGCCGGTTGCCTTAAAACCCTTGTAAAGTTTCTATTTCAGCAACATACCAATGATGCAACTGTGTATGAAATTAGAGATTAATACATATTCATAGAAATTTCTGCCGGACGATTAGGTCATTTGCTGGAACCACAAACCTTAATTATCAAGCTCACATCATCAGGTCTAGCCCTGGTCTCATATCCAGGTGGTGGAAATGGAAAACAGCGAGACATTGCATGTGACCTAGGAAGTAGATGTGTGAACTCTCCACCGAGTAAAGCTTCCCTATGTTCTGTCTGGAACTTCCCAATATAGGAACCGACCAGAAACAACTATGATGTCCAAGCACCATGTCCTTGCATTCATTCCCAGCCCAGTTAATTGTTTAGAGTCTATCACTCTCGCACCATCTGAGTTCCAAAATTGAGCCATGCTCATTTCCTGCCAGTAACTGAACCTGAAATCAAGAAAATACAAACCCTTAGGAACCATCTTGACGAATCCTATTGGCAGTGTCATTCTTGCTCAACCAGAAAAGGGTTTGTCTATGTACCAAGATCACCTCCCGAGGATCTAAACTTCAACCAATTCTACAATACTGTAAGTGCATCAAACACCTGCCCATCATGCAAAAATCCATTCAAGGATTCCGTAGACCAATTTAGCTGCCAACAACCAAAAATCAACACAGCCAGTAAGCACCACAATGCTCAAAAGTAGAAGAATGATGACTCTTTATGGTTTAGATTCAAATTCCTGAATACTACGCTAATCCATAAAGTTTGTAAGTGTCAATCAAGTGTACAAATGGAGCAGCATAACCAACAGAAGCAACCAGATAATACAGACATCCAAACTGCCAAATTAGCATTGACCATAATCTGAAAGATTTTGAGACTGGAATCAGACTTAATTAAGCGGATCACAAACTTTAAACTATCATTCAAAAAAATAAGTATTTTGGCCAAACAACAGCAACAGCTCATGAAAAAAAGGATTTGGCTTCCATCCACTAAATTCAAGAGACAGAAATTTAAGGCCTTTGCTGGAAATGAAGCTGGAAAATCTGACCACAAAAAGAAGTAATAAATAAATAAAAAGGAAAAATGCGGAAGCACAACGCTTGATGGGTGGTGATGCTACGGAAAAGAAGTGGTGACAAAACCAACTTGACCAAAAAGAATTCAAGCAACTAAATTTCTGCAGTTCTTTCAAACTTCTTTCAAACAAGTAAACACATTGTGAACAAATACAGAACATCACGGAGAAAGAAGAGGCGAAAGTAAAATCTGAAGGCAATCTCTCCTTCCCTACCTCTATATCCCAGTTATCATACATACATACATATATATACAGAAAATCAATTATGATCTAATAGTGGGGTTCTCCAAGTGGATGTGTTCTCTTTAGTCCTCGGATCCTTAAGAGATTTTTCAGTTCTAGAAATGGGTTTTTCTCAGAAAGAGGCCGCCTCTTGAGGAAACCCCAAAGAACAGAGAAATTTAGAAGCAGTGACAGGGACATATTTATAAAGGACGAAAGCAAGAGAGATAAAGAGGGAGCAGAGTGAAACGTGTTAAAACAAAGAGCCCAATAATCCAGACATGAAAGATGGGCAATTAGGATTGAATAATGTGGGTTAATTGTCGCCCATCCCACAGACTTGGGTTTTGCCGTCTACTTCCGTCAAAAATAGTAGAAGCACATGGCATGGATAGAACCCTAGGCTATGTTTGTTCCTTATTTTAAACAATTCATCCTTATTCAATAATTTTACAAATCAAAAAATTTATTCTCTTTATTCTTAAAATTTTTATAACTAATATATTATTTTTTTAATTATTATATTTATTTATAATACACCTATTATCATAATTTCTTATTCACAACAACATATATTTATACTTTACAAATATATATAATATCACACCATATAATCATTGATATATATTAAATATATAAAATTTAAAATTTCTATCCCTTTATAACTTAATACCAAGTAACCAAACATGGGTTAGAGAGTTCAACGCCAATAACTCAGAAATAGTTTGACAGGTACGGGAGACGAATGAAATCTGAACAACATGCCAAAAAAATAGCAGTAGATTACGGCAATGTACTCAATTTTTTTCATCATGAGGTATCATGTTACAATATGGTTTGCATTAATTTCAGCACCGAAATACGATTAATGAGAATAATAAATTGTATTTTGGATTTCCCGTTATTGCCAAGGCATTTGAAATAGTATTTTTAAAATCGAATCGGATCGGCCGGTTCGATCGGGAATCAGTCGATTTTTCGGTCCGATTAAGGTATAAAAATAAAACATATATAAAACTAGTCAAAAACCGATTAACACAGGTCAAAAACTGGTCAAAAATGGCTTGAACATGTCAAAATTGACTGAAAACGGGTTTTATTTAAAAAATTAAAAAAAAAGAATTTTTTAGCAATTTTTTTTAAAAAAATTACAAAATAAATTTTTAGACTTTTTTCAAAATTTTCTTACATTTACAACTCCTTAATATTAGTTAAATATACAATTTTTATTTTGACTTTTATTTTTAATAATTTTTATCCTTTTATTTTTCTAATAATATTTTGAAAATTAAATTATTGTATCTTAAAATTAAAATGAGTCATATTAATTAATCTGTTTATTTTTTAAAATTATTTTTTCAATTTTATACTTTTAATCATTTTGAATTTAATATGTTTTTTAATTTGTGTAATAAATTTTTATTTTAGTTAAATTATTTAATTTTTAACATTACATCTAAAATTTATTTTATAATATATTGTTATATTGAATTACATTTATTTTGTAAATTATTTTTATAGTAATATATATAATATTATATAATTAAAATAATTAATTTTTTTAACAGTTCAACCGTTCGTACCAGTGACCCAATAAATTTTTCGATTTAGTCACCGATTCAATTTTTTAAATATTGATTTGAAATAGTTTGAGGTGAAGTGATGCTTTCTTTCTTTTTCTTTTCGCAGCTACATTTTCATACCAATGTGTGGATAAAAGTTGCCAATGGGGTAATGAATCGTGTCTTCTGTTTATTTGTTCTTCTTTGTCATATTGGACAGCTAATTAACATGTACCTACGGAATCTAACTGAAGCAACCTTGTAACAATAAATAAATAAATAAATTGACTATCAAATCTAAAGATTTACCGATTTAAAAATTAGAGTTTCAAATTGTAGGTGCAGATGTTGTCGGTCTTTATATTATATATATTAATTGATAACTTAAAATAAATAAAGTAATAAATATTAAAAAGTACTTGAATTTCCTTTTATGCATTTTTGTTATTATTAATAGTTAAACATACTGCACTACAATAACAACTACCACAAAAATAAAACCTATAAATACTATCCAAATAAATAAAAACGTAATAACATAAACCCAAAATGAAAACTTATTAAAATTTTTAGTAAAATCCTACAGTATATTGTTAAAATAATAAAGTTTTTTGTCACACAATATCAAATTATACATTTACTCATACTTTAATTTTTTAATTTTTTTGCTTTGTCTTTCTCGCACGTCTCTCTAACCTAATATTTTTACTTATTTTTCTCTGAAATTTTTTTCAAAATCTTTTGGTCATTCTTTGTTTTATAATTTTAAATATTTTGATACTTACAATTTAAATATTTTATTTTTATTATTTAAAATATTATAACTTTATAATTTATAAATATATTTACGCACACATAAAATATACAACTTTTACTGATATAGTTAAAATATAATAAAGTCTTATATATTCAACAAGTTTCTGAATCAATAATTATTGAATATTTCAAAAGATAATTCATTTGCTTCATAAAATTCTTTTGTATAAAGTAGGGCAAAATAAAAACAAAATGTAATTAAAAAATACAAAAATTGAGTTAAGAAAAAATTTAATATTTAAATATCTATTTACTCTTCAATTTGAATTGTTCAATTTTTTATAACTAGTTTCCTTAGTTTAAGGATTCAGTCATGACTTTATCTAATTTTATTATAATTCCAGTTTCCAGATATTCAGGTCATTTGTTTAGCTACCTAAAACAAAAAAATCGACGAAGACAGACTGAATCAAACTCAAATTTGGTAAGATCATGTCATCTTCTTCCAACAAATTGGGCAGAGACAAAAGCCAAATATCCCGCAGGCAGTTAGGTCCAGCCAATTAAGAGCACCAAATCCCGTCGCTATCTCCCCAACGCTTGACCTAAAATAGCTACCAATATAGCGCAGTGTTGGTTGGAGTGTGGGGGGCTTTGCAGGACAATGAACAGCAATCATAAAGTGCATCCCAATTAAGTATACAACCGTGTGAATTAAGAGTACATAACTGTGTGAACAATTCAAGTTCATAAATGCAACTTGTATCTTCAAAATCCATGTTTCTATGATAGTATTACCAAAAGTCTGTATATCTCGGAGGCAATGACCCTGTGGGAGGGAGGAGGAAGTCGCCAGTAAGGGGCGGCCTAAAACACTGACCTGAAACGATGCCACGGAAAACCCTGCTGATCGTGGACTTCCATTTGACGGATTCACCCCGGAACTGCAATGGTGAACACTGCAATGAAAGATAAATAAGCCTATCAAAACCTAATTGCACTCTGATATATAAACTGACGTTTAGCACGTGCGCCATTAGATTGGTCAGGTTTTCATACTAAATTGCGAAATGCAGTGCTTTCACTGCAAATCATAATTGTAGACAACCAGTGTGAGACTTACCCGAAAGAGAGGGACAGGGAAGGTTCCACCGGGGTAGTTATTGCACGGCGATTAGAGGGAAACAGTGACCAGAAAACTGAAAAGTAGCAGCAAGCAAGAAGTTGTCATTTCTGGTTGAAGAAAGAAGTTATTGTTACGGGATTCAATTATAAACCATAGCTTAAACAAGGTCCAAGGACTCGAGAGATAAACATTTTAGAAGGATAACATATCAAATATTACCTGATTGCTCTGAATGATTGATAAAACCAGGGCAGATCATCACATCCTGCATAAATAAGGCAATAAACTTAAATTGATCCAGGTCTCTAATATATTATTAGCAGAAAGAGAAGGGAAGAAAGAACTTACAGAATTTACCTCTTGGGTATCTTGTTCTCTGTCAACAACCTCTGAAAGAAGTAAAGTTAAATCAGAAAAAATGTGAAGTTCCCCAAAAAATAACTAAATAGTTGAAGGTGAGGATACAAGGTGGAACATGAACCTCAGATAATATCAACTAAATCAACACCCTAAAAGTTTCATTATCAGAACACATGAAAAATGAACAAATAAAGGAAATGGACACAATTACAAATGGCAGTGTTGTGTGTTCTGAATCAGTTAACTAGAAGAATTCCGGAAATGACCTCTCAATTATTACTATAATTTGTAATACACTAGTCTCACAATATACCAAGTGATTCCTTTCTGAAGCAAATTCAGTAGGAACATAATGTCATTACAACTATCCTGGATTTGATGTCATATTTGAATCAACAAGAATAATAGCAAAGGGCAGACATACATTGTAACAAGGGAATCCACTTAAGGATAGAAATAGACATGAAACTAATATCTTGTCAAAAAAAAGTTTCCTATAAATTTAATATAATTGGAAAGAATACTGAATTGGGTTATTTCCTACATGTACCCCAGTAGATTCTATTTTGTTTTTCCCAAGACAAAGTTATGGTTTCCAATCATCTCTGCCGGTACAGATGGTACTAAGTCAAATTCTTGTCAATTCACAAATAACCCGTGCAGTTACATCAGTTATTTTTTACAACACGAGAGCTTACACTCCAAATGTTTCCACAGAGAAAAAATAAATAAAAAGAAATCACCCAGATATTCCAAATTAACATACAGGTAACCCACGGAATACCGAAAAGACAGCTTTTACCCAAGTTTGAAGCACTGGGGTTTATTGCCAATGTCAAGCCAAGAAAACAATCATCCATTGAAGTGCCAAAGTCCCACAGATTAAGTTCAAGATTAGGTTCAGATCCTACAGACAAATTAATAAGGCAGAACCTATAGATCTAGCATGTATCATTGCGAAGCAAGCCAAATACCAACACTACAGTACCAAGACACAGTATAAGAGCATCTCCCAGTAGATGAGGAAACCTCATGAAGACCTAATCATCAGAAGAAGTTAAGTACCCAAGTTTAGAAAAAAATTATTTGGCATATTACATGGAAAAAAGGATGCCACAAGCATTGATCTACTGTTGGCCTCTTCAGCGGATCCCAAGAACAAAGTTGCTGAAACAGATGAAAATGTTACATTAGGGACACCTATACCCATCAAAGTACACCAAATTAAGTACGTGCAAATGTCAAACCAGTGAAACTAGCTTGATCAAGTCAATTGCTTCCAAGCTTGCATTAGGAATAATATCAGAAAGATCAGCTGGCCTTATCTATCAACAAGATTTACATTAATATCATTCAAAAGATAAGCAGGAATAAATCTTGGAGAGCAATTGAACATTTAATGCCAATGTTCAAGCAACCTCACATCTGAATAAGTGATGTCAAATAATTGAGCAATGTTTTTAGCCTCAGGAAAGGTATTCCAGTTTGGAACCCCGAGTACACAGCAAATCTTGTATAACTGATCAATTTCACTGCTCATGCATGCAACAAGAGTCAAATTACATAAAAGGATATATTGCTAGATGCTTTAATAGATGGCCGGTTAGCTTGATTGCATGTCTCACCACACGATAATCTCATAGATACAGCAAAATTGAAGAACATACATGTGGTATGCAAGAAAGAAATATCATTCACATGGTGACGTCTAAGAAAAGCATTCAGAAAAACAACCAAACTCATGGTATGCAACAATTGATATTTTTTTAGTAAGCATTTATAAATTTCAAAAAGTAGAAGGCAAGGTTACCTTTCCCCAGGAAATATTTGGCTCAAAGTGATAAGCTCAGCTAGTATTGCACCCACTGCCCACATATCTGCAAGGATTTATGCATTCAAGGAGTTAGAATATAAAAGATCTGAAATATATATATATATATATATATAGAGAGAGAGAGAGAGAGAGAGACAGACAGACAGACAGACAGAGAAGCCAGATTAATTCTTAAGGGATCACATAAATACATAAATAAAACATGAAGACTTGGAGCCCAGAAACTCATCTAGTCTTGCACAAGTTTCTTAAATGCTATCATGCAACATGTTACTCAAAATGGAAGACTGAGTCACGGTTGATAAAGTGCCCAGAAGAAGCCATCAATCGAAGGAAAAAACCCTAAGTAACACAGAAATTTTGCAAACTTCATGTATTACAAAGAAAAAAAGAATAACTAAATCATAGTCCTGCATACCAATGGCGGAGGTAGAGGATGAACATTGCAACAATACTTCTGGAGCACGATACCTTGTCAGAAAAAGGAAAAGCACATATCAGGTCTACATTAGACAATTCGCAATGATAAAAATAGCAAGAAAAGGTGTGGTGGTGTTGGCAAAGTTTGCACACCAGTGACTAGAAACATAATCAGTAAAAGGAGGTGTTGATGACAGTTCTCTAGCCAGTCCGAAGTCAGCAATTTTTATTATGTTATTTGTCACCAGCAAATTTTCTGCAGGTGGACACTATTTCCCTACCAATAAACAAAGAAGAATGCTAATCCATATTATGCAGAAAAGCCTTAATAGATTAATACCAGGTTTTAGATCCCAGTAAAAATATCCCTGTTTATGCACATGTGCAAGCCCTTGCAGCACCTGAGACATCAAAGCTCGAATCTCTTCTTCTGAAAAATATCTTTGCCGATCTCTCACTATTTGGTATAAGCTGTGATATATATGCAAAGTCCACATCAGGAAGGTATTTGAATGTTCTCAGTTGGAACAGTATTGTTATCAAATTCAAGATCAAATCAAATAACATAACCAAATCAAGAAGGTACTTATAATACAAATCAACACCCTGAAAATGCATTTGGGAGCAGTTTACCATTCACCAAATGTTACCTTTGGCACCTTTCTCTACCGGATAATAATGTATTCGACAATTGACATGGCGTACACTACCATTTGATAGGATAGAAGTATCTCCATGGAGAACAAGTTCCAAAATAGTACCCTATTTCCAATCCTAGGACACCCATTAATGACTGGCAGTCTACCATATACAAGTGAAATCTTCAGGTGTCAGTGACTTACCCCTTCCCACATCCTAACGTCCATAAAGAGAAAGCAATCACTTAAAATGTGAAATGTTTTTTCAACCATTTTCTGATATTTCTTTCACAGCCCACATCAAGAAACTTTTTGCATTTCAGTCACCTACCCACTTTAGACTGTATCAACTCATTCGGAGATTATTTATTTCTTGTGTGTCAAATCTTCATTTAGCTTTTGACAGACCATAGGTGAGTCAGCAGAAAAGGCATTAACAAGTAGAAATTTTATCAGAAGTCGCCATACAAAGATGAATACTTATTCTGGCTCATTTTATGCTGCCAACCCTTCACCTTATTTGATTTGTCTAAAAACCTGTTTCCTATTCAAGATTTTCTTATTTATAAAATTTCAATTCCATGGTTTGCACTTTGCACCAAAATTGCTGTGTGAAGAATTAATTTAATCCAATATCAAAGAGAGCACCAACAGAAATTCATTGTGTAGGATACACATATTGCCCTATTCATGGCTATAAAGATACAATATTCGTCAAAATAACAAAGGCAACGGGAAAATAACAGAACTTGTTAGAAAGAATAAATGATAAAGAAAAATATAGGAAATTATATTTATATAAAAAAAAGTAACACTAAATTCTTATAGTTTTCTGGTACTGTCAGTCAAATCAACGAAAAGGAACTTTTTTACTGCTTTGATCATTTTTTATCACATTAATTATAAAGCAAGATATCAAAGGTCTAATATATAGCATATTTAAAAAGAATAAAATGCAAGTAATAAAACTGAAAATAATTTCAAAAGGTAAATGTATCGAAACTGTACAATGTACTAAAATATGAAGAAAAGCTCATTATTTTGTCTGACAATCTCCAATAACTTAATGATATTGGGGTGATTTAATCTTCAGAGTGACTGCATGTAAGACGAAATTTGGAAGTGTGTGTAAGCATGATCTCCCAACATCCTTCAAGTTCCATCATTTTAATCAGCTTCAGGTGAAAATGTACTATAAATTGACTCACATACCTTCACTTCTCGTAGGTATACACATTCCTCCCAATAATAGAACTTCCTCTTCATTTTTTTGACTGCAACCTGGGACATATACCAGATATCAAAATCAATTTTATATAACATTTTACTGTGTTTATAACATCAAAAGGAAAAGAAAAGCAATGATGGAGAATAATTATTGCTTACAATCTCAGCTGTTTCAATATTACAGCTTTATATACACTACCACAAGTTCCATCACCAAGCTCATCCAAAAATTGATATCTGGAGGGAATATGGAGAAGTAAACAGCAATTAAAGGATCGCAGAATGCCAGAAGAAGTTCATAATAGCCGTACACTCACCTTTCCATTCCGCGATTCACAAAAATTGGACGGTGAAAGTTAGCTCAATGGAGTTCTAACCTCCTTAAAGAGGTTTCTACTCTGTTAAAACAGTGTTCTTCAACTAACTGTAGGTATACATCTCTGCTTATGTCCACCAAATAATACAATATGTAGTAAAGGGCAGGTTTTTCATTGTAAGAATGATTGAATATTAACCAAAATGATGTCAACAAGCCTGTATGCAGCCTCCACTAGCTGCAAGCAGTGAATATCGTCCAAAAACGGCCACCATGTTCTAACAAGTCCTCGCCATAAAATCCTCAGCTATTATTGTCAAACATATCTACAATCATCAGCACAACATATCCATGAACCTCAAATTTCACCCATCTGTCAAAACATTAGAAGAAATCAACAATCCAAATCATCATAACACCCACACACTTACACAAGTGTTTCGGAAATAAAAACACACTAGGCATTTAATGTTCCAATGATCAAATACATTCCAAAAATCCTTCGTTAAAAAAAGGAAAGAAAAAAACCCAAAAAACTGGTTTCAACCTGGAAAAAAAAAGTAGAGAAAGAAAAAAAAAAGAAGTTGATTGGGCGTCATTAAAATAAATTAACAAATCATTCCAAGGACAATCCGAGTCTGAGAAAAACACAGCCCTAGCAGACACTATCAACTCGAAATAAAAATAAAACAAAAACAAAAAAAAATCAATAAAATAAAAGGTAGAATTACAAGCATTAAAAACGCAGTGCAAATTTCAAATAACAGATATCTCACCAATCAAAACCACAAGCGCAGAATCCAAGGCCACACCCGCGTAAATCTCTTTCCAAAAGTTGCGACTCAAATCGAAAAACTTAGCGGCAACATGAACCCGCCTTATACGGCACTGGAACGCCCCGTGAGGAAAGATCTAGAGAGAGAAGTACAAAACTGTGCGTGTAGAGAGAGAAAAAACGGATATTCGGATCAAGAATGCAGCAAGAAGACAGATTATCGTTAAGGACAAGGGAGAGGAGAAAGGATTAAATAGATGGCGCGAACCTATGAACACACTATTAACAGAATCCGCAGGAGTAGCTTTGGAGAAGAAACCACGACGCATGTAATAAAGACTAGTAAATTTTATATTTTAAATAACTGAAATAATATTATTTAAAATATAAAAATATTTTAAAATAAGAATATAAATAAAGAAAAATAAACTAAAAGTAAAAAGTTTAAAAAATTATATAAATATAAATAAATTGAAAAAGAAACCATAAAAATAAAAATAAATACATAATTTTTCATTATATAATAGAAAAGATAAAGGTGTAATTTTATTTTTTATAATTAAAATCGAAATCAAATACTTAATAATTACATTATATAATAAAGAAGATAAAGGTGTCATTTTATTTTTTATAGTTAAAATTGAAGTCAAATATTTAATAATATAATATAAATAACGAATAATGTGAAAGTGGAAATTTTTACTTAATTATTTTATGTGAAAAAGATATGAAAAGCGACGGAGATTGAGGATTGCTCCTTGCTCCCCGCTTTTCAGTCAAATGACGATATTACCCTTTGGGTGGCAATGTATAGTTGGTAATTTTGTTGGACGAAAAATAAGGAAGATTATGTTTGGTCAGTGGCTGATGATTTTATTAAGAGATGAAAGTGAGCAAAATTTTGACGGAGAAGTGCATGTTAAATTTACATTCGGAGCCCTGTAAATGATCACAAAGTATAAATTCCAAATAAGTAGAAAAAAAAAGTATAAATTTCTGAAATGATGCACAGATTATATTATTTCAAAAAGAAATACTGTATTATTGAATATGTAATACATTTGACCAGCAATAATTTTGCATAATTACATTCATCACTTGATTTGTCAACCATCATTAACGATTGAATTAACTCTTTATCAATTTTTACGCACTCCAATTTTCTCTTTAATTTTTTTTATGACACATGGCAAACTGTGGTGGGATGAGACTGGGGACTGGGCTATTTGGAACAGACGATTTCGCTAATGGATTATGCGCGCTCAAAGGCGAAGACAGCGCCTCACGTGTTCACTGCTCCACGATGATCTTTCCCGTCGCATGTCCTTCCACGCTCCTCCTCCAAGCTTCTTCAGCCCTGCACAGAGAATGCTTCGAGTCCACAACCGTCTTAAGCCTCCCATCCTTCACCAACTCAACCAGATGCTCGAGGCAGTGATCACTGCTGGGAACAAGAATCACCGGCACCAGCCTCTTCCTAGACCAGGTAAGCTTCTTAACGACAAAAGCACACATGGCACGAGGCCCCGGAGTCAGATCAACCACAACCCCATCTTCGCCGAGATTCGCTTCGAAAACAGGCCACGCAACGGCCGCCGCACAGTGGATCACGGCGTCGTACTTCCTGCCCGATGGACTCCTGAGAGCAGCTCCTTCAGGGGTGTTGTAATCGAGAACCTCGTCGGCGCCGAGGGTTTTCATTAACTCGATGTTCCGTGCTCCGCAGGTAGCCGTTACGTGGTGGTTTCCCAGCTTTGCCAGCTGAACGGCGTATTGGCCGACGCCGCCTGAGGCGGCCGTGACGAGAATGTTCTTACGTGGCGCGGTTCCGTCGAGTTTGATCCCGGCTGATTGGGTGAGGGACATGTGAGCTGTGAGGCCAGCAATGGGAAGCCCTGCGCCGTGAGCGGCTGACACCTCAGGTGGCCTGGAGACAGTCAAATATTCCTTGGCAACAGCATATTCGGACAGACCACCTCCTGTCTGTTTTGTGTGTCATATAGAAGTTTAATAGCCACGTTGAAAGAAAAGTAGAGGACACAAAACAGGACAGCTTTGACAACTTAGAAAAATGTAGAGAACGGACTGTGTAAGACTTACAAGAAGACTCAGAAATGCAACAACTTTGTCACCAGGCTTGAAGCTTTTGATTGCAGAGCCAATCTCCACAACTTCTCCAGCCACATCAGTAGCTATTAACCATACATAAGAAAGTGAAATTAAAGGTTGAAAAACAAGGGGAAAAAAAAGGATGATTAACTAAAGAAATAATATAAATTGAATCCCTTGAAAGTGTTCCCATATGATGGTGTTGGAAATCTTGTGCCTGGCGTAAATACACCAGGTGTTTTATCTTATCACATGTAATCAAAATAAATAAACACATTTTCACTTTATGGTATAGTGCGATCGGTCACACCATAAGTCACTTGGGCTATGGTTGGGAGAGAGGTTTTTGTTAGATACAATATTTGATATGAATTGTATTGAAATGAGAAGTATATTTAGAATGAATATTTTAATGAAATGAATTAGTATAATTTTTTTGAATATATGTATAAAATATATAATAATGATTTAAAAATATGTATAATTATGTACTAGAGGGAGGGAAGTTTTGAATTTTAATTTGAATGAAAATATTGTTAAATGGTAGGTTTTGGTAGTGTAAAGTTTGAAATGTTGTTTGGAAGTAGAGTTCCTAACACACCCTTGGTGTATTTTTCGGATGCTAAATCTCCTAAGCCCTATATGATGAAAAGATGGCGAAGTAGAATTCTGGTTACTATTACATGGCCCTACAAATAATGCAAGAATATATCTGCAAGTGCATCATTTAAGCCTCTAAACATGTTGGGAAAATTGTAATATGGAGGCCATTGTAAGCTTAAATGGAATTAAAGCAGAATCCCTAGCAAGGAAAGGGAGTTGAATTCTGATAAGTATTACATAACGCCCTACAGGCTACAGATAATGCTAGATATGCATGCAAATGCATCATTTAAGCCTCTCTACACACTTGTTGGTAAAAATTGTGACACGGAGAGGCGATAATAAGCTTACATGGAATTAAAGGAGAATTCCAAGCAAGAAAAGGACGTAGAAGGACTCTAAGCTTGTGGGCTTTCCAATCAACAGGATTCAAGCTTGTGGCCTCCAACTTTATCAGGACCTCGTCTTTGTTTGGCGTAGGAACTGGAACTTCCACGTGCTGAATAGTTGCAAGTCAGATATGAGCTAAAAGAACACCAAAATGCATTATCAAGAATTTCCAAAAATAAAAATCAAGAATACCTTCAACCTAACAACTCCACCAACATAGCCGTCGGGCACAAGTGCATGCATAAGCTTCTTCTCCATAGCCCAACTCAGAAACCGCCTTAATTAGTTTGAGAAATGTAAGGCCGAAAAGGTTGTGCCAACAAACAAGAGATCAAAAGGGGGTTTTCTAGCTAAGCTACAAGGGTTGGGTTGAAGGAAATAGCAGCAAAAGGGCTCTTTATATTTCGTCAATTAACGTGAAATCACATGAATACCCCTGGCCCCCGCCTTGGTGGTGAATCCATGATCACTCCGATCGTTGTCACCAGCCTTAGAACTGTCACACGACTCACGCACTTAATGGTTTTGAAAGTCCATGTTGGCTGTTGTTGGCAGTAATGTGGGGTCCTGAGCTTGGGCGCTGGTCTTTTTCTTCCATCGGAAACGGCGAGGTGATTTCCCTTTTCACGTTAGGATGATGTTTCTTGAGTCAGAAAATAGAAGTACAGATTTGGACTGCGTTTGTTTTGGTATTTAAGAGTGTGCTTAGTTTTAGGAATTTAGAGTAGAAAGGGAAAATTGCAGGAAAAGGAAAAGAAAATCGAAAAAATTTAAAATTCTATATAGTATTTGGTTTAAAACATTTCAATGAAGAGAGAAAAAAAATTGAAAATGAAATCAAATTAAACAAATAATTAAAATTGAATTTTTTTATAATTTGAGAAAAAATAATAAAGAAATAAATAAATAACAGAATTAGTGAAATTTTTAGAGGAAGAATAAAAGTTAAAATAATTTTCGTTTTACTTTTTTTCATAATTTTATAAGAAAAATGAATTTTTCTTTTTTAAACTATAATTTTCTTATAGTTTTCTTTTCCACAAGAATTTTTTTCTAATTGAACAATCATAATCATTTTCTTTAACATTTCTTTTCTTTTCCTCTTTAAATTCTGAAAACCAAATATAGCGCAAGCATGTTAGTATTTTTAGATACATTTTTTTGGTAAAAAATAAGTGAGGTAGAAATAAAATTTAAAGAATATATCGATTAGAGGGTGTCTAGTGATGCAAGAAAAACGTAAACAAACAAACGTAGCCTTGATGAGGATTGGAAGAGTCCAGGTAATTTACGCTTTGACATGTATGTTTTAAATTTCAAACCGTGTGTCCGTGGCTGAATTTTCTTCCTTTGTCTGCAAGGTATGACTATTCTGCCTTATTAAAAGCATAAACAATTCTTGATGAGCTATGGCACTTTTCATTTGGGCCTCTGGAGTCCACTGGATTACCTCATCCATGCTACTTGCAATTTTCGGCCCATAAGAAATTGAGGGCGAGATGCAAGCCATTGCATGCTGTCTGACGAAATAATGTCCCCAAGGGGACAGCACGCGTTCGCGCACACACGCTCTAAACAACAAGGCAAGGTGATAAAATTATGGGTTGTGTTTGTTTCTAAATTCTTATCGCTTTTCGTCTATTAAAATTTATACAATTTAAATATTCTATCTGACAAAATTTTTTATTTGAATTTCAATTTCAAATTATTCTTTATTTTATATATATACAAATATTCAAAATATAATCATTACACTTATTCACTGTCAGATTAATACATATATATACATACACGCATATTCTCACATTCATATATACATATATATATAGATATAAACAATTTAAAAATTAATTATTATTTTTATATACTATCAGATTATCTAGTTATTATTATATATTTTGTAATTTAAAAAAAAAAACACACACACACACATATATATTAAAACAAAATAAAAATTTCCACCCCTATTAAAATTTTACCTATTTTCATCCCATAAGTAAATCGCCAACCAAATATTCCAATGAATTTTTAGCTAGGTTAACCATCCGAAAAGCAGTTTCATCTAATTTCATAATAATCTATCTATGTCCACAGGTACGGAAAAATAAATAATTTCATTGATTATAATAAAATATAAAATTCTTATATTTTTTTAGTAATTCAATAATAAAATAAAGAAAAAATAGAGGTAATAAAAAGAACGAAGAGAGAAGAAACTAAATGTTAATGAAGAGAGAGAGAGAGAGAGAGATGTGACTCAGCTTGAAAATGCTTGGCAATGAGGAAGTTGACTTTTTTCATGTACCAAGTCTTCATCATGCATGCTTGCAACACATTCTTTGAAGAGGGAACAAAATGAATCAAATGAAGAAACTGTCCATAAATCCAAGAATTTGAATCAAGAAAACAAAAGACCTCAGCACTTCTAATCATCCATTTACACATCTCCTGCAACAACTAAGAAGGATTTCACTTCAAAACATTCTCCGTCACATGAGTTATGGCTTCGTTGCAGTTCTTCAACACATCTGTCACAATTTTGCCAACCATCTCCGCAAGAGCGTTCAAGAGCTCAGGAATCTCCTTCGCCGCCTCGTCAAGCGAAGTTCGCGACTTCTCCACCAGTCCGGCCACCGCAGCAGCCACACCGGAGGACGAATCCAGGACCCCTTCTTTCACAAGACCAAACAGAGAAGAGAAGACAGACGTAATTGCCTGAATCAGGAGGTCCACCAGGTACCCCAAACATGCCTTGATCATGTCTCGGACTTGCTCCAGAGCTCGCTGGCTGCCCTCACCGGAAACCTGGAGGGCTTGGATCATCTGCACGAGGACGTGGGCTGCTGCGGTGAAGATGGCGCGCGTTATCAGATCCGACAGCCCGCTCACGAGGGAGAATACGAGCTTCAAGAGGACGACAACCATGGCTGCAAGAGGAGGGGGTCAAAAATCTTGGTAGGGAAGGAAGGAAAGGGGGAGTTTTTATGCTTATCCTGCGATGTACCTTCTTAAACTATGTTTCACGATGATGAAAATTTGATTGTTTATGATGTTTGTAAATAGTATGCAAACTGAAATCCATTTAGATTACTTATTTAGGTGTATTATTGCAAGGGGTAGGTGTTGTCTACACATCTTAACAATTCAAAGTCTTCAAGGAAAACCAATTTTATATTCTAGGTTAAAAAACTCCAAGGTTGATGAATTAAGAAAAGACTTGCTATTGGCCAGGTCTTAAACCATGAAATTGGTCTGTTTCTCAGACTTACCATGTGGCAATGGGTTTAATTTTTATGTTTCTCCTACAAAGTTCAAATGGGAAACACACTGCACTTTCTTCTGCGCGTATGACCGTTTGACCCTATACAACCTTTTCTAGAATACGTCTATATATAACACATCACCCAAGGTTCTATTAATATGTTTGGATCTCTGCCCGTAAGTATCCAAGGGAGAGATTTTCTTCTGGATTTTTCGAACTTTCCGTGTTTGTACAGCAAAACAAAATTAGGGTACTAATTTATATTATATTATTATTTGAACAGGGATTCGTAGTTGTATAACTTGAATTTACACAAATATTTTTTGTTTTATTCTTTTGATTATTTTCTTCTTTATTCAATATACAAATTATATTTATATGTTTTATCGAGGGTCATCATTTTTTAAATTCTTTGGAGTTTTCATCATTTTTTTATTTTAAATATTTTGCAAAACATAAAATCAAATAATCATTAATTTTCTTTTAACCTTTTTATTTATTTTTTCTCTTAAATTTTGTCTTCTTTTAATTTATTTGTCTAATTTTCTTGATACTTTTTTTATTATTTTAAATATTCTTTATATTTTTTAATATTAAATAATTTTATTTTCATTAATTAAAATATAATAATTTTATAATTTATAAATAAATCTACAAACATGAAGAGCATGTAAATTTTACCAGTATCTAAATATGTCAAAACTCAGGTAAATTAGACATGACAAAAGTTTATCAGCTAAGCCATGAGGCAGAAGTATCCCAAAAATCTTGACAATAACGAAAAAGTCCAAATAAAGAAGGGAATTCAAAATTTAAGACAGTGAAATGCATGACAAGAACAAAATTTTCTTTATGCCAATCGCCACGAGAAACGACACACATGTACGTTATTCTGCAATGAAGGGAGAGCATGCTATATACATCCCCAAATTTGCTGAGCAAATATTCTATGAGTGGAACGTAAGGAGCCTAACAATAGGCTCAAAATAAGTCTAATACAAACATAGAGCATGCTGCAGTTCTGGCCTACTCTCTGTTTCATGTGAAGCCAAAAATAACAGCTTCATACTCAATGTTCCTCCAGAGTATATACACTGTTCACACAGTTTTCCGCGTCCCACAGAGAGGAGCCAATAGCAACAGCTTCCAGCAGAAATCTGTTTAGACTTGCAAATGACGTGGTAATTACATCTTCAATGTTCAGCAGACCGATCTCCTCATCCCCAAAGAGAGCAGAGGAGTGGCTCGCAATCAGATTCACTGCCTCCTTTGACTTGGGCTTTGCACACATTCGAATCGTTTCTGAATCAAATCCCATTACATAAAACCTCAAGTTTTCTTGTTTTCTCGCCAGGCTACATGACACTTGGCTGACATGCAAAGGCCTTGGGCCGCCCACATGGCCAGAGACAGCGTACTTCGATCCTATAGGAAACATCTCTAGACCCCATTCCAGGTGGTGCCTCAAAGAAGCAGACTTCAAGAAGTACCCGTATAAGATAGAAGCAGCATAGAGTTTGCAGAGGCAAAGCCTTTCTATCTCAGTTGTGGCCCTACATTGCGTGACATTGGAGTTTGTTCTGCATCCAACAACAGCACTTAGATGCTCCCTCACCATCTGCAGAACCTCAACGCTGTGAGTAGACTCAAGTTCCCAGTCCCTTGAAGGCCAGATCTCAAGCCTGCCATTATAGACACATCTGGAGAGCCTGGGGACCAAGTGAACTCTCATCTCAGAGAACTTGTAGAGTATAAGCATATACATAACGTCTTCAACTGCATTTTGGCATTCATGCTTCTTGAATTCGGCAATTCTCCTGTCATTCATTCTTTAAGTAAGCAAAAACTATGAAAAGTCAGAGATGTCCACGGTTTGTCAGGTTTCAGGAATTGCTTGGTCTACAGTTAATTATTTCAACAACTGGTCAATTAAGCAATCCTATGTCTCTACTTCCAGCAACTGCAAAAACCATCAGTAAGATCCAAGTCAATGTTCAATTCGCTCTAGCACCAGCGTTACCTCCCTGCTTGAGGCAATAAATGTTCAACAGCTCTTACAATCATCCAGAGATACCATACATTGATGCAAGCATTGCATCGGTGAATTATGTCTCTTGATGAGGCCACACCATGTCTGGTGGAAGTACTAGTACACCTCCTCCAGCCACACTTTCTCGAGGAACTCAATGCACTAGTACACCCTGTACGGCCCATGCAATTCTCAGGGACTTCTCGCCTTATCCTAAAACAAGCCATCCAATTCATAAAAAGAAATCAAGCACATTGCCAGAATCTTTATAATAGCGTAAAATAATATCAAGCAGAAATAGATTGACCATATAAGCAAAAAGATGCAATGCAATTCCTTCTTGGCATTGCATGAACAATATCCATGGCCAAAATTCAGCGCTTCCACTAGTTTATTGATATTTTCTAACTATTACTACAAAATTGGAACCAATTCTTCTTGGTTGGAATATCAATTTGTACGCTAAAAGACTGCAAAAAAATGTTTGTAATATTGCAGGTTTGTAGCCGAAACTTCAGTAACACTATACAAAGAACTTTCAGTTTCCAGTCTCAACATGATATCAGTCCTGTAATTAGGCACTGGTAAGGATATTTGTGCATCATGCACACTCAGGATGTCGAATGGTCACCAAAAACCAGAACCCAAAACCAAAAACACAATTTGTAACATCATTCTGCAGTAGTTTTCAATTTTCCTTCATAAGCTTGAGCACACCATGCAAGCATTGTTAATCTAAGTGTATGGCACATGATTCCCTAGCACCAACCGTACACATACCTCAGGCAATGTTTCAGTGTAATATTTTCATAAAAAGGGATAAAAGAAATCTAAGCTTTTATTCTTTACCTTATTACAGATCTTAATCCGTTACAAGACCCCAGAAAGAATATTAATCCGAGGGGTGTCGAAAAAGGCTTTATAGAGTCAACTCGTAAAGATAGAGAAATATGATTATTATTTTTTTAGCACACAACGTGAATATAATTCTGCAACTAAACTCGTAAGTTAAATACAAATCCTAAATATTGGCACCTTAGATAAATGTGGAATCAGATACCCAAATCGCTAACAGATTAAAATATAATCGCCATTAGAAAATCAAGACGACGCTGACTTCGAAACAGAGACAAGTCAAATATTCATCACCGAATTTCCTATTCGCAGTTCAGAACTCTGTCGTAAATAAATTGGCCAAACAAAGAAAAAGGTTATGGCCACCAACCTATGAAGGGAAGCTTCATCCGAGGCGAGGCTGAGCTGCAAACCTAAACATCATACCATTAACTTTTGTTATTCAAACTTTACTAAGTGTGCTTTCACTGGACAATTACTTAGACCACCAAATTTCAATTATTACAAGCTGCTCATTAAAAATAAAATGAAATAAAATAGTTTAGAATGTGCATCCTTGTCAAAGCAAAAAAATTAATAATTGTGGCAACACCTTAGAATAAAATACATAAAAGAAAAATATTGTTAGTCATGGCACTCAAGGCAAGTGTTGGGATTCAACTCACAAACCTTATCCCATAATCTAATAATCTCAAGTTGTACCTACCATCTTAGAGAAGGACAATAAGTGGGGATTCAATCTATTGCATTTATTAAAAGAGAAATGGATGGTGACACGATAGTTATTCCCTCAAGAAATTGTTATAGTAACGTTTGGTTGCCTATTTTGAGCGGATTGAAAATTGTGCCTGATTTTAAAACTTTTATGGAAAATTAAATTCACTTTAATTTGAGAATTTATATAAAATAATAATAATTAAACAATGTAATAGTAAATAGAGTTTATATGATATATATATATATATGAGTATGTGTGTGTGTGTATAGTTTATACAAGTATTGATTTAATTATAAATAGATGTAATGATTGAATTTTAAATGATTATGCATATACATAAGAGGAAAAAAATTTAAATTCAAATTTGAATAAAAATTTTGTGTTATAAAATATTTATTTTGGGAAAATAAATTTTAATGGGTTGCTTGATCCAAACAAGCCTAGATATTTAATTAGTATTTTTAACATGACTCTTTTATTTTGCATTTTACAAAAATTAGAAATTGCCAATGCTTGGAACCACGTTTTCAATCTTCACATAACTAATCAAATTTTACACAATCAAACATACAATGCAACAAAATTTTTTATTTAAATTCTTATTCAAATTTTTTGTTTTTGACATATATAACTAACTAACCATCTTTTAATTATTACATCTATTTATAATCAAATTAATACTTATATTAACTAACCATCTTTTAATTATTACATCTATTTATAATCAAATCAATACTCATACATGCACGCGCACACACACACACACTCCAATTTATATATATTTATACTTTATAAACTAAACATTATTTTTATATACAATTACACCTTCCCATTATTATTTTCTATTTTATTCATATATTCAAATAAATAAAAACTTTCAAAATCATCAAAATCTTACAACTAAGTATATTATCCATAGAACAACTTACACCAAACATCATATTCCACAAAAATGGCCAAAGATAGCCCCAACAAATTAGATGATGTTAGATTGAGCATGTAAATTTACATGTCAGTCATGATATTTGGAAATTAATATTATAGGAAGATCTTGTCATCTTCTTCAGAAATAATTAAGTTCACCTTTGAAAAAAAAAAAGCATCAATCTGTGATTTAATAATATAAATGATGTAATTTTGCTTTCCTATATCTTATAAATTAATGTTACCCTAAAATTATATGTGTGCGTATCAGATATTTTAGATCAATTTAGCTAAACCCTCTTCATGTTGGTGATTATTTGATTGATTCCTCAACCGTAAAAGCAAAGATGCTCTATGAAACAAAGCCATTTGACATTTTTCCAAATGTGTTTCTTTGCTTTCTACAACCTCAAGTCTCCATCCTTTCTTCCCCTTTGCTTTTAAGTTTCCTTAAATGACTTTTGCACTCTTCTTCCACTAAAGAGTCAAAACATTCACATCTCCATGTATCTCCAAAACCTATGACATTAGAAAAGTGGACAATTTTAGGAGCATTGAGATTGGTAGTTTTGTTAGAGATGAAAATGACGGATATGGGTATCTTTACTTCTTCTTTTTTTACCTTAAATAATTTAATAATATTTGAATGAAGAGATTATATTTAAAGATTAATTTTTAATACATCTGTGTGTGTGTGTGAGAGAGAGAGAGAGAGAGAGAGTATGTCCCGATAAATTTGGAATATATCTGGAAGTACATGTAAAAGAGGAAATAATTTAAATTTAAATTCATATTTAAGTTTTGTTAAATAATATAATTGGATTATGCAAATTTTGAGAAGAATCAAAATTACTAATCAAACACAGCCCATCAGCCTAAAACACGTGGCATTAGGTAATGGCCAATTTTGGTAAAATCAACAGAAGTAGACAAGCACTTTGGGACATGTTAAAATGAAATCGTGATTATTATTAAGAGAAAAACATCAAATATTGTTTTGGCCAAAAAGGCCAGAAGAAGGCTCTAAAGAGCGTACAAAAAACATGAACCGTAGCAACTTTCCCATGAAAAATAATGATGAAATAATGTCATTGAAAACCAAATAAGATAATTGATCCACCTCCTTCCGTGCTTAGAGGTTGACACCTGGAAATTTGCAAGATCCGTAACCTGCAAGGAAATTCATTAAGAATTTTAATTACTTCCACACGAAGAACGAGTTGGGTTTTACATTTTAATATATATATATATATATATATTATTTTTTAACATATGGCATCTTTCATGTGACTAGGAAGATTACTAACACATGTTCTGTCCTTCAAAGATTCCATGCGAACATGTATTGGATGCACATTTGTGTCATTTTTCGTCTTATGAAAATTTATACTTTAAACTTACCATTTAACAAAAATATTTTTTTTATCTCTTTAGCTCTTATTTTTACATTATTTCCAAATTTTCGTGCCAATAATTTACATCCAAACAAATGAATATATAGTCTAAAGCACGACTCACGATCATGGGACTGATGAACATAGCACACCACTAGCACCAGTCTATGGATAAAATTTTTACCAAGTTTGCAAAGTCCACCAATAAATTGCCATTTACATTATAATAATAATTTCTGAAACTATACAAATAACATACTTCCATCCCAACATAGCACGCCACTAGCATGATGCCTATGGATAAAATTATTGCCAAGTTTTCCTAAGTCCAACCAATAAATTGCCACTTGCCTTATAATAATAATAATTTTTGAAACTATATAAATAGAACTCTTACATCCCAATAACGCCTCGTTCCCATCCACCAGTCAGTTTTATATTAACACAAAAAGACAAAAATTGAGTAAAAAAATCAATATTACCACACCTTCAAGAATTAAATAATTTTTTCTTTCACTTAAAATAATAATTACGAGACATGTGAAATATGATCTTCTGGTGTTACTTACTTGGATCTTTTGACGTCATGACAGCTAAGCCGTTGAAAGAACACGTGGCGCCAGCTGTCCACATCTGGGCCCAATACGAACTAAAAGCGAAACTCGCATGCTTGACCAACGAATTCGGCTTGTAGCACTTCCCTCCGGGTTGGATCGGGTCGCAGGTCTGATTACCCTGCTCGCAAGCGTACGCCAGCGCCCCGGCCAGCGCCGTCTTGTTCGTCCCACTCGTCGCCACGCACCACAGCTTCCCGTTGCTCGAGGGCTTCTTCAGAGGCGGGTAGTCCGAAACCCGAGTCTTGCCCGATAAATCTATCGGGTACACGCCCGACCAGTTAGGGTACAGCAACCCGAAGTGCCGTTCGGTACCCGGACCCGGTTTCTGGTTCTCGTTATACAGGGCGAAAATCATGGTCGGGATGACTTCCCCGGGCCGGGAGGGAATGCCGATTGGCGGCTTCGCGGAGAACTTCTTCACCACGTTGCGGTTGTAGGTGGCGGCGTTGTACACATTGGCTCCGAGCTGGTCGAGGTCTCCACCGTTGGGCCAACCCGTTTCCGCCAGGAAGAGGCGGACATTCGGGTACCCGAGTCGTTTCATGGCGAAGACAATGGCGTCCATCATTTGGTCGAGGAGATTGGTGTAGACCAGACCCGAGACGGGATCCTTGTAGGTGATGTTCGTGGGCTCGAGTAAGGCGTAGTCGAGGTTAATCTGAAGAGGCTGAGAAACCCAAGCGAAGTAAGTGTAAACATCGACGAAGAAGAAGGACTTGGTCCGGTTCAGGAACTGCAGCATCGGTCTAATGACGGTTTCCCTCACGTCGGACCGGAAAGTCCCGTTGGACGGCGGGTAGGAGGACTCCAGCATGTCCATTGCCAGCGGGGTGCCGACTTTGATCTTCTGGAGGCCGTATTTCTTGACGGACTGCCGGATCCTGCGCATGGCGGGGACGAGCTCGAACCAGGTGGAGTTGGGCTGGTTGCTGAGGATTTCGTTGCCGACGAGGAGGTAACGGATCTTGGACTTGGGGAAGAAAGGCAGGACGTTGGTTCGGACCCATTGGTCGGAGAAGGTCTGGCTGGCGGAGACGTTGGGAATGAGCTGGTTGGGGAGCATGATCGAGATTTGGAGGTCAGTGCCCTGGATTGCCTCGAGGATTTTAGGGTTTGCACCGTAGATTTTGATGCGTTTGGCGTTGAGTTTCTGGAGGAGTTTAATGGAGTCCGTTGGCTTGGGGAGGTCGTTGCCCAGCTCGCCGTAGCAGACCCCCATTTTGGGATGCATTTTTCCGCCTGAAATCATCGTTACAGACAAACAAACAGACATCAACATAGGGAGTCGATAAATGTAATGAAATCAATTTTAAGGTTCTTACATGAGAAAGAGGCGAGAGAGAGCAGAAGAAAGACAGTGAAGAAACCCATGGGCCAGGATTCGGTCTGCTTCTCTTCTTCTTTCTTCGGATGTGAATACTAAATACTGAATATAGTATCGGAATATTTGAAAAAGAAGACAACAATTAACTACCGAAGCTATATATATATATATATATATATATTAAAAAAATTAGTTAATTGAAGAGCGTTGAATAGTGGAGGGAAGCTCGGTGGAACTGGGAAGGAAATGGGGAGGACCTTGAGGTTGAAATAGACAGGGGAGGGAGGAAGGACGGGGGTCTTGGTCTCTTTTCTGGGGTTATTTTTAATTGGGCGATTTGACTGCTGGACTGGGAATTTTCATGTGGTGGAAATAAATTAATAGCACCGACGCGGGGAAGGTCCCTGGAAGAGGAAGTGAGGCGCCCCTCGAGGCAACTCCCTTCGCTCCAGCCTTTTCCTGTCTGCTTAGAAATTTTCTTCCCTGAAACGATGAAATTCGAAAAGCATGAGACGAACATAGAAGTTATGTTTGGAACCCAACTCTCAAATATAAAATAATATTTCAAATTTCTTAATGTTACGTATACAATTTAATATTTTTATTTAAATTTAAAATTTAAAAATTTTCTCTCTTGTATATATAATTAACTATTTTTTTCATTACACTTATTTACAATCAAATTAATATCTATACATATAAATATATATCATATATATAATCATATTTATTTTTATTTATATCTAATAGCATAATTATTACCTATATAAACTATTACATCATCTAATCCTTATTATATATTTTATCCATATATTCAAATAAATTATATTATTTATTTCATTAAAATATTTTTTCTAAGCATATTAGTCATCTCCTCATAATTTTTATCAAATATCATTATCAAACAAAACCCCCCCTCCCAAACATAGTTCCAAATTATGTTTGCTCCGTGAGATTTAGATGAATATAAAAATAATTATTATATATATTTAATAAATAATAATAATGAATAATGTGATGGTATACATATTTATAAGAGAATTAAAAAATCATTGTTGGCAAATAAATTATAAAAGTAGCTGTTGATTTAATTGTAAATAATTATAATGATTAAAAAATTATTAATTAGTTATAAAAGTAAGAAAGTAAAAATTTTTAAATTTGAGTTTAAATAAAATTTATATGGTAAAATATTTGATTTATAAGATTTTTAAATGATAGTCAATATTGGTAAAATATGAAACAAACATAGCCAAATATTGTGACTGTGTATGTTTTTTTTGTGATTTTAATTATATTTTTATTGAAAATTATATAAAAATAAGAGATATATGATTTTGAGTTAAGGAATGAAAGCAAACACTGTACTTTTTTTCAAATTTTGGTAAGAATACGAGAAGGTTAGGAAAAAAATTTTTAAAAATATAATAATTATAGAATATGTTTTACTGTAACAAAAACAAAAACAAGCATAGGATTGGATAAATTTTTTTGAAAAATATTATAATTGTACTGCACCCTTTAAGATGATAAATATAGTTAAGAATATTTTTGAGTTTAATTGTATTTGGATCAAGTAATTTTATTTATTAATAACATTGAAACAACACGAGATGTACTACATTGTCAACCTACATTTTGCCTAGAAGTATTTATCAAAACTAATTCTTTCAAATATATTACATGTAAAAATAATATGTTTTAGTTATTTTTCTTATCTATCTTAATACTATTTTTAAATTTCTATACTAAATTTGTATCTTTAAAATTTGCATTAAAAAAGCGTTAAATTTGTGCATTTTCATAATGACCATAAAACTCTTTTAATCTTTCCAAGTGAGCAACATTCAATGTTTATTAAACATTATTCGACAAATGTAAGCAAATATGCATACCATATTCGATGCAATTAATGTTCATGTAATAACAATAACCTTTATATAGTTTAAAAAAGAATGTACGGATGAGAGATTCTTTTGGGTAATGGTGATGAGAGATGGGTTCTTTTATGAATAGCCGCTTTTGTTGGCCGAAAGGAAGCAAAAGAGAAGATTTTAGGGACCCATCCCCTGAAAATTTTGCTGTTCTTGGCCCGAAATTTTACAATTAGCCGTTGGAGATTGATTGGAGACATCTCAGCTATACGTTACATAGCAAACTTTTTTTGCAATAACTTTTTTGTAGGTTATGTTTGTTTTCATTTTTAGAATGAAAATACATATATTATAATTATTATATTTTTAAAATTTTTATTATATTTTTTTTTACTTTTATATATTTTTTAAAAAATATAATTAAAAATACATATCTAAAAATGAAAACAAACACAACCATAATAATTTAAAAAACATGCACTTCACGTGAATATATTTTAAATAGTTAAAATTTTTTGCATGTATTCCAAACAAAGACCAAAAGAAATTCTTATTACTTTATATATGTTTTAATTTAAACTCTTTATAGTCCTGTAATAGTTTCTAAAAATAATCTTTTTAATAAATTCATTTATAATCACTTTTCTCTATTCTATAATGTAAATATAATAATAATAAGATAGAATATTTCCGGTAAAAACATACCCTATCGTTGATTAAAAAATTATTTTTGTCACTTAATAAACTTTTTAAAATACCCAATTTGATAAAATTAATTATAAATACTTCCCTGTACTCTTTAATATAAAATATAAAATAAAATAGACAGTGTATTAGTAATAATATACCATTTCACTCGTTATAAAGCATATTTGTTTAAGCTTATATTTAATGTATTAGCCTTCTTTTTTATTTTTATTTTTTTCAAAATTTTCAATCATTATAATTAAATTAAGCCAATAAAATTAAAAAGCACGTCTCATTTAAATAATTTATTTATAAAATATTTTTTTTGCTGCATGCACAATGCGCTTGCCAAAATACTAGCCGTTGCCGTTGTTATTGAGGATAAAGGCACAATTCTGGTGTACAACATTTTTTATATACTGTAATGTCCTTTTTAAATATTTTTATTTTTCTTTCATTCTCCATTTTTCTTTTTAATATAATTCTACATTTTTGTACTTTTATATCTTTTAATTTACTTCTTATCATTTTTATTTATTCATGTACCTTTAATTAAATTTAATTTATTTCTAAATATAATTTATTATAATAAATGAAAAATTATGATTTATAAATTGGCAGAAGCGTGGTATGTGTTGCCACTACTATTATTCTTTAGCATCCACCCTTCATAAATAACTAGTTATAGTCTTTTTATATTTCATCAAATTCACCCCTATTATTTCAATTAAAAAATAGAATGCAATAACTATTGTTACTTCTAACTACTCACTATTTTAAAAACTAAAACCAATACATCATATTTTCTTTCCAATCTGAACAGGAGTTATTGAATTGCATTTTCTCGTTTCTTACTAATTCGTTTTCAATTACCAAACTTTATTTGTCTTTTTCATGTATATTCATACTCATATTATATACTAAAATTTGAAAATGCCAATTATGAAAATAATATATTTAAATTGGATTGAGCCTTCAATATGTCATGCATGCATCCAAAGATTTAGGCTATTTTGTTTTTAAATTTTAACATGTGTTTTTAGATTTTTTTTTTCAAAAATTGTGTATAAATAAAAAAAAGATAACGTTTAAAAAATATAATGATTCAAATGTATATTTTCTATGGTCAAAATTACAAAACAAACATAGCCTTGCGCTTTTGGCAAAGTGGTGGAGTACTAGATTGTGTTTGGGTAACTGAATTAATGGGTTTGATACTTGAGAATGTTGGACAAGTTCTTTTTCACTTATTTCAATAATTCTCAACCAGTTGAATTTGTATATTTTATGCGTGTGTGTGATTTTGAAAAAATTATGGCTGTGTTTGTTTCTAAATTCTACACCATTCATCGTCACTTTAAAATCTTACAAATTAAACATTTTACCATATAAATTTTTTTTAATTTCAAATTCAAAAATTTTACTCTATTATCTTTTATAACTAACTAATAATTTTTCAATTATTATACTTACAATAATCAAATCAACGCATATTTTTATAATTTTTCAACTCATAATCAATTTTTATTACTCTATAACTTATATACTACACATAATACAATTATTATTAAATATTAAATATATATAACATTTTCCTTCCCACCCATATCCTACAAGCCAAATAGAATTTTTATCCCCACTTAAATCACTCAAATTTCCATCCCCATCATAATTATAGAACAAACATTGCTGTACAATTTGGGTAAAAGTTTTATCACTCAAATAATATTACTCACATTAATAATTTCAATATTTTTATAAAAATAAAGAAAATAAAATAGAGTAAGGACATAAAATATTAAGAAATAAAAATGATGAAAAGAAAATTAATAGAATAATATGGCTATTTTAGAAAGTTTACATTGTGACAACTATCACACCAGTGACACATTTAATACATTGTGTGGAAATTAAAAAATGTTGTATAATTTTAATCATACAATTTATTTCCAAATAATGGTACTCAAATTTTAAATTTATATTAAAAATTTTATAAATATGAAAAAATAATTATTAAACAGACAAAAGACTAACGCAAGTAAAAAGAAAGAAATAAAAAATAACAAAAAATTGAAGGTATTTTGGGAAAATTCAAAATAATTTTTACAAACGCACCTAATATATAATATAGATTATTTTGAACTTTAAAATCTTTATATTTTATTACTAGAATCGTTCTTACAATTTCTCCATATACTCCTTAAAAGATAACATGCCCATAAATCATTTAGGACTTTGGATCCCAAAATGAAAATGGTCACCTACCAGGCCAAAAATTTTTACCACCTTTATTCCCCAAACCAAAGAGGCCATTTGATTCCAATTATTCCATACTTTTTTCAAAACAATCCACCAACAGTTTTCCTTTTCCCCTCAACTTTTGTTGCACTTTTATTTGCTGGTAACATGTCCCTTTCCACCATTCTTCTTGTTCACTCCTTAGCCGTTCGAGGATTAAATTAAAGTCCAAAGTCATCCAATATTGGACTTTTCCATTTAACATTTTGTTGTTTTTTTTCCTTTTTCCCAACGACGTAAAAGAAAAACCAAAACATAACGACAATAGCATCATTGTCGTCAATGATACGGATTAATAATAAATTTATTATGGACGGCAAATTCAGCTGTGTTTAGTTTCAATTTTCCATAAAAAAAAAATATGCATACTTAAATTATTGTATTTTTTAAATTTATATAATTTTTGAAAAAAATAATACACTAACAAATGACATGGAAAATATCGCAACCAGATTCCTGTAGCCATGTGAAATGGTGTAGATTTGATAAGTTCTTGTGCGACCACGCGACTCATTGGGGATGGTATCATGTTACTGCATATTTTTGATCTTTTTTCTTTCTAAGTAATGGTCCCGAACCTTTTCTTTTCCTTTTATAAAAGAATGAGAACATTGCCCATGTTTGTTCACAAAGTGGATGGGGAGGAAAATTTTGGGTTATGTTTGGAACCTAATTTTTAAGTCAAACATATCCTCTTAAATTTTATACGTTAAACATATAATTAAACAAAATATTTATTTAAATTTAAATTTAAATTTTTCATCTTTTATATATATAATTAACTAATTATTTTTCAATTATCACACTTATTAACAATCAAACAAATACCTTACATATATATATGTATATTACACGTATACTTATATATATTTTTATTTACACCTTAAAATATAATTATTATATTTATATACTATCACATCATCCAATTATAATTATATATTTTATACATATATTCAAACGAATCACACTATTTATTTCATCAAAAATATTTCTTCCAAACATTTTACTTATCTCAACACAACTCCTACCAAACATCATTTCCAACAAAACCCCCCACCCAAACATAGCTTCAGTGATTTAATTTAATTGGATATGAAAATTATATTTAGTTTTTAAAATTTGGGTAGCTATGAAAATTATTTTTATTTGTGTTTAATATATAAAATGTGTGGATGTTTGAGTGAGAATGAGAGTATGGACATAAGCTTTGAGTACGGGTAATGATTGGAATCTAAATTTTATTACTCTCTCTTTTTTTCTAATGTATAAATGAGAAAAAAAAAATATATTTTAAAAAATTAATATATCCGGAGCGTGTAGTTTGGTGGAATAAAAATTTGATAAAAATGAGCTTCCAAAAATTACCAATGTACTTGACGCGTGTTGTCAAGGTCTGATAGTTAATTGTAACTGCGCGTCGAGTAATAATATTTAATGTGATTAAAATATTTTTTAATATCAAGTATGTAATTTAATCTATTGAACTTTATTTAAAGAACTCGAATGATGGTACGAATTAAATTAACAATCATGCACACGAACGCAAGCAAGTTTCACTCAAACGAGATGTCAATGCACTAAGATATACAGTAAATGGAATTCAAGATGAATGATTAAAACTTTAAACTCATTCCCTTTCTCAAATACATAATAAAAATCTATGTGGGACCAATATATGACCATATCTCTGTATTCTCGTTCTAACTATGTGTATTAAAAACTAGGTTTTAGGATATATCAAACTCCCGCAGTGTCATCGTCCAACTTTCTTTAATGTATCATTTTTAATTTTAATGTGCAAAATTAATTTTATCAAGTTGACCCATAACAAATCATTCATGCCATGCAGACGTGACTAAAAGTATTAAAAATGATAAACGAGTAATCGATGTCACTAACTATTTTACTGCATAAATTAGAAAAATCAAAACTTGGTTCACACTAATTTTCTCAATCTCTTATATCATACAAAATTAGCCTCGCATGTTCATACAAATATTGCATACAGAAAAGATCATTATGTTCATTACAATTAAAGAAAGAGAGATAAAAATAAAAACAACGCTTTCTCCCCCAACTAATCTTCTTTTTCCTCCATCTTCTCGATGTTTAACCCAAACTTTTGATGAAAACTCTTTATCTTTTTCCTCTTTCTCGTGCTTCCCAAAAGTGTACCTCGAGAATTCTTTGTTTGTGTCCTTGATGTGTTGAATTAGGATAGTAAACTAAATCTTCATTTCCTTTGTTGCACATATATATACTAGTAAAGGCCGCACGCTCTTTTTGTATTCAAATTAAAGTTATTTTTATTTTAAATATTTAAAATAAAACATTTAAAATTAATATATAACAATATTTGAAATAAAGAATAAATAAAATTTAAAGAATTTGAAAAAAATTTTTTTTTTGAGAGACAATACAACCAAAAATAATAAATTAAAAGAAAAATAAGATGTGAAAGGATAGAAAACAACAAGGAAATTTAAATAAAGTAATTGTATAATTTGACTTCATATACTAAAAGAGTCTTAATTAATTTAATGTATAAGTACAAATATGTATGTATGTATATATATTTACATCTTATTACCACAATCAATCGTTTTATACATTAGATAATTGTCGATTGAAATCCATCTTACTACATAAAACTTTATATTTTAACAACTTTTCTCTACATCTCACCTTTGATTAAGATTGATCTAATATTTTTTCAAGTTAACAACACATAATGCTTTACTTCTATATTTATTTGAGATCGATAAAGTTTTATTTCACTCGTTTGTGGATTCTTCAATATCCTACACTTCAAATATTTGAGAAGTTCTATATCTCCAATCAGCGGCCAACTTCTCATTAGGTGGGATGTATCCATGTCCATCTTTAACACCCTCAACACCAATTTTATAGAGCAACCTTTTCAATTTACATCAACATTTGGTCTTAACATTTGGTCTTCATTCATTAAAAGAGCAAATTGATATAAAGTTAAACTTAGGAGTGTGTATTATGTGAAACTGAATTAAATTGAATCGAAGTTTCGATATACTAAAATTTTGATACGCTAAAATTGTTTATTAAATCTTAATTTTTAATTTTAAAAAATAATATTAATGAATAAATTTATATATAAAATTATAAATTTTAATTATACAACTTATAAATAAGTATTAAATATTTTTATTTTAATATTTCATTGTTTTAGTTTAGATTTTTAAAGAAAAGTAAATCCAGTATAATCAAATATATTTTATTTAAAAAATATAAGATAATAGCATAAAATTTTTTAAAATTAAATATAAATATTAGAATATTAAATCATAAATATAAAAAACTTTAAAAAAAATAAGTAAAAATACAATAAATATTAAAAAATTTAATAAAGTTCAATATTCCATTTGATATAATATATTAAATATAGATACCAAAATGGAATCGAAAACTAAAATTTCAAAAATTTTTTATACTAAATACCCAACTAAAATTTATATTCACTATTTTAGTATGTAGTATGAACTGAAATTTCAAATTCGATTTGATTTGATGGATTTATTGAACTATCAAGATCTCTGGCTAAGCTTGCCCCTACGTCGATGTAAAGAACATGTTTTTAAGTTAGAATATGTAATTTTAAATTTTTTTATCTTAAAAATTATTTAAAAATAAGGAAGAAAAAAATAAAATTTTAAAAATTATAATAATTAAATATGCAATTTGGGTAGCACAAATTGCAAAACAAACACAGCCCGAGTGATTGCCTCACATTGATATTCAATCTGTGCGTTGAGCATTTTGCATGTAGAAATTCTTACAATATATATTTGGATGTTCTGTATATGGATTGAAATGTCCTTTGATTGGAAAAATGACGTAGCATGGTCAAGATAAAAAAAAAAAAATCATTTTCCATTATTAGATTTTGAACTAATTTTCGCGATATATTACAAACCCATGGAATTGATAAAATTTACTCAAAACGAAATGGAAAAATATTTTTTGAAAAAAATTAAGTAGGAATTATTTTTAAAAAATTGTTTCTCATGTTGACCCTTTTCTATTTATATTTACTGAATTTGTTTAGATACAAATCATGATAAGGAAAAAATAGCGTGAAAATTTAATATAGTCAAAACTAAAAAAAAAGAAATAAAAACTTTATATTAAATTATTTTGAAAATATAACTTTTACTAAAAATTAATGCAAATTCGCATTCAAGCATAATCTGTATTGCTTTGATACCAAAGGCCCAGCTGTCATTTCCTTCTTTCTGCTCAACCAATTATGTGAAACAATGTGGCAAGTCAGGATGACACACAAGACACATGCCGACATGGCTACGTATGATTGGTCCGCCATCGAATTATTGCGTTGGAGATCTAACTCTTGCTACCTCTTATGGGCGCGAACGCATACGATACCTCCTCCAGCTAATCTAAATTTGCAGCAGAGGCGAATCAGTCCGAAAACAACCAGAAAAGGGAAGGAAATAAGAACAGATTCTTCAAAATGAAGGCCAGCTCTGCGTTGAGCGTCGCGACAGTTTTTCTTCTTTCGGCGTTTATCGCATTCGGTAAGAGAATTCCTTCTAAATTAAGCAAACGCAAGTATTTAGATCTAAAATCACATTTTGTGTTAAGGGATTTTTAATTAGTTTTTATCGTCAACGCACGAAAAAGTTATCTTTGTTGTTATTTGATTTTATTTTTGTTATTTGCAGCTTCGGAAAAAAAATCTGGGGATGTGACGGAGCTACAGATCGGTGTAAAGGTATATACATGTATACATTTTTTTTGGGAATTAGGTTTTGAGGTTTCTGAAATTAAATTACGTATTAGTGTGATTGGTTATTGCCGCTGAAGATTTCGGATGTTAATTTTTGCTTGATATTGATTTACGAAAGTGTGATTTTTATGTTCTCAATGCTCAGACTGATAATCCGCGAATACATTAACTGAAAATGATAAATCAACTGGAGTTCCATTTTTTTAATGGCTGTATTGAATTGATTCTCAAGAAGTAAATGAACATAACTTATAGTTTTCAAGCACCTAAATAGTTAGACTTGTTGCTCCTCTAAGAGCTGATTGCTATTTCTAGAACCTTTTAATTATAGTGTGAAGGATGTTGAAAGGGAGTAGTTCTATCTTTGGAATGGAAAGCGGGATGAGAGCATACTAGAATTTTTTGCATTGCACTGATTTTAGTATGTCTGTAACTGATATCATTTAGTTGTGTTCTGTTGCAAAATTTTGAATCCAGAAAAGATCAATTACTTTTAGACGACTCAGATGATATTAATCTGATTATTACTGCGTTTTCTTATTTAAGATGAAAAAAACTTCAGTTGTTTTGAATAAATTTTTTATAATTCAGTGGATTGAGATAGAGCAGTGAAGGAATATGCTTTTGGAATTTAGATTTATGGGATTGGCTAAGCTGCCTAGTTCTGCAGATTATACTGCTTGATTAACTTGAGTACATCCCTAATATGATCTCTGTTGTTCCATCCAGAGTTGAACTTGAAAAGTTGCACTTTGGTATCACATATGAAAAATTGTAGAGCCGGAATAACATTGAAAACAATAGACTCGACAAGCAGCATATCCTGTACATATTCCGCATTTCTTAACTATACATAGACTGAATACCTGTCTTCCTGGATGGATTTCCATTTATATATCTGTTTTGTATTAACATATGCACTCTTAACTTTCTTTAACAATTGAAAGATATTATTAAATTAATAGAAACACATGTCCTTATCTTGTATCGTTCTTCTCTTCTCTTGCAAGATCTAATTTTTGTAATTGCTGCAGTACAAGCCTAAAACTTGTGAGGTTCAGGCTCACAAAGGTGACAATGTTAAAGTACACTACAGGGTAAGTTAAAATTACAGCTTCTTCTCTATTTTTCCCACCAATATGAAACCTCTAAACAACAAGAAAAAGATGAAAAAATAAACGGCACATTCCTCTTATCTGCACGTTATTGGAGTCAATCTGTGCTACAACTATGATCTGTATGTATTTTGAGCTCTTAAATGCTATGGCTTGGAGGAAGTTGCATGTGAAATGCTGCACATCATATTTTATTTTATTTAGTTTTATTTTTTGGAAACCTGACAACAATTCTATTTACTTAGTTCTAGAAATTATCAGGTGATGGTGGGGTGAAAGTTGGGTTGGTTGATTTTGAACCACAGATCTGGTCAATTCATGAAAATCTCTGTTCTGCTCGTGAGATTGTCTATTTTTATTGATCCTTCTCAGGTCTTGGTAGTTTTGAAGCTTAAGAGATCATTTAAGGCTTCTTTGCCATGTTAACAACCATATAGAACTGAAAAGTGGGATCCTTCTCTGTAACATTAAATGTTTTAAGTATATTTCACATCCATAAAATTTGTTATTTTAGAAAAAATTCTTTGACTGTGTGTGTGTGCGTTCAACCAAGAGAAGATCAATGTGCAGTAATCTTATTTCCTAAGATGAAACCTTTGGCCATCATTTAATATGAAGAGAAGAAATGTGATCTTAGCAATGCTAAGTCCGTTAAAAATTCTATTTAGTTGCAGCAAATGACAACCTGGGCCGTTGGTTTTCCTGTTTAATCTTGATATGTGTTAATCTCTGCATTTGCTAATCTATTGTGTTGTTTGAATGGTGGCAGTTATCTTATATGTGCTTCTAATGTGAATTCCAATGATGTTTGCAGGGGAAGCTCACCGATGGAACCGTTTTTGATTCAAGCTTTGAAAGGGGGGATCCAATTGAATTTGAACTTGGTAGTGGGCATGTAATTAAAGGTTTGTACCTATACTCCTAGACATATTTCATTCTTTGCTTTCGCTTTCCTCATGTTTTTAACTTCCAAGCAAGCCTAGCTCGTGATCATTAGATAATTGCTTTTTCTTGTTGCTCTACTACACAATACTTTTTTTGCATGTCTTCTGATATAATATTGCACGAGTATGAAGTTGTCCAAAGGGGTCGAATGAGCCTTCCGAAATATTCAGAAGAAGATATTATAGATAATGAAATATCATGTCACGTTTGAGCTAATTGGGAACTGCTCCTTAAAGCAATACTTAATGAGCTGAGACTAACGCATTCCTTGCAACTGATGATAGTTGCAAGGGACTTGACAGAAAATTTTGTGTTGTGAATAGCCATGTAGACAAACTCTAAAAGACTAGCAAAATTTGCAAATTCTAAACGCACTGCATACTTATAAAAAATTATATAATTTCATTAATTACAATAAAATATAAAGTATTATATTTTTTAGTGGTTCAATAATAAAATTAGATTAATTAATTATATTTTTTTAAAAAAGGCAAAAGCAGAAATAATAGAGGTAATAAAAATGATGAAAAAGAAGAAAATGAATGTTGATTTAAAAAAGGAGAGAGAGAATTTAAAGTAATAGTAGTGAAGTGGAAAAAGAGGAAAAAAAAACTAAAGGTATTTTAAATTTTTTTATATTTTAAATAAATGTAGTTATTAAAAAGTATAAATAGATATATCAAGAGAGTAATTTAGAAATTTATTAAAATGACAAAAGTTTGATATCAGGAAATAGGGCCATGATATATAGTATATATTTATATTTAAGAGAAAAAGTAATTATTGAATTGTATAATTAGATTTATTAATAGGGGTATTTTAGAAAATTTATTAAAATGACCCAAATTAGTTATTATAGGTGGAAAAGCCGTAATATATGGTATGGATAAATGAATTTCAATTCCAAATGAAATTCTTGTTTTATTTATCTATACTATATTATTAAGCATTGTAACCACCTTGATCTAAAAATGAAATTACTAACTAACCCTACTTTCCTATATATTTTCTTTATTTCCATTTTTCTTGATTAGTTTTTTCTTTTATTTCATTTCTAACCTATTTCTCTCTCTCTTTTCTTTTTATAAATTTTTTAATATAATTTTTAATTTTAAATAAATTGACTATTATCAATATTAAAATTATCATAAAATTAATCATTTTATATTTTATTATAGTACTCTTATCCATTTGATTTTTCATGTTGTGCCATTTATTTCTTCTCTCTCTATTAGCTTAATTTATACTTCATTCCATCAATAAAATTAAATAATGCTTGATATTATGTATACATAGGGTAGGCAATGGATCGAGTTGAGGCCCGGGTATTATACGTGATCCGTTGATTTGAACCCGACCCGATTATTTCTAACCCGAGCCCGAACTATCAATTTATCTGGTTATTCTAATATGACCTGCTAATTTGCTAATAAAAATAATTATTTTTCTTTAATTAAAATTAAGGTTTAATGTTTTGAATATTTACAATTTTATTATTTAATTAAATTTTTATATTTATATAAATATTTATTAAATTATTTAAAATATATTCATTGATTCACGGGTCTAATCTGATTTTGACTCGAACCCGCTAATTTCAGGTCAGGTCAGAAATTGCTACTCCTAATTATACATACTTAAGTGTGTGACTTTTGTTAAACTATGAATTATACAAATAAAGCATACATAATGTATTTCAAAATATTTATACGATAAAAAATAAAAATTTAAGCGTAATGTTAATTTATACTTTGAATTTTAGATGCAGGCTCATTGAATGTGTAAAAGTTGTTAGTTTATATTATTTATAATCTCTAAACCTCCTGGAGTTACTACCTTTTGGTATTTGAAGTAGAAAAACTGACATGTCCTTTTTTACCCTCTTTTTTATATTTTCTCTTTGTTAATCCCTTTGAATTAGATTCTTTTATATTATTTCTTCTTGTTTGATTTTTTCTCTTATACTTTTGTTTTACTCTCATTTTATAAAAATTTTTAATGATATTTTAAAACATAATAATTTATTTATTATCGTCGTTAATAATATTATATAATTTTATTATTTTTAAAATAAAAAATTTTTATTAGATGATAAATCATAAAATAAAATAAACATACATACTTCAAAATATGTATATAATAAAGACACAATTTTATGTGTTTATATAATAAATTATGTTTTAAATTTTATATGCATATGTATCGAGTCTGCGAGTTTATCTTAATAATGAGACTGTTATTTTGCAGGATGGGATCAAGGACTGTTGGGGATGTGCTTGAGTGAGAAACGTAAGTTGAAGATTCCTTCTAAACTTGGTTATGGAGAGCAAGGGTCGCCGCCTACCATCCCAGGTAATGAACTTCCGATTTTGCAGTAAGTTGATCTGATGCAGGATTGTGTAGGGTGAAAAGAAGTGTATCGAGTGATCACAGCTCTAAAGTTGCACGAATGTAAATTTTCATGTTGTACCCCACTTCACAATAAAATTTATGTCATTTGGATATTTGATACAACATTTGATGATACGCTTTACGTGCGTATAAAAAGTAAAATACAAAATAAAACATCAACTTGAAGCGAATGATCTAAAATGAGCATATTGCATGTTATTTTATTGGGGCAAACCACCTCATTTATTCTGTACATAAAACTATTTCTTTTGTCTACCTCTGATGCTTCGAAGTGAAGTTGAAGATACTATGCTTTATACTTTGGCTATTTTGCTTCTGCTTTGTAATTAAAAACTACAGTCTCGTATTAAAATCACTTTAACTGAGCTACTTTTTTAGTCTCTCATAGATCAGAGGCTGAGGGACAAAAACGTTGACGATTTTATCGCACATTTAACTGCAAATGTTTACAGGCGGTGCAACCCTCATCTTTGACACCGAGCTGGTGGCAGTGAATGGGAAAACATTGAGTGATGGAAAAGCGGACGACAGCGAACTGTAAGCAAGCCAATTCTCCGCTTTCACGGTAGGTTTTGGAATTCTCAGTAAGAGTGGAAGCATTACACCTTTTGCTTATGCGGTGAGTAGAAGTTGGTTGGGTATACTTCTTCTTTGTGTTGAGTTTTTCTACCTAGTTTCTTAAAATTCTGTACTGGATAGACAATCGTCCTTCCTCTTGTTGGAGGATTCAACTGTGAAAACAGGATCAGCTCCTCTTGTAACGTCCTTGATTATGATCTATGAGATATAGCACACCTTTATTTATCACAAATGTCACTGTTTGGCAATGACCAAGTCCCGCTGGGTATGTTTGGATGACCATTTGATGTCTGATTCATCCCAACGAAATTCATATTTCTAAACGTTTATCTATTAGAATAACTTTTGTAATTTATTTTTCACTTACTTTTATACACTTTTTAAATTTCTGCAATAACTTTTCTCCCTACAAAATTGGTTTCCAAATCAAGCCACTGTATCGATCTTCCCCTGCTATAGGCGCATTTCACAAAATAAGACAGGTGAAAATGAGTGTCTGAGGGAGGAAAAATTCTTTATTTAACACACACACACACACCCACCCATTCCGTACAATTCTAAAATTTGGAAGGGTTTAATTGCTCTTTTAATTGAATTTGTAAAATGCGCTTCTAATTACAGGTTCCAATTTTCCTATTAACCTACAACCTCTTTATTGCACTAATTTATTTTTTTCTGTTTTTTTTATTTCATGTTAAATTTTAATATCATTTAATTCATCTTTGTTTTATTACTATATTTATTTTGCGTATTTTAATTTTTAAAGTAATGCAATCAATGCGTCTTAGCTACTATAATTTAGAATTTAAACCTATTTTAATTACACAATGTGAATTGACACTATTACCATGAATAATTCTAATTATTATTAAATGTGGGGGGTTTACAATGGCTAATTTTTTTTGTCTTTATTGTCAAATTGAAAGATAATCTGTATTATCTTTATTCCTTTACTTTTCTCTCTTTAATGTTAATTTTTAACCTTTTTCTTTTATCTCACTAAAAATTTATTTTTTCTCTTCTTTACTCCCACCTCTGTTTTACACCCCCCCCCCCCTAAAATTTTTCAATAATTTATAAATATTTATATATTTATTATCTGAAACATAAAAATAGAATAATGTTGCTTTTATTATAAACAATAAAAATGATGATATTTTACTAAATATGCGCACCCAAAAAGTTTGCAATTTTTACTAGTAAACATGGAACTCTTTATGTGTGTGTCAAATTATTTATAAATAATGAAATATATTAGAACTTAAAATGTAGGGAATATCTAAAATAAGAAAAAAATAAAGAGTTTTGAAAAGATTGAAAAATTGAGAGAAAAACTAATAAAAACATTATGTTAGAAGAAAAGAGAAAAATGAATAGAAAAATAAAAATAATTAAAAATAATTGTAAAATTTTACTATAATTAAAATGTTTCACTTCTTGTAATATCAGTATAAATATATAGTATACAAAAGAAGTAATGATATACTGGTAATTATATTTGAAAGTGCAAGAGTAATAGTGTAAATTTATTAATTAATGGTGATATTATAACTCACAAGGTAAATTAAATTATTTCCAAACTTTTAATAATGTAGTATACATTATAGAAACAATAATCAAATATATTGTCATTAGGAGAGAAAATAAAAACGTAGCAAGGGAGTTTTCAAAAATAAAGGTGAGGGAAAAAGAAAAGAACACTATTAAAAAAAAAAGAAGTGGGGTGTTATAAAATAACAAAAAGAGAAACAAATTAATTACCCATGATGAACTAGAATTACTGGTACTTCTAAATTGGATACGATAAACAGCATTTTCCCTTTTTTGGGTTTATGAATATGGAAGTTTTAATGTATATCCATAAGACACAATTTATGAATTAATTTAGTTCTTAATATATTTGTGTCAAATATCCCAAAGTTATCAAGATCTCATTTTATAGTATCTTAGGAGTTAATGAAACTATTTTAATAAAATTTAATTATTTTCAATTTTCGGGAGATTGCAAAAAAAGATTCTTGTTCCTTTTAGATTTCATTCTTGACCATTCAGAATTGCAGCATTGTCATTATATTGTATTATCATATTATTGTCACGTTTAAGTTTTTTACAAGTACAAACAAATGCATGAACCGACTGTATACTCTCACTAAAACACCAAAATAAATAATGTTCATTGGTCTAAGAACACCGCTTGAGTAAAAGCTTCCACGTCTAGTTGAGCAAAATGAGGATCCCAAATTGCAAGAGCAATGGATCGTACGCGTTAAGGATACTATACCCATAATTCAAAGTTTCCTTGTCAACCTTTGTCAAGCATTTTTTGCAATTTTTTTTAATCATTAATAAAATAAAGATGCTTTCCAACTCTAACAAAAAGTTCGATAAATGCAAAAAATTAATAAGAAACAGAAGAATAACACTCAATCGTTAATCAACCATTAAAAACTCCTTTTCTTTGTTTTGGAAAGAAGAAAAGTCTAAGTATGTATAACATTACTTAAAAAAAAATGCTACTAATTGAAAAGAACGTCAAGGAGCCTTTCTTGATAAGAATGTGACGTGATACACGCATAGAAAGAATAAAAAATTAATTGAACTTAAAATGAATTCTAAAAACAAGAACCATGTATCAAAATATTCAACTCAACATAATAAAATCAAAAGGAACCCAAAAATTAGATAATCAATATGATAGGACGCTATAATTAATACGTCGAGATTTATTGATATGTCACGACTCACACAAAAATCAGTTCTAAATCAATTTGAACATTTTCAAATCTAAAAAAGGTTAGATAGTTTAATAACTCTTAATTCAAATATATTAAAGATCTATCTGTTTTAACTAAATAAAATATTATTTATACTAAAACTTATTAGATCTTAATTTAAAAAATCCATATGGCCTAACTTATTAATAAAGTCTATTAATAGATAAAAAATAAAAATAATAAATATTTAAATAAAATTCGATAGATCTCTAAATCGCGTCAAAATGGGATAATGGGATAGGTTGGACATGATAAATATTCAAATATATATATTTATAAGTATATTAAGGATAAATATTAAGTGTGAGTGTGTGTGTAAGTAAATTAAGGATAAATATTCAAATAGACACACACACACATATAACATATAACTAATTAAGAATTGAATAGTTTATAATCTCTCTCTCTCTCTCTCTCTCTATATATATATATATATATATTGACGTTGGAGATGAGGTGAGGTAAGCTCCCACATACCCCGCCTAGTTATAAAATGGGGAAAAATTATTTCCACTAGCCCCACCAATTTCTTTCTCTATAAGTTTGGTGTCTTCAATTATTCACCGTCATTGTCATCCTTAATCTTTTAGTAAAACGATACTTATGTAGAATTAATTTGTAAAAAATGTAAAGCTATCATTTTTCAAAAAATGATTGGTTACTGGAATTGTGGAGTAGCATAAAATATCTTGTAAAGATTCTAGAAATTGGGATTTGTGGCTACTGTCATTGCTATGTTAAGAGCCACATTTGTAGATAAGATGTTAGTTCTGAATTACATACATGAGGAGAATAACAAAGGTTATGTTTGTTTTGATTTTTGGGTACGTGCTTTTAAGGTGTATTTTTATGAAAAAGTATGTAAAAGTAAAAGAGATATAAAGATAAAATTTTAAAAAAGTGTAATGATTACATTTTATGTTTTTTTGAATGTATGAATGAAAACAAACATAACAAAAATGTCCACATATATACTTATTATGCTAACTTCCAAACTATTGCTTATGACTATATGACCAATGGATACGCACAAGGGGCACGCATCAGGTGGGCATCAAGTAGAAGTTCAAAGTATTCATTGCATGCCAAGTTATCTGATGAGTCTCTTATAACATTTGTATGCCTTGTCATTAGGCATTTTTCAAAAATCTTTTTGCTCTTATGGGAATCGGCCTTTTTCTCATGTTTTAATTTAGAAATTTTTCATTGGAACAAACCCTTAGGAACATAATAGGGAGTTCGATACTTACAAATACCAATATCAAGTCTGTTCACTCAAAGTATCTTTCATTTTCTTGATTTTAATAAGCTAACATCTTTTGGTGAATTGATACCTATGCATTTTCTATAAACTAGTCGATGCCTATGCATCATTGAGGGTTCTTCTCTTTATTTTTCATTGGACTATTTTTTATTTGGAGAAAGTAGTGTATTTGTATTGGGGATTATCATTACAGTGTGGTGTGATCGGTTCAATAGTGTTTTGATTGTGCCCACGTAAACGGATCTTCTCTATTGACTTAACTAATTTCCTCCCCCTTGGCACTGTGTTTTCTTGACTGCAATGTTAGGCAAATCGGCTGTTTTCTATTTTTCATCATAATCGTGCGATCCTACTTTTAAAACTTAAAGACATCATTTCGCATTCGACAAAATTAGATTCAAACGTCTAGCTTTGTTTGAGACACAATCTTTCACATAGTTTAACAGTCAACCTTTGAAGAAGATATTTGGTAGTAGTTATGTTAGGTTGATTAATATGTTTGGAAGGAAAGTTTTGACGGATACTATGATTTATTCGAATATGTGTATAAAATATATAGTAATAATTGAATGATATGATAGTATATATAGATAATGATTAAGTTTTATGATATAAATCAAAATAAATGTGCATATAAATATAGATAATTTGATAGTTGATAAGTATAATGATAAAAAAATAATTAATTAATCATATATATAATAGAGAAAAAAATTGAATTTAAATTTGAAGTAATGTTTTGTTGAGTAGTACATTTGTATAGTAATGTTTAAGACAATGAGCTTCCAAACATAACTATTGGGATTAGTTACTTTCACATCGATCATTCAAATAAAACTGCGAAAACAATCGAACAAATTAAATACGAATATTTCACACTAAAAATTGAATCACTCCGAAAGAGGGTTTCAATGATTCAATCTGAGCTGGCTACGCTCAGTGTGTTCTTTATCAGTGCAGTCTTTCTTGGGCCGACAAAACTTTGTTACTTGTGTGGCCCAATCCAATTTGCGCATGAATCAAATAATAAATCATGAATCCAACCTTACTAAAGGGATTTGTCAGCGCATTTAGTAAGTTAATTGAATTGCCAAAATTTTGAAGAAGCAGAATGGTTACAAATCTTAATAATATATAACTGGTAAATAGTTAAGCAAAAACTCAATTTATTAATATAATAGAATTTTAATAGTGACTTATGATAAATAATATATATAAATACCATGCTTAATTTATTCAAGTTTTAGTATAAATATAAAAAAATAGTCATGAGTTTTTTTTTTCAATACAAATACAATAATTACATTGTAATCAACATTATATTTTGATTATGTATTGTGTATGAATGTTCATGACAATGATAAATAACTTCGATACTTCTATAGGTAAAAATGAATTAGTATAATATTAAAAAAATTAAGGCTCCAACTTTGCTTTTTATATCTACTCCCAGATTACAATAACATTTCACGGATCTTCCGTTTTCGCACGAATGCTGGTGTGTATTTTCATTTTTACATTTCAAAAATACACAAGGTAATTTTATTTTTAAAATTTTATTCAACTTATCTCTTAATTTATATATATATAAAAATACAGTAAAAAATACACACTTAAAAATAAAATCAAACTAGTTAATTAATGGGCTGTCGGTGAGAGGCAAAGAAATTATTGGGCCAGATGGAATGTTCCTAATTAATGGGCCTGGTGGTGGTTTGGATGAGAAAGCCGAATAAAACAAAGAACTCAAGAGCCCAATTATGAAGCCCATTAGGGTTTTCATTTACTTACCAATAAAGCCTCACTTCAGGAATTTACTCATATTGGAACCGTGGTGGGGGTGAAGTGCAACGAATCTCGGCCCCTGCAAAGATGGGTATGTCTGCCAAACCTTCCATCGCACACAGAAGGCAATCCGATATGTTTAGCGCATATATGTGATTTGAAGTTAACTTGATGGATTTGCAGGTATCTCACGCGACTCGATGCACAAGAAGCGTGCCACTGGTGGCAAGAAGAAGGCCTGGAGGAAGAAGAGAAAGTGTGTATTTCTTTGTTCCATTCTCTTTTTTCGTTCTGATTTTGTAGCTTCTGCAAGGTTATCTCCTGGTTTTTGATGTCTCGGCATCTGTAACCATCTGTCATTTTTTAAATTCTCGTGTGAGAAGCTCGTGCAGCACTTCTAAATTCTGGATTCATGATTTCGCAGTTATTATTTTGTTATTTTTGGGTATTTCAAGCTAGATTGTGAGTGTCTCCTTCTTTCCCTGTGTTTAAAAATTTGTGAAATTTTGTTGGGAGTTGGGACTAAGATGGTTTGGCTAAGCGTATAATCTCTGGGAAATGGCTGTCTACTTTTTTTTTTTTGCTCAGATTTACTTTTTCTGCGTAGAATTATTGTGTTTTCTGTTTGCTACGCCTACAAATTTTACGGACTGTACCTGTGTCTACACAATATATGTTTTATCATAGCTTCAGTAGAGATGGTTTGGCCGAGTAATTGGTTCTTTCTGCATACCATTTTTGGCCTTGCACTCTTATATTGGATCACTTGATTTACTAACCTGAGTGCTTTTTGTTATAAGCTTCCTGGGAAAGAATTGCTAGAACTGCTACTTGGCATAGGAAGGTATTTCAGTGACATCATACCTTTGAGCTATTAATCATTGACTGAATTTAGCAATTTATGATGATACAAGGTATGAGCTTGGTCGTCAGCCTGCAAATACCAAGCTTGACAGTCTCAACAAAACGGTGAGAAGGATTCGTGTTCGAGGCGGTAATGTGAAATGGAGGGCTTTGAGATTGAACACAGGCAACTATTCATGGGGTAGTGAGGCCATCACTCGAAAGACACGAATCCTGGATGTTGTGTACAATGCCTCTAACAATGAGCTTGTGAGGACACAGACTCTGGTTAAGAGTGCAATTGTTCAGGTTGATGCTACCCCTTTCAAGCAGTGGTATCTCACTCATTACGGTGTTGAACTTGGGAAGAAGAAGAAGGGGGCTGCAAAGAAAGATGATGCTGAGGTGCTTACTTGATCATGCTGAGTTTCTTTTGTTGATCCTTAATGTAGGTTATACATGCGAGGTGTTGTGTGTACACTATTGGTAGTTGTGTGCTTGTGCATTGTATTGTTCCCTAAGCAGATGAATATTTGCATACAAGTCTTTCATTTTCTTGTCAATACTGCTTGATGTATATCTTGGCCAAGCATTTGAGGTTATATTAATCCCTGGTGGAACCAAAGTTGCATCTAACTTATTTTATTAAATATTTGACACAGGAGGGAGAAGGTACTGCCCAAGAGGCTAAGAAGAGCCATCATGTGGTCAGGAAGCTTGAGAAACGCCAGTTGGGTCGTAAGCTTGATTCTCATGTTGAAGATCAGTTTGCTTCTGGCAGGCTGCTGGCTTGTATTTCCTCTCGCCCAGGTCAATGTGGTAGAGCGGATGGGTAAGCACATATTTTGTGGTGCATTTTTGTGTTTCGGTCCTCATCTATCCGACTAAGGGTCTGACTGTATTGGCCTCAAATTTTGACAGATACATCTTGGAAGGTAAGGAGCTTGAGTTCTACATGAGGAAAATACAAAAGAAGAAGGGCAAGGGTGCTGGTGGCTCTTAATTACGAATTTCTGTCAAGGAATTTAGCTAAAGCATTCTTGGCAGTTGGGTTATTATATGATGCCTGACATATGATATCTCTACTTTAGTGTTTCATATTTACTATTAAGCTATAACCCTCTTTGTGCTTCATTTATCGACTCCGTCGGTCATATTTGTCTAGTATTCTCATCTATCCATGGTGCTTTGCAAGGCTTTGTAATGTTGTTATGTTGGTTCTGGTATGCATGAGGGTAGCTATTCAGAAGGTTTTTACCGTAAAACTATTGCTTATTTCCTTTGATCCAGCAAGTAATATTCCACGACTTCTATGGGAAAGCAAGCAGATTGGGAAAGTGCAGATTTATCAGACTTTTGTAGGCATGCATATAAATAAAAAACTGAAATGTGGACAGGCATAGCGTGCAATAAACTGCATCAAACTATCAGAGACAAGTACGGATCTGCATTTTTCCATACAGGTCCTTAACACATTTTCACCGTCTCGTTGCTTTTTCTGTAATTGAGGTTCCTACACGTATGGAGCTGGTCCACGACTTCTCGGTTGCCTTTGGTTGTTTGTTAGAAAGATTGAATCTGGGGCATTATGATAATGCTGCGGATATAGGAATTGTTGCAGGTTTCCTGCACTTTAACACTTCCTTTGCCTGGAAGATTTTCCACAGTTCTCATTAATTCATCCATCAGTCAAATCACGAGGGAATGCCCGGTGCTGCCTGTCGATAAGAATGCACCAGAGTTGCTGTACATAATCAGTCATTTACAGCATTAGTTACTATTTAATTGGGAAAAACATGAATAATAGTACATCACCAATAAAGAATGGAAAATAAGAAACTTCAGTAGGGGAAATTCGTCGAAACTTTTACACGGTTCATATCTTGTCAATCTCTGTTCATGATGGATTTTCAATACAGCAAGACCAAGCTTCATAGGGCTTATACTCGGGCTATCTTGCGATGAACATCAGTTATGATTGGTCCGACGCTTTATACTACGTTGTGGGAGATTTACCTGTGGCTGAGGGATGTAAGGCACGATCCAATCAGCTCACTTGCTCTCCAATCAAATCCAGACCCACCACTAGGAAAGCAATTCCCTGAAACAGGAGGAAATAGAAATGAATTCCCTCTGCAGACATCAAGCTTCTCGCAGAGGCAGTCAGCAAAATAACCGAAAGAGCGAGCTCCTTCCTGTACACGCGGTTTCTCTTCTTTTTCCCTGCTTTTCTAGTCATCTCCATGTTGTTGAGATCGGCCAGGCCTGACTCGGAGGAGGACTTCATCACTCCATTCTCTGTTCTCTCCACCTGAGGTGTGGATCCATTTTCCATGATAGCAACTAAATCTGCTTCTGATGATCTGCCTGATTTCTTGGTGACAATCCACTCATAAGAAGCTCTCAACTGAAAGAGCCCTGACGTCATTGCATTGAATTTGGTCACGGACATGGTGTTTTCGAATAGGAGATAGGGCACAATGAAGGGAAACGATTGCGGGGATGGAAGGATGTTCAGTATAGAGATGAGTCCGGGAATGTAACAGACTACCCAAAATGGCAGCTGAGCTTCGGGCAGGAACATAGTCAACGGGAGAATAATGCAGAATAGTGTGAACGAGTAAAAGGGTAGGATGAGCTTCCGAAGGAGGAAGAACAGGAATATCAGGTTTGCTTTCTGCACCAAGCTCACCTGAAATGTTAAACAGCATGAATCAAAATTTACCAGTTGCTTGAAGTAAACAACTAATTAAAGCAACGAAATTCTTAGTAGACTAATTTAGCAGGAAATAATCACACACAATGCATATATGGATAAAATTTCTGATTTGGCCTGCTTGACACAAATTCAAGATTGAGTCTAAATTAACAAACAACGTAAATGCAGAGTGTTCTAACAGTATTAGTGCACGACTTCTGAGTAAACAGGGCACAAACCATTTGGGTGTCCTTTGGGAGACATTTTCTTTTTTACTTTAGTCTCTAGTTTTCAAGTTAACTGGTAAAATGTATGTCAGTGAACTTTGGCTTTTGAATAAGATTTTGAGGGAAAGAATAGAGGGGTAGATGGAGTTCAAATTTGCTCTCCTTTTTGACTCTTTGATAGTTATGATTATAGTTATTACAAGCATTACCTAAATCCCAAGAAGTTATTCGAGCTACTCACTATAATGTGAGCTAGCATGTGTGGATGTCAGATAGAAAATTCTCATTTGTGTACCATCTTACCTCTTTAATTGGCTGAGCACCTTTAGATTTATACATGCAACAAGGCTGGATGACATCTTGAATCTGACTAATTATAAAATGGATCTTACCAACCTTAGAATGCAGTATGTCAAAGAAACACAGGCGGAACAGCTGCATCGGTCCTGAATGCCAACGATGCTGCTGCTTTTTGTATGCTTCATAAGACTCTGGAAGTTCACACAGGCACTGCAGAAAGAAGGACATGTCTGATTAGCATACATGCTTATAAAGCATAGAGGAACATTCACAAATTTCATGTGATCAAACCTTAACATCACTTAAATAAATGAATTTCCAACCGCACAAGTGAGCACGGACAGCAATATCCATGTCTTCAACAGTTGTCCGATCCAACCAGCTACCGCAGTCGTCTAGGGCTTTGATTCTCCAAACACCAGCAGTTCCATTAAAACCAAAAAAGTTACTGAACCACCCATTGACCTGTTGCTCGACCTCAAAATGAAAGGACAGGTTTATGTTCTGTAGTCGTGTAAGCAAATTCTCTTCCTTGTTGATGAAAGCCCACCTGGCTTGAACCAATCCAAGGTCGTCTTTCCCCTTCAAAACACAGGACCAAGTGATAATAGCTTATGACTATTTTTCTACACCCTACTACTCATTTTTACCTAAGCTCTGTTGTTATGCAAATTTTTCATATAGGAAAATATTTGAAGCAAGGCAAAAGGTGAGACAACATTTACAGAATGATGGGCCAATATGTTTCCAGGGAAGATGCATAAAAGGTAGACAGGCAGCATAAGCTTCTAGTGACACTTCTTTGACATTGTTAGGTTCTGTAATGCTTCTTTACGTATTACTTTCTTGCAGCAGCCTAAGTTGGAAACGATGGAATGTCTTACACTTACATTCTACAATATCAAACAGAACCTCATATCATTACAACAATTTCTTTACTGTGCATGAGGTTTCAGATTACCTTGAAGTAAGGGATGGTGTTCTTCAAAAAATCTGGTGCTGGCTGGAAATCTGCATCAAAGATAGCTACAAACTCGTAATCTTTCACATAGTCACAGCTCATTGCAGATTTAAGGTTCCCCGCTTTATAGCCTGTGCGAACAAGACGGTGTCTATAAATGATGTGCACACCTGTCCGCTGCCATTTCTGTACTTCTGCCTTTATAAGGGATTGAACATCTGCATCATCAGAATCATCTAATATTTGTACAAGCATTCTATCCCTAGGCCAATCCTGGATGCATACAGCTCCAATAGATTGTCGGAACACCTAACAGCAGGAGGGGAAAAAACTAAGAAGCGCTAAAATAAAATGTATTTCCATATGAAAACAATGGAGAAAAATGGAATCCAAATTCCAAAATTTTAGGACGTGGACTTTGTGTCCTGCGTGTACATATTTGGTCGACGCATTTGAGCGTGTGTCGCACATGGACATGGACTTTGTGTTCTGTGTGTCCATATTTGGTCGACGCTTTTGAGTGTGTGTCGCACATGCATGGTGTCATCGATGGCATAGTTATTTATTATAATAAGGTTTTGGGTTGCCCATTTAAGGTGATCAAATAAAGTAATAAAGTAAATGACTCTTTTTATCTAAAATGAAGTGCGAGAGAATAATTGTGTGGAATCCTGAGGGTGTACTTGTTGGTTTGTAGGTCCATCGGGATTTTAATTTAAATAAAGGAGTAATTCACTAGAAAACATCCGGCACGTTTCTATTTCAATCCCAAATTCACACACTGCAAAAAATAGAATTAATGCAGTGTAAATTCTAGAAAATGATTCAAATTTTGGGCACTGAATTGAACAAGTCCCATCACAAAATTCCCCCAGTTTTTAATCCTTCACTTCATCATTTTCTGTTCGTTTCTGGGAGCTGCAGGAAAGCAAAACATGCAAACATGCTTGTGTAGAACAAATGAAGTAGAGGCTATTTTTTGAGGCTAGTCATGCACATTATCACCTGAAAAGCAAACAAAAGCTAAAAAGTTTTACTTCAAAGTAAGCTACGTTCTCTACTTCCAGAAGTTTCTTATAAGCTTACCAAAAAACAATCAAATGCTAAAAAGGGATTTAAAGACCTACATCTGCTCACCTCCCTCTCGTTGCACATGGGAATCTGCACCAGCACCATCGGATAATCGTCGCCGTTCAAGCCTTTCTCTGCGTCCTGCTCGTAATCCATCTCCGCCACCGGTCTTAACCCTCGAATCTTAATATAAAAGCAACCGATCACCAAAATTAAGCGATCCAACGACTGTATTAAGAACAACACCACGCACACATTCGTCAAGCTCTGCAGCAATGGAGCCAAATAATCTGCCCTAATTTCCAGCCATTTCGCATAGATATACTCCCCCGAATCCTTGACCCCTGCCTCCAGCGTAGGAGGACTAAAATGAAATCCCCTAAAGTAGGCTACAAGCTCGAAGGAAAGAAGGACAACGCTCAATACCAAGAAGAATTTAATAATCTTGTAGAACTTCGATTCGGCACGCGGCCGCGCCGACGCGGAGGCGATGCGGCGAATCGCGGTGCGGATGATGGCGACAAAGCCATTGGCAATGAAAGAGAAGAAATTCGCGATGTTGTGCAATTTGCGAAGGTAAATCCATGAGAGCTGGCGCGCGCTGCGAGAGCGGTCCTTCTCCGCGGTAGCCGAGGACGAACTCTGGACATTAACGGTTAATAATCCGTCGTCTTCGGAGGCGGAGGCGGAGGAAGAGAAATGGTCGTCAGTGAGGTCCTTGGCCCGTTGCTTGTTCCACCATTCCTGGAACTCGTAGTTTGGTGGACGAGACATGTAGGTACGGGAGCGCGTACGTATCCGTGTAGGTTAACGGTTGTTGGAGCTGGCGGGATGCATCAATGGCGGAGGAGGATCGTGGTGTGCGTGCATGTGCTTTGAATCGTCATGGATCCAATCCGGGAAGAAGGGATGGAGGAGAGAGCTGGGAAGAAAGAGGCAGAAGGCGACAGCTAAATTTAACTATGTTCAAAGAATTACACATGCATTTTTCTTTTTTTCTTTTCACATATATTTTATTCTTAAAAACTAATTATTTTTATCAATTATGATAGTTTTCACCCATTTTTATGGTATATGTAGTTAATTGAGAATATTTGAGTGGTAAATGTATAACATATATTACCAAATTGATTAATGCAAGTGCCATAACATTAAGGTTTTCGGTTTCTTTCTTCTATAAGCACATTACAATTATTATATTTTTTAAATTTTATCACTCTCTCTCTTACATATACATAATTTTCAAGAAAAATACACACATCAAAATTAAAATAAAAATAACCTAAGTCATCTATTCCATTTTCATCGCTACAAGATGGTGTCATGTCAAATATATATATAATAGAGGTACATAAAAATAAGGATAAAATGAGATTGTAGACACATTAAATTTAATGTCCAATTGAATAATGCCACGTGAAAAATATGGTATTAAAAATATTAATTAGAGTAATTTTTATTTATTTCGAAATTTAAATAAATAAATAAATTCCTAAAATAAATAAATGAATTAATTAATATTTTTACCGGCTAATCAAATGGTGACAAGTGGCAGAACCCTACTAGAAGTCCAAACAACGAAAACTCTAAATAGCAGAGTCCTGTTAGAAGTCCAAACAACGAAGACTCTAAATAACAGAGTCATGTTAGAAGTCTAAGCAACAAAAACTTTAAGTAGCAGAGTCCCGTTAGAAGCACAAGCAACGAAGACTCTGTTTAGTTATTGGGTAGGGTACAAACTCTGACGGCCAATAAAATCGCGCCACGTCAGCAGACATTCTATCTCTCCTACAACTATAAATAGAGGCCAAAACCCACAAAAGCAAAAAAAAGAAGAAGCAGCTGAAGAACTCCCCAAATTCTCTCTGGAATTCCTAAGAACATTCAAAGTGTTCTTCGTCAAATTCAAGAAGTTCGCTGTGTTCTTCGCCAAATTCAAGAAGCTCGCTGTGTTCTTCGCCAAATCCTAGAAGCTCGTCGTGTTCTTCGCCAAATCCAAAAAGCTCGCTATGTTCTTCCCCGAATTCAAGGAGTTCGCCGTATTCTTCGCCAAACTCAAAAAGTTCGCCGTGTTCTTCGTCAGATTCAAGAAGTTTGCCGTGTTCTTCGCCAAATCAAGAAGTTCGCCGCGATCTTTGCCAAATTTAAAGAAGTCGCTGTGTTCTTCGCCATATTCAAAAAAGTCCGCTGTGTTCTTCGCCATATTCAAAAAAGTCTGCTGTGTTCTTCCCCAAATTCAAGGAGTTCGCCGTATTTTTCTTCAAACTCAAAAAGTTTGCCGTGTTCTTCGTCAAACTCAAGAAGTTTGCTGTGTTCTTGGTCAAATCCAAGAAGTTCGCCGTGTTCTTCGCCAAATTCAAAGAAATTCGTTGTGTTCTTCTTTAAATTCAAGAAGTTCGTTGTGTTTTTCGCCAAGTTCAAAGAAGTTCATCATATTCTTCACCAAATTCAAGGAGTTCGTCATCAAAATTCAAGACGTTCTTCACCAACGTCCCTAAAATTCGGCATTTGATCCAAAGTCGCGGTGCTAAACCCGAAGATCAGTGTTGCTGAGAAACCAACAACCCTCAAAGAAGATCAAGCACAAGCCCTTTTCTTGAAAATTGTTCAAATTTCAAGTCAAACATTCTTAAAAGAAGAATCAGAGGATTAAAGCTAGAGAGTAGAATCCATAAAAATTCAAGTTGATTCAAATTATTCAGTCAAATACCAAACATTCTTGTTATTCAAGAATTTTGTCCTACAGAGATACAAGAATTTAACGAGATATCATAGGAATAAAAAATTTTGCTTGGTTAATTTACATTAAGTGTATCTTTATTCTCAATCCATCACTTGCTAGCGTGCATGTGGACAAAACAAGCTACACTTAACAATAATTGATATGCTCTTCATCTATTTTAATGTATAGTATCAAATTGCGTTGATATGCCAAACTCGAAGTAACAAAGCTTAGCAGCCAGCCTTTGAACAAGTTTCATGAGTTTGCTGTTGGTTCTCAACCGTTGTCGATCAATCAAAGGTTTTTGTTAATTGAACTCTCATTCATAAGCCAATTGTAAGACTTGTAATAGATGAAAGCTAAAAGACGTCGCTGCCAATGTGTTTTAATGTTTGAGGGTGTTGAGCTAAAGTGGTTGTGCAATATAAACAATAACACGAACTTTAAAAACTGTGGATGTGCAATTCATTAAAACTAAATTAGTTTTTCTTAACTCATGTCTTATAAGTTACTTCATTTTGCATATAAACAATAACACGAATATTCTTAATTATATTATATTAATAATATTTAGCTCATTTTAATTATTATTATACCAAAAAAATTATTATCATTTATAATTATAAATTTTTAATAAAATCTTATAAGATGATATTATTTTTATCCAAACATTGTTCGACTTATTTTTAAATTAAAATAATATTTATGAACTTATAAGTTCTGAAAACATCTTATAATCTGCATGATCCTATAAACCCTTTAAAATAACACCCTCCTAGCTAGCCTTAACATTCTTGATATTCTTGTCTAATTATTTAGTGCTTTAACAAATTAACAAATTATTATTCATCTATAACAACAAAATGATTCCCTTTAGAAATTGGCTGATGAGCGAGAGCAAGTAGAATGGCTATGCTTGTCCGGACACTTCTTCGTATGTAATTTGCAGAAGAGGCAAAGATTTCCATGAGCCGTCCAACGCCTCGTCGTTCATTGAAGCTGATCATTTCTTTGGTTTCGAGTTCTTGCTTGTCACGCTGTACTGTGGTTGTGCAATTCTTGAACACGAACACCAAGACCTTGTTACTATTAATCACATTTTGTTGGATGGGATTATAATTGAGAGGGTTATTTTGAATGATAAAAAAAATTTACATGGATTAATTAGTCCTTCACAGTTATGTTTGGTAAGCTTAATTATTTGAAATGATTATATTTATTTTCTCATTATAATTTTATTATGTAAATAATTTAATTAATGATATATGATTAAAATAGTCTTTTGAGGATGTGCTCATTGTCAATGATGGGATTAAGGCCTATTGAAATTATTTTAAAGAATTATTTTATCACCTTTTGTTATATATGATTAATTATCCATCATTTTTAATTATCTTATACCAAATTTAGTATTTGCAACAAGCTTATATTTATCACTAAGCTTCATAAAATAATTTATTCATTCTGACCATCTAAAATGAACACGACTTGAATGATTTCTAAAAGAACTACAACGTCGTAATTATTTTATCCTAACTTTAGTAGGATTATTTTGTTAGTTGGTTTGGTTTGCTAATATTGCAAGTTGTGATATATAACGTGTTATCACTAACTTACAAATACGCACTATGAATTTGTTCATGCAATTCGAAAATAATCCTCTTACTTCTACAAGGCCTCATCTAGAAAATTTTACTAATAATGATGTAGCAATTATTAGAACATTTGTTCACTACTAGTACACAATTACTCGCCTTAATCAAACTCCCTTTGGTATCAAATAGTTGACATATTTTTAACCTAACTTCCTTAGAGAATAACTTTCCTTGCCTCTACTTTGCCAAGAGTTCATCTTGGCTCCCACTCCTAGTGTTGAGCGGGTTGCTCTCATAAAAGTGGTTCTTCACTTTGATTACTTTAATTGATTGTTGTGAATGGAGGAAACTTAGCAACTCATTCTGCCCTTTTATATTCTTTCTTTTAAAGGATGTGAACAATGAAATACTCTTGAACTCTTCTATAGGAATTACTTAAAACATGTATTCTCCAAAGTAATGCAAAGAGTTCTCACGAGAATGGATGAAAGTCTCTCAATGCAATTTGCTTGTTCAGCCTCTCGAAAGTCTCTCAATGCAATTTGCTTGTTCAACCTCTCGAAAGTCTCTCAATGCAATTTGCTTGTTCAGCCTCTCTAATCATTTGCCTAGTTAGCCTTCAAGATTTAAAACCTATTTCAGAGAAATTTAGTCAACAATCTTCAAAATATTCAAAAATGATAATTTCCAAGTTGGATCATCATTGCGTTATTTTTGGGATTCTTGCTTTCCTTATTTTCTAGCAACTCCAACAAACTTTCCTTATCACAATAAACTGAAAATCTCCTGTAGATTATACTATATGCAGCTGGATTAGAGTTGCTAAGTACTGATTGTTCGCCTTTAGATTCTGATATATCTTTTGGATAAGAAATGTCAACTATATTCAAATCAATTTTTTAAAATTCGTACAGACCAACTTAATTTAGTTAAGTCTACAATTTATAGTCACTATTATAAATCGACTAACTGATCTTGACAAATTTAGCAGATACTGTGACATATCATGATATAATATTCGTTAGGACAAGTTACTAAAAATTTACAAATTCCATAAACAAATTAGATTTGCCGTGTTATCATCACATTAGAAAGTAGTGCTAAGAAAAATGACAACTCACCAACCTTGCATACATGGCACATGTAGCACCAACATATTTATTCTATAATTTTGTAATTTTATACCTAACCATTAATATTTAAATATTTTAATCAAATAAAAAGAACTTTTGATTAACTTCAATTAAATAATCTTATCCCGCATTGTCTTTAGCTGTGAACATTGCCAAAGACTAATACATTACATGATGCGTATTGGAGAGACTCGAATGTATCCCAGGTTTTGACTGCTCATCTTAACCTTGAAGAGGCTGCAAGGAGACCTGGAAAAAGAACTGTGCGAATATCACATCATCTCATAGCTAGAAATGGACTAACGGTTTAAGGATTTTTTCACAAAAACAAAAGGGCTGCCCAACTGATGATCACAAAGTGGGGAAGGGCACCATGTTGGGATGACGACGAGATAAAAAAAAAAATGCCTTTCTTATGCAAAACTACAAAGAGAATTAAGGTGTTGAAAAGTCAATTTCGATTAATAATTCAAATTTGACAATTAATTTTTTTTAGAAATGTTGCTGGTGTCATAGTATGAGGTGCTTTTCAGAATCACCTTCTTTTCTATATAAACATCTCAAAATGTAAAATAGAATGTATAAGAATGATATAAAATTTTGTAACAACCATTACCTACTCTATTATAAAAGTATATCTTAGTAATATGAAAGCATAAACAGGGGTTTTCTTACTCCCTTAGAAACAAGTATCAAGTTCTCATGTTCATGACAAAAATATATGTATATATACACATATATTCAACTTTTCAAATGTTAGAATCTAAAGTTAGGGATTCCAAAAAAACCAGTTTGATGATACCAAAGAGCATACCATTTATTTACTCTTTGTAAACAATTCCACTATTCAAGAGATAACTAGTTGAATTTAATTCTAACAGTTATCGAGTTAACTCAATTTTGTAGGGGACGGACACTAATTAAAACTTGAGTAGAGTAATGTATGTGATTAAATTTGAAAATTTTTTAATGTTCTAGTTTGGATTTGATAAGACATAAAAACGCTTTCGAGTCTCATCGTACTCTAATCTAATACCTTAAGTCATTAGTAGACTCGTTAATTGGGCTTAGTGACATGGTATTGAAGACCTCTGGCCTACGCAATAATTGCAGTGTTTTGTATTTGTTCTTATCGTCAATAATACGAAGAATAGAGCTTGCTTGCAGGCACACGTCAGTGGATATGCCTAAGACTTGGAGTGACCTCAACATTTTGGACAAAAAAAATTTCGAACGAAGTGACAGAAGTGAAAGGATTTCTAGAAAAGAATAAAAGGCCCAAACAAATATGGTGAGTGGTGACTTATAACAGTGACACTTTGTTTCATGGAAACCTACTATAATAATTATATCTACAGCCAAAGTAGTTCTATCTTTATTACAAGCGTTACGTCTAAAGTACTGACAAAAATTTATATGCGTTTGCCAGTTTCACCATAGTTTGCGGGTTTTCGAAGCCTTTTCCTTTATTGGCTGAAACTTTGGATCAATTAGAACTATTCACCAATATTGTGTTTCCTATCTTCTCCGTTGCATGTTGAACCCAATTCTTTTAATTAACATTACTTTTGATTTTAAGAATTTAGCAAGAAAGGAAAAGAAAATGTTGAGAAAAATAGTTTTAATTATTTAGTTAATAAAGAAAATATATATAAAAAAGAAAATTTGAAAGAAAATCTAACATTAAAAAGGAAAACTCTTTTTATATATATAATATAGGGAGAAAAATGAGAGAAAAATTACTTTTAATTCTCTTTTCTTCATCAAAAATTGTATCACTTACATTTATTTATTTATTATTTATTTTACCTTATACAATAAAAAATTAATTTCACACTTTGATTAATTCTATTTCTTCTTTTTAATATTTTCTTTTTCCATTATGATCCTTTAAACCAAATAAGATATAAGATTTTAAATTTTTTAAATTTTTTTTCTCCACCATTTTCTTTCTCTCAATAAGATTCTCAACCCCGACATACCGTAAAAAGAAAAGAAAAGAAAAGAAAAGTGAAGTCATCATTATATGGTGTGAGAGAAAGAGAGACACTTTGATAGAATGAGAGGCCAGGATTTGATCTTTGATTCCCATAATGGTGTGCAATGTTTGCCGATCAATAATTCTGAGGTATTTTTCTTTCTTTTCCACCTATTTTTATTTTTTATATTAAAATACAATTTTTATGTATTTATGCAATTGTCACGTGATAAAATACAACATACGTGGTACTGTATACATTATTCAGGTCAGAGAATGTCATGAAAATTCTACATGGGGAGAACACCAATTTGTTTTATACTTTATCCTTTAAAAACAAAAGGAAAATAACCATGTTTCATTTTTAAGAAATCTTGAGTTACTGCACCTCTCAAAAAAAAGCTTGAGTTACTACATAGGTTAAAGTTTTTTATTAATTGCTTTCGGTTGTACTTTTAAAATCATTCTGATTCAATTTTTTTTAAAATTTAGTTTAATTACAATGCCGAGGAGCTGATTAGACTCTGAAACCATGGATCATATTCCATCAGTAATATTAATGTTTATTTCTTTTTATAATGAGAAATAACTAATGCATCAATAATTAATTAATAATTGCGACTCTATTGTTGTTGAAATCTAATTAAACCTGTAATATTTTGGACCCTTTTACTAAAAAATGTTCCAATTCCTCTATTTCCAAACTTTTGTGGTGTGAAACGCGAAGAGGATAGAAATTAGACAAGAAAAAAGAAAGTAGAAATTTGACGAAACAGAATTTTAGCAAAACTAGAACTTGGGGTGCTTATTGTTCTTCATTTTGCACAATAGAATTCTAAAACCGTCATTATTCTTAAAACTCTCACAGAAAGTTGTTAATGAGTCGAATTTGAATGGTAGTTCTAACTTGACAATTAATCATCTCAATTTATAAAATTCAAAATCAAATTAGAGTTTGAAATAATCAATGTAAATGGGTTTTGAAAGTTTGTTTAAATTCAAGTTGAATCTCAATTCAGTTCCAAATGCTATCGAGTCTAGTGGTCCTTGAGTTGAGTAATTTTTATTATTAGTACCACTTCTATTGAGAATTTTTATATACCAAATTGGTTACTTTTAATTCCCATAAGTCAAATAATGTATTTTAATTTTTTAACAGATAAAAATACTTTTTTTTTTCACTTAAAGCAATAGTATCTCTATCATTATTTTTAACAAGGGGCATGAGTGGATTAATTCGGTAAGAAATTGACTGCCAAACCTTATGTGAACCTGAAATCTAACATCGATCAAAATTTACATCTCAATCCACAATTAATAAGTTCTCTCAAGATCGACTTTAATTTTACAAATGATAATAATAATAAATAACTTGTAAAAAAATCAAGTTTGATAGAAATAGTTTTGCCAATGCAACACTTGAACATACTAGTTTTTCCCCCATTAATTTTTTATCATCTCAAAATTCAGAAGGGTTGCTTAGACATTGAGGAAAGGTACAGGGGCAAAACTGTCATCACAGGCGTAATGTTGATTGTGGGAAGAAGTTCATTTAACTCCAATTGCCAGCCACATTTCTTGCATGATTTTGTATTCTTCAGTGTTTAATGCAGACAGGCGTATCATCACCAAAAAGCCATATTTAATAATAGAATAATGTACGTTGGTTAACTCATACGTCAAAAGATCATTTTCAAAGAATCTTTCAGATAATTAAGTCACTGTGATCAATAATAGAACCCTCCTTAAAAAAATCAAAAGCTGCAAAAGCAGAAATCTTTTGTCCAAACCAAACAGCAAAAATCATACTTGATTTTCACTAACCACCACCTATCCTGTGATTAATTTATATTTGTAGGCATCTTTCCAATCTCCCCCTAAACGAAAACTCACCAATGGCCAACCTTGGATCCCATTTGTGCCTATCCATACATGTAATTTATATTAGGTATTAAAAAAATTATTTTTTAGACAATAACAATTAGAATTAATCTAATGATAAATACCTGATAAATATTAAATTTATTTTTCATTTTAATAATAATAGAAAAAATTTATATCATGATATTTTCTATTTCAATATGATTTAAAATTATAATAATATTATCAATTTATTTTATATATATTATATCCATACACGTATGTGAGTGTCTGAGAAAAAAAATTAAAAATGCTTGTAAGACATGAAGATCAATCTTAAAAATTAAAAATTATTTGATAGAAACAATTTATTTTCGTAAACTTACTTTGGAAGAAAAACTTGAAATGAATAGAAAAAATTGCTAAGGGCATATCTTAAAATATATAAATTAACCAAAAGTTAGAAATTATTGTGGACTCAATTTGTGTGCTCGCATGCGTGCGTGCCTTTGGTATATATACAAATGATCAATTATTTTAAATCAGAATATGTTCATGCGAAGCATAAATTTGTTATATTTAATTTTTATATAATATATATATATAGTGATTTAAAGCATTCGGTATGAACGGAGCAATGAACCTGGTGCATGGTTAAGAGGAAAAAGTGGAGGGAAGCTTCTTCATTCATTCCTGATTAATCTACTGCAAAAATTCCAGGCGGACCCTCTCCTGGAAATGTGCCACATATTATGATTGACTCCACTCCAACCAAAGCTATAATTGGACTCATTATCATCTGCATTAAGACTTTTAAAGATCAAACTGCCCCACTCAGACAGCTGGTTACAACATAAGTAACCCATCATAACTACCATAACAAAATTAATTTATTACTCCACAACCTACCCCAACCACATTAACAAAAATATTGAAAAAGAAGAAGAAGAAGATTCGCAATGGATCTTGTGCGGAAGAAATTAAAGATACACGGAGTAGAGCAATGTCAATTGCTGCAAAAAAAGGACATAGAAATGGGATCACTTCTCATTTTACACACTACAAATATGTGGGGTGCTTTGATAAGGACTTGCACCGGGGATACATAGGTAAAAATCAAGAAAAATAATAATAATAATAATAATAATAATAATAATTCTTGTACTGAAGGTGACAAGCAATTCTTCCAGCCTAGTGACCTAAAAGTCTCGTATATGTACAGCGATGCCTTTATATTCCTTCCTTGATTGCCTCAAGTTTTACCACATATCAGGGGACTTCACCTTTCCACTTTCATACTGGACGTTTGGTTTGGGGCTGCACCAAACAGACAACCATCACTAATTAGTATGTTAAATTCTGTTAACATTTTTTTTCTCAAATCCTGTAAACATTAATTCACTGTCATCACCATGCAAGTTGTCGGCAGCGTTCTTGGCAAACCCCATCTGCACAATGGTGTGCAAATCATCCTCGCTTAATGCAGCAAACTGTTGCAGAGACCATCAGACCAGTCAGGCAATTGCTTACTAAACACATGAATTCGGCAACTGAAACTAAGTAGTTCACCTGTGGAAGAATTTCACTAAATCCATCAACACAAGGCAATTGAACTCCTAAGTTGTAGCTTAGAGTGACATCCGAAGGAACAGGGTTCACCGGGCACTGACTCAAAGGCGCCTCGGAAACATCGTTACCGTGCAGTTGTTGTGCATTATGCTGGGGCTGGGGATGGTAGAGTGCTGAATCCGAAGGGTACATCTGATGGGGTAAAGCTGTATTCTGTTGAAACATCTGCATAGTAGATGGAATCATGTCAGATCATTCTTAAAAAAAAATTCAAATGGAAAAGACATTTGCCAAACTGAACTCGACTCACATCCTTGGGGACAAGATTTTCCAAGTTAAAATCCAGGCCGAGATTTACTGATGCCAACTTCATTGACAGGAACTGCCAAGCATTATTGAAATAAAAACAGAAAGAACCAACAGAATTAGTCAACAGACTTGCATTAATCATCTGAGACTGAGATATGTTAGTTGCTGTTTGTTTAATTTACCTCAACCTGGCGCTGCAGTGACTTCACATAATTTATGATCTCATCAAGCATCAGTGCTTTTCCAGTCACCTGATAGAGAACAAAAACACAAGGCCAAGTATTACAAACAGATTTGAACCCCTGGAGGAAGTGATTTAGTGCAGACCTTATTGCAGCCCGGCACGAGATCCTGGAGAAGCTTCATTCGCTCGCTGATTTTCTCCCGCCGGACCTGAGGAGAGAAGAACCCGTCATCAGAAAATGATCATGCAATTGGATTCCTTAAGTTCTTGAAATTGGGTGTCCAAATGCGCTTACTCTTTCTGCTAGGCTGTGGCTATCAGTAGCTTGGCCCCTTCTTGCCCTGACATGAATGTAGTCCTTTGGTGGCTCAGCTGCCTTTTGATCACCCTTTTCCTTCTCTTCTTCATTGTTAGAGCCTCCTTTTGCTTCATCCCCACTTCCATTTGGCTTTGAACGCTTTACATTTCCGACGTCTTCACCCTCAACTCCCTGGAAAAACGAAAACTTCTCTGGAATTAGCAAATTTTATGCTGCATCAATGTGATTAGGGAACGTGTGTCCACTTTTGTGTGTGTACCTTAGCTGAGTTTCCTCTTGAACCCCCTTTTCTCTTGCAAGAATTCAGCTCGGTGGAGGTCTTTGAGCCCGTTTCCCCACTTGGGATTTGCTCAGAAACAGAGGACTCCTCATTAGAATTAACACCCGACCCTGAGATTTCACTCCATTTCTTGTCAGAACCTGAATCCATTCCACCAGCAGGCCTCGTTTCCACCTGGCTTTGGCTTGAATACTTCCTGCTTTGCACAGGCGATCCACCTTGCTTAAGAGACGGGCTGCTGGAAACTCTCTGTAACCTCCCATTCACCATCAATGGAGCCCTGGATCTGTATGTTGATTCAGCATTGTGCAGCCCGAATCGGGATGCCCTGCGGTTGAAACTCCTGCTGCCAAAGCAGGACAACCTGGCAGCCCTCTCCGCGAATCCCGGATCGGCCGCAAGTGAAGGCACCGCAGCAGGAGGACTCAGGGGCACGGAGCGTCGCAAATCAGGCATGTCTATCTGATCAAGAACTGGCAGCTGCAGTGATGAACTTAAAAGGCTCGCTGCCGGGGTGGCGGCGGCGGGCGGTGGTAGGGCGAATGCTTCACTGGTGGCAGCTTGGGAGGAGGCCATTGAGATCAAAGTTGACTCGAAATGTGAGTGTTGGTCTACAGAGGAGATGGAGTCCAAGAAGGACCGGTCGCTATTGCAAGTCAGTCCACTCCATGGAAATGGCAGTGGCTGAGGTGGTGCGTTCAGAAAGACATCTTTGTCCATCATCAAGATTGATCACAAAAGGCCAACTGAGATTTCTTCCTTTTTAAGCTGCAAAGAAGGTTAAAATTCGAAAAGATCTTAACTTGAGGCAAAAAAAATGATGGCCCTGATGAAGGTTCTTTCAAGAATGTGTGCTTGAAGGGATCAGTGCTTTTAAGTTCTTCATTTTGTCAGACATAGACACACACATATATTTATTTATGCACTAGGCATATAATTACAGTGAGGAGAGGATATAGACAATGGTTGAGAGAACGGAGGGACAAGAAGGGAGAAAGGGGAGTAGTACTGCGTGTTGGGTCAAGAAAAGGAAGAAGAGCAGAGTGGGGGAGAGAAGAGGAAGGGAAAAGGAAGGCAGGGTGCTGATGAAGTTATATAGAGAAACGAAAAAGGCTTAGTTTTGACTTTGGACTTCTTTCTTTCTTTCTTTTTTTTTTTTTTTTTTGTATATTATACCGTATATATACGTATATGTCTTCTAGATGGTGCATATATATATATATATATATAAAAGATTGTGACAAATTTTAATATTTAATTATATTTCTATATTTTTTCATATATGATTATGGTACTTATTATAATTTTAAAGATTAACTACTTAGAGAAATCAGTCTCTGCAGCCATTAAATGCGGTGGAAATTGGAAGAAGGATTATCATGTGTGTGCCGGGCCTTGGACGTCAAACCGCCAGCCTTTTCATTGGTCATTCTTGGATTTCCCAGTCCCTAATTTTGTTCATCTTCAGCGGCTTCTATATATATATATTTTTTATCTTTCTTCGTTTTTTTAATATAAAAAGAAAATAAAATAATGATTGTGTTTGTTTTGCTATCTACCAAAATAATACACGTGTTCTCAATCGTTGTGGTTTTTTTAATTGTGTAATATTTATTTTCACATAATTTTTAATAAAAAGATAATGGCTAAGTTTGGGAGCATACTTTGCATCATCACACAACTTTCAAGTCTTCTATTATTTATTAAATGTATCATTCAATAAAATTTTTATTTAAATTAAAATTAAAATTTTCTCGATCTTTATATATAACAAACTAATTTAAGAATCATATCCAAAAATTTATGTAATGTTTGTTTTGGTTTTTAAATGCATGTTTCTAAGTTTTTTTTAAAAAAATTGTGTAAAACTATGAGAAAGAAAGAGATAAATTTAAAAAGTATAATAATTGAAGTGCATGTATCTTTTTTTGTTAACAGCAAAACAAACATAGTCTTAGGATTTACCAAATCCTTAGTAAAGTAGAGGGATTTGAAAAAACTCCCACATAATTAATTAAAAAAATATAAGTTATATTAATTTAATAAATATATAGTGCATACACTATACAAAATTAAAGATAATGCCTATGCTTTGCTTAATTAAATGTAAAATTATGAAAGTAACCTTAAAAAACTTTTGTTTTTCTCCCTTTTTAATATATTTTGTTCTTTTCCTTATATTTTTTCCTCTATCTTCCATTTGGCTTATTAAATTACCTTTATTTTTATTTTTTAACCTTTTTTATTTCTCTTATATTGCCTAATATATTTTATTCTGTTTTTTAATTATTTTTTCATCATTGTTTGACTTTGTTTTATCTCTTTTATTGATTTTTTAAAGGTTTTTTGTCCAAATTATTTATACACTATTAAATTATGCTTTAGAGCTTTAAACTAACTATTTTTTCTTTTTTCTTATATATATATATATATATATTAATGCACAACATTTATTTTTTCTTTGATATTCTCTTTTATTTAAACTTTTATATTTATTTTTTTATTTTTTTATAATATTATTTAATTTTGAAATTTTTATTTTTATTAATTAAAATATAACGATTTTTTAATATATTATAATTAAGAAAATTATTAACTTTATAAATAATTTACATATGCAATTTTTATTTTTTAATTTATATAAATTAAGATCAAAATTAAAAATTTTTCATATCTCTTATTCCGAAAGAGCATGTTTTCAAACAAACAGATGTATTAGAACGAGTAACTTCATTTTAAAACCAAGATGAATAATTTCAAGTCTGAATCCGATTCCAATGTGAGAATCAAACACCACATTATACCTTATAAATTAATTATTATCTATAAAGAATGTCACATTATTCGATCATTATTGTATATTATATATATTTTTTTTATTTTTTTTTCAAATAAATCAAAATTTTCAAAACATCAAAATTTTACACCAAATATACGATTTATTCTAAAACAACTTTTTCCAACACACCATATTCAAACAAAACCCCTCTTCCAAACATAGCCAATGTTTTTTAAGAAGTGAAAATAAAAGCCCCTTAATAATAGTGTGATGAGTCGAGTCGAGTCGAGTTTAAATGGCAAATTGAAGTCAATAACTTTTCAAATTTCACTTGACTTAATTTTGTAGAATTTTGAATTCAAACTTTGTTAGCATGATGGATAGCACATTATACACCATATGAAAAATATTAGAAGAATCTTAACTTTATAAGAAGTCCTATCCAAATAAACAAGTGTGATTACAAAGGAGCCTAACTTTATCTGGACTTAATGCTGACAAAGTCCACAAATTATGGTCATCTTGGTCATCCTGAACATCTACATGATATTGTTGAAAAAAAGTTTAATCCTATCAAATACTTCAAGTCCAAGTTCTTTTGACAATTACAACAACCACATAACAAAAGGAAGTTTATCTATATAAATGAGATCAAAAGGAGGTTGTTAAGGCCAGGAAATTTTAGTTGAAGAGACTAAATAAGATGGGACAAAGTGAAGATACATCTGGATAAGAATCTAGTTATGTTACCGAAGCTTATTAACAACTAATTTGAGACAATAGAGTAGATTTTTAGGAGTTAGATTAATATTAAAGAAGAGTCTATTTACTAAAGGACTTTATGATCTATAGAAGGAACCGTTAATACTCATATGAAGACATAGGCATGAAAGCGGATTAGTAATGAGAACAACTAAGAGAGTTTAGTAAAAATAGTTTGACGTTCTCGTATGAGTGTTAATGTCATTTAGTATGGAGTTGAATGAGTATTGATTTGATGTATTGAGAGGGTAAAAAGTGTTTGAAACAAATTTAAAAAAGTGCTCATTGTGAGAAAAAGTTGATTCTAAAAGGAGTCTAAGTATATACTGTTAAAAAGTGTGTTGTTAACTAGTTAGAAATTTTGGGATTAAAATAGTGAGGCTGAGGAATTTTATTGTATATCTCTTTACTTATATTTACTTAATGGAGCATTTTTATCAGATAAGGTCCCATAATATAGAAGTAGTGACTTCGAATTGCGTTACCAATTTTTGTGTCTTGTCTACATTTTCATTGTGTTGTATTGTATTGTGTGTATTTCCAACACAGCTACATAACTCAAACAAGTTCAATCCCAAACTATCAAATTTGATCCTCAGTCAATGAGCAAGATTAATTGATTTTGAAAAAAATTTAAAGTTTGAATTCAAGCTCAATTTTATTTAAGAACAGTTTCAAAATTAATTAAATTTAAGTTGAATAGTTTAATTTTTTAACACATATGCATGTTCCAAATGAGGTTGACTGATTAAAAGGTATTTCATGCTGAGGCTTGATGCTTCATGCTTTGTTGCATTTTCTATTCCAATGAGCCCAACTCCAGAAAATAAATGACTGAATATACTTGGATACAAATTTGTATCATCTAAATAAAATTTTCTAAACATATCACATTTCTTATCTCAATCTCTCTTATTCTTTTACATAGTTACTAAATTTTTATACTAAATTTTCTATATTCAAAATTTGAATACATTGTGACAAAGTAAATATCATTTCACAAAATCAATATATATTTTTTCGCAATGGATAGAACTGATCTTTTTGTCAATTTTAGGACAGGCAGGGGTGACATGGTTGCCAGTTGCCACAGAGCCCAAAAAATTGACGAAACAACAAATCTCTAAAAATTGTCCAATTTTTTTGGCCTATTTCTTTTGAAATTAAACCATTCTTTTTGAAATTAAAATGACAGATAAAATTATTATGAAACTTGAACGAAGCAAGTAACAAACTAGGGGCGTTGGGTGTTTCCAATGGTGAATTGTTTTTTAATATTTAATTTTCGTACGAATTATTTATTATATTCCTAGGAATTGATGCTACTTGCACATATTTGGGCCTCGAACTTCACATTCTTTTCATTTGTCTCAATGATTGAAGTCAAAAATAAGTTAAAAGTCAAAAGTAGGTTACAATTATGATAAATCATTTTACCAAACATAAGTCTAATCATTTTACAATATTATATTTTTAATTAAGATGTCATTTTACCAAATTTAATCAAATATTCAGTGTCGATTAAAGCCTTTAGTTAAATAAGGGCTCATTATAAATTGTGAAATTGTAAGATAAATTATTTTACATTTGAGTTGTGATAAAAATAATTAAAATTTTAAGAATTATTTATGTATCATTCAAATGACCATTTCAATCTTATATAATTAATTAGATCATTTTCTAGTAAGATTATAATTGAAAAATGAATATAACCACCTAAAATAATCAAGTTTACTAAATATAATTGTTAAAAATTAATTAATTCACGTAAAATTTTTTTTCATAATTCAAAAAAATTATTTAAATTATAATCCTGTCTAACAAAAAGATTATGCCGTGAAAGTGTATAGTAATAATAATAATTTATAAATACATTTTTGATGGGAAAGATTGGCAAAATGGTATGAGCAGGAGAATCATTGCACTATTATTTCACCCGCCGTCCCGTGAAATCGGGTTTGGTAGGATTCCCATTCATAAACAATTAACTATTATATTTTATTTTAAAAATGATGTAAAAATTTTAAAAAAATATATAATAATTAAATATATATTTTTAAAGTTCAAAAAATTGAAAACAAACATGACAAACATTTTTCCCGCTTGTTTTTTATTGCAACCAACACACGATTTCTTTTCTTTCTTAAGTAATTCTATTTAATCATTCACGCTAAGATTGGTAAACATTTATCAAATGGGGCCAAGTAAAGACAATTTTTTTTTATTTCTTTTCAAAAAATGATGGAAATAATGCTTATTGTTTTTAATCCCCAAATTTATTAAGCAGTTTTGTTTCATCACTCACGCCATTTATCAAATGGGACGAAGTAATTGACAAAATTTTATAATCCAAAAATTAAGGTTTAGAACTTTTAAGGTTAATTAAAAAGAACCATGTGAATAGATTATTCATGCGACTCTATTTTCAACAAAATAAAATTGTACCGTAATTTCGTATGCACTAGTTTAAATCATCAATTCTCCAATATACAAGGTAAATTTATTTAGTCTGATATGCTGACAAATTTGTATTTACTAATTAAGTAATAAATAGAATTGTCATAACTTTTAATTGAATATATGTGACGTGTGCCATTGAACTGGCTGGCAGACGTGTCAGACACATAGAACTCCTTCCTTGCTTACATACAAAATTCGTAGTTGCTCATCATTACTTAAAGGGCATAAGAGACATTTGCCCTCTTGAGCTTTCCGTCAAAAATATGAATATTTGTTGGATGATAGAATAACAAATCAAATAGGTATCAAAATTTCAACACATCAAATTTGTGTCTTGAAAATTGAACCGAATTTTTCTGTTGATTTCGGTATGTTACTGAAATAATCTTGATTACGGTATGTTACTGAAATAATCTTGATTACTTTGATTTAATATTTTAGTTACTAGATTTTATTTAAAAAATAAAAAAAGAAAAAAAATGAAAAGGAGGAATAAAAAATAAAAAATAAAAAATAAAAAATGACTATATTAATCAAAAGAACTAAAAGATAAAAATATTAATAAATATGAAAATAGTAATAAAAATGGCAATATATGAAAATAAAAATAAAAAATCAATATTTGATTCAATACTGTATAGACATCGAAATGAAAATTGAAATTTTAAATTCGATTTTCTTGATTTACCTAATTGTGTAAACGCTGATAAAAAGGTGAGCAGCTTTGCTGGCAGGGCGCGTAAAAAGGGAACGACACATTAATTGGATTTAATTTAATAAAATAAAATTAGACCTAATTTTTTCAAGATCATCACTTCTCCAATTCGCAAGAAACATTGCATTACCATTTTATGTCATTAGACAATGGATTACTATTTACGTTATTATTCTTGTATAAATACAATTACAAAAATTACTCTGTAATTAACATTATATTTTTATTATATAATATGTGTGCTGATAGGTGACTATGATAAATAACTTTAATATTTATATAATTAAAAATAAATTAGTATTATATTAAAAAAATTAAAGTTATTGACTCTCAATTCAAATTTTAAAAGAGAGCATGATGAGTTGATTGATACTAGTTAATTAATTGAGATAATAAGGGAATAATTAGTAAAATATTAAAACTAACGCTAGTTATTATTATAGGTGTAAATTAGTTATGGAGGGCATTTTATGAAAATCATTAAAAGACTAGCTTAGCAATAATCATTAAAATACGAGCTTAGCAATAATGAAATGGTATAGATAAGTAATCTTATTATCGTTCCAGTTAATTAAATTCTTCAACTAATTAAATTGTTAATGTCATTGCGATTTTATTGTAATATAAAATCTTCTACTATGGAATTTATGCATATTTGATTCATTAGTGATCCAGTTGTCAGACTAGGAAAGGGAGCCCAGAGAAGATTAATTTACCTTTGATTGAATGAATTTAATTTGATAAGAAATCAAGTCTTCGTGTAAATCTAATGATGGATACTAGACAATATGTGGAGGGTCATGATATATATATTTGATATGTAAGTACATGGATTATCACACAAGCAAATCAATTGCAAAGTGAAAAAGAGATCATGATGAGATTGGGATCTTTTATTTACACAGCCACTTTGACATCTGATTTATTAATTTATTGTATCGTATGCATGTGCAATTGTTCATTGGTTTTTCAAATTAAATAAATTTATTTAAAGGTTTCGACAAATGTGATTTCCTAACCATTTGACTCGTTTAGGGCGTATAGTCAATATACTTTAACTTGTATAACTATGTTTGCTATTGCTACCCATCTTTTCGCATTTCGCAATCCAACAACTTTGTTACAAATTAAACACAAATTTAAAATTTATCTATCTTATATTTATATATATAACTAATGAATTATTTTTCAATCATTATATTTATTTATAATCAAATTAATATTTACGTATATACACACATATACTCTATATATATATATATATATTTACACTTCAAAAGTCCATTATTATTTTTTTATATCAAAATTAAACATTATATTTATATATTGTCACGTCATTTAATCATTATTATATATTTTTACACCTATAAATACACAAATTCAAATATATATGACTATTTATTAAGTTAAAACCTTTGTTTTAATTATATTAATCATCTTATCATAACTTCTATCAATTATCATTTCTCAACAAAACCGTCCACGAGGTATAGCCATTTGTGTTGTGATCATCTCCGGACGAAGCCCCTTTTCCAATCATAGCTATATTGCGATCATAGATTAAATTTTTTAACTCAATACCCTGAAAATAATAAGTATTGATGACTTTATATTTGACATAAAATAAAGTTATTTTTCTGAAATTCAAAATATTAATAAACCCACATATGCTCAACTGGTTATTAGTTATCTCCCCAATTGAATAATTCAAACTTTTGTTAACCTAACTAATATAAATAAATATACATCTATTACATAATATTTAAATAAAAAATATCTAATGATTGAGAAAGCAATCTAATGTTTGGTCATTTATGATTTCCTGACAGGGCATTTAATGTATTTTAACCCAAAAATTGTCAATCAGAAGACTAATAAATCACACTCAAGCACTTATACTGGCAAAACTCAAGTGGAAAGTAGAATTCCATAAATAATAGCAATAGCTAAGATGATTATGACATAATTTTGAACAAGTTGCAATATCAAATCAACTAAAATTGCAATATAAGGGTATTTTAATGTTTAAGTACCAGTTTGTCACAGATTATTTGCACCTACTCATGCATTTTTTACATAATATATAAGGGGAAAAAAAGATTAGGCGAGATTGAAATGACTGATCCATAGCAAAATCATATAAGAGAAAGTATATTTTTCTTATCTTTATTATAATTCTATATTTTTGTTAAATATAAAATAAGAATCCTAGCAATGTTTGTGGTAATAAAATGAGTATCCAGGGAACAACAAAAGGACCATAAAAAAAAAAAAAAAAAAAGAAGAAGAAGAAGAAGAAGAAGAAGATTACCACTAATTAAAGATCATGGATTTTAGTACATAGAACCTAATATAAAAACTCTTGGATGAACTAAATATATATTTTTTATTTATTTTTATCCGTGCGTGTGTGTGTAAGGGGTAAGCTTATTGATTGATTGGTGCTAGTAGTTTGTCTAATTTGTAGGGGTTTGGATTCGGTAAATCAGTTATAAGTTGAAAAAACATTTAGTATATCAAAATTTTTAATATGTCGATATTGCAAACTAAATGTCACATCAAAATTTTCTATTTAGTTTGATGTTATGCCAAATTGATTTTGTTAATATTCAATTTGATATTTGGATAACCAAAATAAAAATATTTTACTATTTTTAAGCTTTTTGATATTTTGAGTCTTCCTAAAAATTTGATGGAAGAAGAAGAAATACAAAATTGATAATTGAAAAAGATAAAATAAAATATAATTTTGAACTATCGAATTAAATAATTTGATATTTGATTTAACACGATACATCGAATTATAATATCGAAATTGGATTAAATACTGATTTTTTTAAAAATGTTATATCAAAATACCAAATTATATTCTTCAATTTGACTTTGTTATGTACCAATATTTCAATTTCATTTTTAGCTGCTCAGATTTATTGAACTGTTGGCACATCTAATGAGAAATTACAACCAATATTGAACTGTACCAAATGCTTCTTCATGCTTGTCTATTTGTGTGTCCTTGCATTACTGACAGGGCAACCCGTCCTACGTCACTGATTTACTGTCAAGTTATTATCAACTCTATACGTAACAATAAATCACAATGTGTTGGGGTAAAGTGTCATGGAGCAATTAAACTAGTTCGTCATGTTTTTTTCTTTATTTAAGAGAAATGATTTTGAACAATAAAATGAACCGTAACAAAGTGAAAGTAAAATTAATATTAAGAAAATTGGCAAGCACCCATATCACAATTTTTAAAAAAATTAGATTGGTTATAAATTTTTATGCCATGTCCATTCATTGGGTCCTTGGTCTAAGTAGATCTAACAAAAAATGAGTTGACTCAGCTAATAATACACACACACACACACACACATGTATCTTGTTTAAATAAAGATAATATTTTAAAATTACATAACTAATTACAATACAAATTGAGGTAATATAAAAAGACAAAAAAAAAAAAAGATACTTATTGAAACAATTATAATAGAATGTTTTTTTTTCTTTTTATACATATTTATTCTTTCTTTATTTGCTTTTATTTTATTTTTTTTGGGTATTTTACAATTTGTTTGTTTATTTTGTTTTTCTTTTCCTCCTCTACTTGCTTTTTTTCTTCCCTCTCTCTTTAATCTGCTCCTCCACCTTTTTCTTCAAAAAAATGGTAACAAACTGGTGGTGACTCGAACTAGACCATAATTGGTTCTTATTTAAACTAATCGAACTGCCCCAGTTCAATTCAGATTTAAAAACACTGTGCATAATGCATATCCAAGAACAGAATCCATGTGTGTGGGTGATTGACAAAATGACACTCCACAATAAGAGACACAGGGGACATTCATACGTTGAGAGCAGAAAAATATTATAATTCTAGATCCCACAATAACAAGTTACCTTAACCACTAAAATTTCAGATACGCTATAATAAATTTATTTGGTTTTGCTTAATATATAGTCAATGGCAATGTAACATTTCCCAAATGTTAATCATGCATTATCAAACTCATATGCAAGTTCAAGAATATCTGGTTGGGTGGGTATAATTGTACAAATTCAAAGTAACACTATCTATTTATGTGTGTTCCGCATATTGGGTAGATATTCAAAAATTAAAACCAAAGACTTGTTTAACATAATGATCCAAATTACTGTTCGGCAATAGTGTAACATAATTGTAAAATAACTTAATGTTGAAGATAGGTTGGAGGATGAAAGTGACAAGGAACCTAAATCAACCAGCAGGAAGACAGAAAAAACTTGGCTTTATTTATTTTACAAATAAATAATGGTTTATAGTACCATTTATAAATTGCTGGTGTTTCCTTTGCTTGTGAGTCGTACGAAGCTGAATTTGGTTTCGTTGTCTTATTTTATAGTCGTGATTTTTTGTATTACTATTTAAAAATGATTTAATCAAAAATCTAAATCTAGCTATAGACAAGGAAAGATAGCCAACATTCATTGAATCCTTCGTATTTTTTACTCTTAGTTATATTATTATCATCCATCAGCTAAATTCTACACATTGTCCTGTGCCTATTACAACATCTAGGAAAAACTTATCCATTTCAATTTTATAAAAAATAAATAAATAAAAGTAGTACAAGGAAAGATTCATTAAAAACTTAAACTAGGTTAAGATAACCATGACGCCAATCAAGCACGTGACATGAGCGTGCAACGCAGAACCTCTGCGCCTCAACAAGCAAGCACACATAATTAAAATATAAGAAAAGAAAAATAAATTATATTTAATTAAAATTGGTGTAGTTTACTTTTATGTTTTGGCCTTTTTGCCGTGTTTCAATTATTACACGTCAATAAGAGGTTAATTATTACGTAAACTATTAATTGTCATTACTTGATTGATTGAATGTTTATTATGTGAGTATTGGTTACTTAATTATTACGAGATTAGATGGCCGGTGTTGGCTGGTGTCCGTTCTCTTCTCACTAACACCATATATCATGTTAGAATAGTATTATTTTAGCTTATCAACAAGACAAGTTAAATTAATATTTTTTATTCATGTATTTATGAATTTAAGTAAATATCGTCAGGGGTGATGGCGATTTCTAACGTGATCTAAAATATATGGACACAGATGTACTAAAAAATTAGTGAGTTTAGATTAAACACCGTTCACAAATTCGAGTCTAAATTAAACTTAGATTTAATGGACTTGAAAAATAAATAAGCCTTATTTAGACAACTTGTTTGAAATGGCTATAGTTCAATCTAACTTGCAAATCTTGAACCAACTTGATTGTTACTTTTAGATTACAATTTTTTGACATGACTTAAAAATACAATTTAAACAAAAACTAAAAGTAATAAATTTAGGTTAAGCCTTTGTTAGAAGCTCAAAAACATATACTCGATTATTTCACTTCTTAAATTTTATCTTTTTATCTCTCTCGAGATAAAAGCATCTAAAAACATACACTAAAATTTGAAAACAAACATACTCTAATTAAGTTGTGCTTGAATTTGTAACTTGCATTAGCATGCGTGTATTTTAATGTAACCCTTCAAGTTGAGATTAGGTCTTGAGACACGTTGCTTCTGTAAACTGTGGCTGTAAAATAATGTTAACACCATGTATAATCTAATACTATCAACTTCCTTAGATATGCCCATATCTAGCTAGAAATTTTTTTTCCCTTTGATTGGTAGATAAATTACTTATTTTAAATCCCTTTTGAAGATTAATAAATGAAATTAGTCATAGTTTGGTTTGTTAGAGTACACAAGTTGAAATGTGCCTTGTCCAACGCATTGTAACGCTATCAAAATGGGCCTTACCCTGAAGCGATTCTGTTAAGCCCATTTGTAGATGTTATAGCCCAATTAGCTACAGGTTCTTTTAAATGTTAATTAGTACTAAAATTACCCACGTTAAATCAACTAAACACAACCAACGAATAAATTTTTTGCTTTGTATTAAATTAATTAATTTTATTTAGAGTGCTGTTTGGTAGGGTTGGGGTTCAGCCCTCCTCGATCTAGTTGATGATCCATTTCAAGATGTTTATCGATGGCAAAAAATAGAATACAAAATATTAGAGAGCGTAAAAAACATATTTATCAATGATTTTCCAGTTCTGAGTGTTCCACTTGAAGTCTGGAATTGAATAAGTCACATTTTTATCTATAATTAATTATTATAAAGTTGTTGTTAGAGAGCTGTTATTTCCCCATAATTTTAGGAGTGTTAAATGAGTCAAATTATTTAACTCCACTTGTCAAGCATTGAGCTACTCAACTCATATGGAAATATTCGGATTATTTATTTTTTAAAATTTATTCTGACCTGACCAGATTTCAACATAGGTTAAAATTAGGCTAAATGTTTTCTTTTTGAAAAATTAGTATTCTTTATTGAGTTTAAACTTTAAATAATTAAGTCCCCTAATTTAATATTTAGTTATAACTTATATATTTAATATGAATAAGAATAATTAGTAAAAGTGCACACTCTATGACTATACAAAAATTTAATAAAAATTCATATATTAATATAATAGAATTTTAATAGTAATTTATAATAAATAATATGCAAATATAGAATTTAATTTGTTAAAAATTTATTATAAATATAAAAAATTAAATTATAATTTTTTTTGTTTAAATACATATACAAAAATTGCTCTATAATTAATATTATATTTTAATTTCATAATAAGTGTATGAAAATGTGTGAAAATGGTAAATAACCGTGATATTTTTTATAACTAACAACGAGTTAATATAATATTAAAAATAAATGTATCGACCCTTTAATTCAAATTTAAAAGAAAATATTACGAGCTGGTGGGTGTTAATTAATTGAGACAATAAGGATCTAATTGGTGAAATATTAAAAGACTAAAATAGTGATTATAAAAGTAAATTGATTATAAAAGGTGTTTTAAGAAAATTATTAGAATAGTGATAAAATAAAAACAAGGAGAAACAAAATAAGTAAACGCCTAATGATTTACACGTTTTGGATAATAATGCCATGTCAGTGCGGCATCACGATTTACACGTTTTGGATAATAATGCCATGTCAGTGCGGCATCACCTATAGACCTGCGTTGCTTCGCCATTATATTATATTTATTATATAATTGCCTACCATTGTACGTAGTATTTTAATTGAAATGATTTGCAATTGAATTTGACTTATATTTTAATCGATATGAATTCTGTCTTTAGCTTCCTCCCAGTGTTATTATTCCTCTTTTATCTTTTTTGAGACGGGAAAAACAAGGCAGTTTATACAGGCCACGCTGCGGGTAGATTAGGATTTAAAGTGTTTATTTTGATGAATAAAATTATTTATCATATAATTTAATTACTTCTAATTAATTGAGAGCATTAGTTTATGTAAAATTACTTACCCACATCAATCTTGTAAAGCGAACATATGGCACATCTCGCGAATCACGTACCCCTCTCCCCTACCATCTACCTTCTCTAGTGCTTCTGCCAGTTAGGATTGGCCCTGTTGCTTCTGCGTCTTTGTCCTTCTTCACCTTTTTGGTTTTAGTGACTATACCAATGAAGAATTGTATTGACAGTGTTTGGTTGTTGAGTAAGAGAGACTTTGACGATGGATATGAAAATTATATTTGATAATAATATAGAAGAAATTTTTTGAATTCGGGTGTTTTTATATGTATATAATATGTAATAATGATTAAATTATATTATAATGTATAAGTTTATATAATATAAATATACATATAAATTTGAGAATTTTTATGTATGTATATGTTTTGAATTGATTGAGAATTCAATGGGAGAGAAATTTTAAATTTGAATTATGATGAAAATTTTTTAATTTAAAATGTTTGGTTAGTGGAAATTTGAGTGAGTTTAAAATATTGTCAAATAATAAGGCCAATGCTTGTCGCAATGTTCTCATCGCTGTTTATTCCATCAAATTTACATAATTTAAACATATACCCAACAAAATTTCAATTTATATATTAAATTCATTTTATTTTCTCCTGTACACAATTATACCGGATTCAGTACCCTCACAATCATATATTCACATCATAAAAAGATTAATTATTATCGTAACATATAATTATATCATTTAATTATTATTATTATTATTATTATTTTACATACATTTTTATAAATACAAAAATTCAAATCAATTCATATTCCATCCTAACAAAATTTTACTCAGGTTCACTCCCACCACCGAATTCACCAACCGAACATACCCCGAGGAAAAAAAAAGTTAAAAGACTGTAATCACAAGTTTAATAAACTCAAGATGCTTGCTACTAATTCAACCCTTATTTCACACAATCGCCATCCAGTAACTCGTACACTTCTTTCACCCAAAAAACAAAAATCACAAATCCAAACCTTAGAGAGAAAAAAAAAAAATATATATATATACATATATATATATATATAATTGTAATTAATTGTGAATAGTGTTTTTTCTTTTAATTAAAAAAATTTGAAAGCAGTAGAAGAAGAAAGAACATCAAGAATAATTATATTGCCAATAACATGGCCTGACAAGGGCATTTTAGTCCAGCCAATGGGGGCACTGCCCCACAGCCTTTTTCCCTGATAAAGCACGTAATAAACAGGAAAAAGGACAAAAGAAAACTTGACCTTATCTCTTCCTACTTCCTACTTTAACTTTACATTATCCATAGTACAAAGTGGGACCCCCCTTACGTTCGATACGTTATCCACTTTCATGTTTTCTTAGTACCTGTCGCATCCAAACCCCACTGTTCTGTCGTTCTGTATTTCTCACTCGTTCTTGTTTGTAGGGTTTGCAACAGGAGCATTATGTATCTGGCCTGGTTTACATGAAAAGCCATTGGCCTTGTTTATTTTCAAACCTCGTTACGCGTTCTTAAATGTATTTTTTAAAAAATAGTTCAAATATAAAAAGGAAATAATAGATATTTCAACTGTGTAAAATTTCAAGTGTTTATCTTACTTTGTAGAAAGGAAACCAAACAAAGCCGTCAGTATCCTCATTATATATTGAAGTTTTTGTTAGAAATGTGGATGCTTGCATCCTTCTTTTTTATGATAATTATTTATTTATGCTATTTTAACATGGGAGAAGTCCCATGTTGTCATTTAATGTAATTCTTAAAATATCTTTTTCTTTTTTTCCTTAATGGCATTTAAAGAGTGTAACTAAAAATCTATATGTATTAACAATTTGTCTTATATCTCTCTCTATATTTATATATTAAAGTTAAAGGTTAAATTTTGGTTGCACGGTATTAAATTACTATAATACACTTATTTAAATATTTTAAAATTTTTCTTTCATTTCTATTATATTTTAATATAATTCTATACCTTTTCATTTCATATTAACAATTTCTTCCAATTCACTCCTACACACACATATAAATTATAAGTTGGATAAAAAAAATAAGAATAAAGTGATAGAAAGAATAAAGCATCGAATGCAAGGGTGGTTTTGTAAATTCACTTTGTATAACAAAAACTCTTTATTAAAATAATAATATAGTATAGATATATATTATTTTTGAAAAATCATATACTTTTAATTTTTAAAAATATTTTTTATAAATTTGTAATCATGAATAAAACTCTATTAAGTTATAAATAATTTTTCTACACCGCATTAAATGTGCCATTATTACTAGTTAATAATTAAAACATTTCTGGGAGGTTAAATATGGTCGTTTTGATTAAAATCTACAATTAATTGGGCTGCTATGACCATGCCAGAGGGGAAAAAATTGAAAGTTTTTACCTCATTTCACAAAATGCATTTTCAAAATTAGTAATTAGAGAAAAAATTATAATTGAGCATACTTGATGCGTATCTAATAAAGATTAAACTTATAAAAGTAACGAAGTTAAGTAGTGAACCCCCTCCTTTAATTATGGGACAAATACAAATGCAATTGACGTATTGAAAAACTTGAAGAAAAAATGTTTTTTTTTAAAAAAATAAAACAATTTTAAAAGAGGGGTTATCATTTCAATTTATGCCTATTGAAAGATGGTTCTCTAAACCACACAGTAGGTTTTTTAAAAAATCTACTTTTAATTATTTATTAATTAAATAATTTAAAATTTGAACCTTTTAAACTTTTGTTCTATTTTGAAAAATTGGGATCCTAGCAATGAAATATAAAAATAATTGAACCTGGAATCTGAGATTTCGGCTTTAGACATTTAAAAAAAACAAGAATAAGAGTCAAAATCTTTTATTCAAAATAAAAGAGGATTATTAAACGTGTTTAATCGCATCAACGATCAGATGTTAATTAAAAAAATTGTATAGTTAAAACCGCAATCTAAGAATGAACAAAACCAAAAAAATAAATAAATAAATGCAGTCTTTTTGTTCCAAACTACCAAGCATGAGCATTTTCTCTCTGCAGACAAACCCCCACCATCTTCCAGACATCCACCTCTGATGGAGTGTCCAACGCCGTCGCTATTGCTAGAAGTTTTCAAATCTCAAAACTTTCAACAGATGAGATCTAGGATTTAATTTAAAAATTTTAAATTGTTCGATAGATTTAGAGATTTAATTTTTGTTCAAACAAAATGCGTAATAAAAATAAGACATTGCCTTTTGCACTTATTATCACTACATATCAATAAATTTTTATTGATATATAATCGAAATATTATATAGATGAAATTTAATATATGCTGGATGTCTTGGATTTCTGTTATTATATACTAAAAAATTTATATGAAATTTTAGTTTAGAACTGAATTTTATGTGGACGGAATTTTATATGTGTTGGTTAGATATGCCTTGAACGGTGTTAGAATACTTGTTCAAAGATTTTATTCTTTATTTGATTCTCTCTTTAATTATGTATTTATGGAATTACTTGAACTCCATTATCATATATTTTTGTGTTCAAACAAAATGCTTATTAAAACATTTGTGCTACCTTTTAGTTGTTATGGAGATTGAAGTTGCATATGTGTAAAATTTGTAATGCTTTGAAAGGATTCTCACCATTTGATGTTCAATATTTTTTGCAATTTTATTCTTGTTATTACTCGATTTGTAAAAGAAGAGCACCATATTCTTATCCAGACATTAAGGTATAATTTAACTATTTAATAAAATTGATTATTCCATGAGCTGTTATATTTTATTTGAACTCATAATTATACTATTTCAAATTATAATTTTTTTGGTCTATTATTTAACTTGTCTTGATAATTTTTGGCAAAGATATGTCAATTAGAGGGTGACTACATACAACTCGTACTGTATTAGGCAATTATATTTGGTAGGATGAGAATTCTTATAAATATGATCGCCAACCACAAGCATTTGATATTGTCAACCAGAACTTGAATTATCACAATTGTTTGCGAGGGTATATGAACTAAGTTATGTTGAATATCATCAGTATAGGCTGATAGTACACACTTTTAATAAAACTTAATAATGAGCATTACTTGAGATTTTGTTTAAACCTTATTAATGGATTACATTTTATGGAATTGTTTGTAGAGTTTGAGACCTTAACATAAAATCCAAGGTATTGAAGTCTTCTTAACGAGATAAATGAGAATAAAAAAGAACATGTTAATGACTTACCACAGTGATCAAAAAACTTGTGACAATGGGGGTTCAAGACAATGTATGGGCACAGAAATACGATGTAGGCCCCAACTTTTGAGATGAGTCATCCGTAGGAGGTGAGGTAGGGGATATAGAGACGAATGATCAATTTGAGCTGACATTGTAGGATAAACCACCAAGTATATATGGGGATAATTTTGTCCCAGATTGAAAAGCCACAAATGCCCCTCTGGATAGTGATAGTGGAGATGGTGATGAAGTTGAGGGTGAAGATGCAATTGCCACAACACTGCAAGGGTCATGTACACCGCAAATAAAGCTGGCCCCTCCAATCAGTGGGGCATGCGGAGTGGTACCATGCCATCACGGTACCTGTTGATTAAATTCTGGTGACTATGATCAAGATATTATAAATATTCTACTAGGTGTATGGGGCCAATTCTACAATAGGACAGTAGGGAGTTAGCAGCTTGCATGAACTTTAAAAATAAAGAACGTGTTATTGTAGCCATTAAGGAGTACTAATTTAATATGGCACACTATGAGTACAAAGTTGTAAATAACACTCATGAGATATGGAAAATGGAGTGCAAGCATAACATAGGTGACGGGCATTATAGGTGGAGATTACATACTACATTTAAACCAAAATTTGATTACTAGAGGATTAGTTTAGTTTAGAAATTGCCAACATATGTGGCTGTGCTTCAAAAGTATAACCCCAAGACCACTGTAGAGTGGTGCCACCTCAAAAGTGGCATGCAAAGCCAGTACACATCGGGGTATGTACTTTAGACTTCTAAACCTTGCGTAGATGGATTTGAATATTGCCGCAATGTTATTAGTATTGCTAAGATGCATTTGTATGTGAAATACTAACACAAGTTGCTCATAGTAGTAGCCTTAGATGAGAATCATAATGCCTTGCTCCTGGTACTTGCCATTGTTAACGAGGAGAGTTCAGACTCTTGGTACTGGTTTTTAACTCTATTAAATCAGTATGTAGTGCAAGGAAGGACCTTGGCTTGTTTGATATCTGATTGCTATGCTCGTCTACTAGTTACTGTAGAACATGTTCCTTTAACTTTTGACTACCATACGGGATTAACTGACTTTGTCTGAGGCATGTACGTGCTAACTTCAACAAGGCATTCAACAATCAATATTTAAAGAACTCATGTTGGAGGGTAGGTTCCATGCACGAGCTCAAATAGTTTAGTCGGTGCATAATTTAGATAAATGAATAAATCCGAATGCATATAATTGGCAGATGGAAATTGACAATAAGAAGTAGGCTCTTGTTCATGACGGGAGATATCGAAGTGGAACACTGACAACCAACATCTCAAAATTCTTAAATGGAATATTGAAAGGTGCACAGCAGCCCCCGATCACAGCTATTGTGCAACTTACATTGAATGTATAGTTACATTTTTCTTGGAAAGGTTGACTGAGGCCACAAGCACGAAGGTACATGGTCGAGATTTGCCTATGTAGGTTGCTAAGATGTATCAGACGACAAAGCAAGAGTTTGTTAGACACTCATCATAGTTAATTGACTGGCACACTTTGTCAGCAGATGTGCACATGGTGTACTAGGGGGTTGTTACGGGACTAACTATTTTGTAAGTATTATGTAGTAGGAATGCAACTGTAGGAAATGAGGTACATATGGGATTCCATGCTCACATATGGTGCACCTTTGTAGAATTATACCGAATGAATTTTAAGGAGCTTGTGAGTCTTTTTTGCTTTATTAACCAACGAATAGCTACATATTTTGAATAGTTCGAAGCCATGTGGAGCAAGTAGTGTTGGGATCCTCCACCATTTGCACTAGTGCACAACGTGGAGCGTTGGCGTTGGCTACCACGAGGACAAAACCAGACGACATGTATGTCTAATGAGATGAATTGTGATCAAGTGCAAGCCAGATAGAGAGTGCACTGTGGGCATATCCATCTTGAAGCATCCAGTTCATGGCATCAATAGGCCTATTCTTTACATTTAATTTCGTTTTATTTTTGTTATTTGTTAGCTTGAGGTAAGACAATTGATACTTATGTATGATATTTCATGTATTTGACTTATGTAAGTTGGAAAATTACTTCAATTTATGATATTTTTTGTTTTCCATTTGATTAATGTAAGTTGACATGGTTTTTTTTTTTTAGCTATCCATGTTTCTCATGGTCGATTAATTACTTCATAAAACAATAATTTCTTCTTGAGAATTCATTTCCAAATAAAATAATGCCGACATCTAATAATAAATTCTACATAATTTGTTCTTGTTTTATACATTTCACGGACATTAAAATTGTCCACTATATTGGCTAACACAAGTAACAAACATCATTCGACTATTAAGATGTTCACTGGCCCTCGCATGCACCTTAGCCTGATTGATAGATTGTTGCTCCATTTGCAATTGGAGCACCATGCAGAGGATATGTGAGTAGGACAGCTTGATGACACAATGATGCTAGTTGCATCTAATAGTTATTGAACGGTGTTTCTAGAGGTTGACCATCGTGTCACAGACATTTTACGTCACATTAGTTTGTACGGCGTTTACAAATATGAAACCATACCACTAAATCATCGTCTCATTTTCGCTCTTGTTAAGAGATGGCGTCGAGAGACATACACTTTTCATTTAGTACCAAGTGATGCGACCTTTATTTTCAAGGACATCACAATTATTTGGCATTTGCTGATCACCAAGTAGCCATTAATAGACACACAGTTAGAGGTTACACACATGGACTTGCAGGATACGTGCAAGGACGCCTTGGGATAGTGTTTGGATGCTAGGCACTTCAGGGGTGCTCTATCTTTGACGAGGATTTTCATTTATTTTCTAAGTCACCCTTTATGCATAGATAGCATGCAAATAAAGGCAGATCAGTAGGTACGCGGGTTTGCTATGCGTATTTTGGGTGGCTCTATGTTCTCTGATTCATCATAAGCTCCAATCAACTCGTTGTATTTGCATCATCTTGTGCACTAGGATTTCTCCACCCCTAGACTTGGTCTCAAATGGGCGTGAGTAGGCATTGACGAGCATGCTGGGATCATCTTTTTTGCAGATTCTGGCTCTAGACAACATTTACACTCCTGCACCTCCAAACCCACAATCGTAGTCCCTACATACGCCTTATACATACGCTAAGAGATGTAGTGTCAGGTTGACAATACAATACTAGGGTCTACAACAATCTTATGCACAGGACTTTAACATGTCGCATGTTCCATAGAAGTACACGATATCTATTTTAGAGGTAAAAGACGAAGGCAAGTCATCACACTTTAAGGCACCCCAATAGAAGGTAAATTACATGTATTTGGGTGATCAGGCTCTATTGAGATCTTGTTAACATTTGTGCCACTCTTGATGTGGGATAACGAGTCGACACTATTGAACCTCATGTTTTGTCATGAACAGTTGTAGTTAGGATTTAATTGTTATTTTTAGGTTTTCTTTGAAATTTCAAGCACATGCACACCATCTTTACAAGAGAAGTAAATTTCTTCACAATATATTGTAACAATAATTTCATAATGCGTGGCTCGCATGAATGCGTTGTCCAAATGATGTATTATCATATTTAATAACTTGTCAAATCATATCTAGTGACTCATCTCATCAAATCACATCCAACGACGCATCTCATCAAATGGCATACAATGACATTTCAAACCATACTACTCAACTATTATTATAATTTTGTGATATTAATTTAAATTTCAAACATATAAAATTTCTTACATAAAAATACATACAACTAGCTACAAATCATTACGCAAAATGCTCTAATAAAGTTAACTTTGAAGACCCTACAAGCTATATATAATCATCATAAAAACCCTAATTACCCAACCCTAATATACTTATTTTTTTAAAAATTAGACTTCGCAATTTTTTTTTTGTAATGAAGGCCGAATCCGGCTTTTACATGTATTTATTTTTTTAATTTGAAGTTCATTTATTTTTTTAAATAATGATTTTTTTATTTTTTATCTCAATAAAGTTGGGATCCAGCTCTTTACAAATTTTAATTTTTTAATTAAAGCCAAAATCTGAGTTTTTGGCAGATTCCAAGAAGAGGACGAAAATCTAAATTTTGCACTAAGTGGGACACTTTATAAAAGCTAATTCAAAATAGAATATTTTTTAAAAAAACCCAATCATAATATATGTTAGTAAATTGACATACTTTGGGTGTGTATAAAATTATTTATAATTTATAAAGTCATTTTATTTTAAATAATAAAAATAATACTGTTTAAATCAAAAAATATAGAAAATATTAAAATTAGAAGATAAAAAAAATATAAAAGAAGTTGGAAGTGAGAAAATTGAAAAGAAAACACAATTAATATAAACTAAAAAATAAGAGAGAGAAATAAAGGATAAAAAAGAATTAAAGAACTTAATTTGAGGATTAATATGTAATTTCATGTCATGTAAACAAAAAAGATAAATATGTTATTTTATATTATGCAATTAAAATATGTTCAAACACTTAATAATATAGTATACACACTCTAGTGGCTAGATGTATAATTATATAAATGAATTTATAATTATTTTAAATAGAAATTTTATGTTATTTATAAAATAAGAGAAAAAAGAAATAAAGTAAAAAAAATGATAATGTAGATTAAATTAAAATTGAGAGAGGAAGATGAAAAATACAATAAATTAAAAATGAGAGAAATAAAATAAAATAAAAAGAAAATATATGAAGAGGGCCAACAATGTACAATTAAATTAAGTCTGCAGCCTTAATATATATTGTTATAAATATGGAAAAATAATAATGCATAATATAAAATTAAAAATAATTATTTAATTTATATTTCTTGTAGTAGATATTATTTTATTTAAATATTTATTTTTATACTCATACAAAAATTTTATAATCAGAAAAAATAAAAATAATAATAGAAGGTAATTTTGTAATTATTAAATTGAAAAAATATTATATGTGTAAATCGCTTTAATGCCAAACTTAATCATTAAACTATTAATATTACTGTAGATAATCAAAAATTTTGAGTTATTTTATGTCATTTCCCTTTTTATGTTATTTCCTGTAACTTATCAATTTTATTTTCTGCAGTAGCAAAAATTTCTGCTTCTAACAGAGCCGCGAGATTCAATCGGAAAAACTCTTTCCCCAATCATCGCACGGCTTAGAAAACATCTCAATCTGCACGTGAACCATAGCCGACTTGCTCCGTCGCATACAGCGTGCATTCGCCGCGTACGCTCTTCGAAGGATAATGCTTTCATTAAATTATCGGGTAGAATTTCGCTATGGAAACGACTATTGGCCGCGTTTGTTTTCAAATTTGAATGCATATTTTTAGATATTTTTGTCTTTAAAAATTTTAAAAATTAAATATATAATAATTAAATAGATCAAATTCGGGGATCAAAATTTTAAAAAAAAAAACATAGTCTTTTATTTTATTCAACAAACACGAGAACATTATCATCTCGTACGGGCTGTCGACCGACACAGTAACGGAACGCCGTTGACGGCAGCGTTAAAACCCACGGCACGGCACGGCACTTGACGGTGTAACTCCGGTTCGACGACGACGGGGAAGAAAAGGACGCCGGAAAGAGGTTGGTCGTGCGGCGGTGCGGACCGAGCCACTTGTTCTGCATGAAACGGTGCTTCCTCCACGGCGGCGTATGGAGTCCTCTGCTCATCAACGATCTCTTCGCGGCGTCGCTCATAGCTCTCAAAATCTGCTTCAAATTCTCGGTTTTCCCCACGAAAACCCTCGGCACGTGCTGCAAGAGGCGATCGTAAGAACTCGTCGGCCTCGCGATCTGGAACTCCGACGCGAAATCCAGTTCGACGAAGTATCTCGCGGGGGGGTCCTTCCTCAGAACGTCGATGAATTCATAATTCCCGGCGGTGATTCCGCCGGATTTCTCCCACTTCGTCTTGCAAATCGCCGCATTGTAACCGCAACCCCTTAGAAACGCCATCACGTTTCTTCGCATGATCTGTTTGTCGGATTTCACTCGGGAAAACACCTGCACGGCTTCCAAAACCTTAGCCATGAGCACATTTCCAAACTCATCCGTCCGATCCAGCAAAATCGGCTTAATCAAATCAACATTCCGAGAACTCGAGTCGCGCCTTGACGAATCGCGGCTAGAATCGGAGTCTTCGCTCTCCGGAGACGACTCTCCACCGTCGCGAACGCTGAAACCGAAGAAAAGCTCGTAAAGACTCGAGGAGGTGACATCATCGTCAGCTTGACCGCTCTGTTCGCTGCCGCTGCTGACGTAACCCGTCTGAGTCCAATCTCGGCCGATGATCCGTGCCTTCGCCTCATCATCCAACGGGTAAGTCACTCTCTTCATTTTTGCACAAGCGTACATGCCTTTACTTGTTTTTCCCGAATTTCTGATAGAGAAAATGGCTTGGCTGTAACTGCTTTTAATATAATCTACAATAATAGTTGTGTTCTCTGAGTTTCCTTACTCTCCCAGGAGGATAATGTCCCGTGCTTAATAAATGGGACGAAACTGAGGAATTTTCGAGGAATATTCGAAGAAACTGTAATCATAAACCAGAGAAAATCAATTCTTTTTAATTTTTTTATGAGATAGAAACAGATTAGGTATGTTGGAAAGGGATATGCTGGGGTGTATTCCAGTTGGGCTTAAACTAAGGGTGTGCAATTGATAAAATCAAACTGGATTGAATTGAATTTTAGTACACTAAAATTATATATCTAATTTTTTATGTATATCTAATTTTAATTTTACCATACCACATTTCAATTAAAAATTAAAAATAATATAAATAAATAATTAAATTTATATTTTAAATTATAAATTATAATTATAGCTTAGAAATATATATTAAATATTTTTATTTTAACATTTCATTGCTTTAATTTAAATTTTCAAAAAAAAAGTATATCTATTATAATAAAAACAATTTTACAAAAATATAAGATAATGGTATAAAATTTTTAAAAAATAGTGTAATGAGGGTGAAGGGGTATCAGGCATATCCCTTGAATTGTTCTAGGCGGACATGGCATGTTTATGTGGACATACGAGACGAGGGTCGCGGGGGCTATAAGCCATAACATCACCCGTTTAGCACGAGAAGGTACGTGCGGGGCCCGGGGATGGGGAGGCGCGTCGGGAGTGGGAAGGGTGCAGTCTGCAAGTGCGAGGGTAATATGGGTATTTTGAGAAGGTGATACAATTTATCAACATTTGTCGTATGGTTTTATAATAATTGATTAATTTTTATTATCTAGTGTTCGCGTGATAAATGGTCACATGATAAGAGAGAGTTGCGGGTGGTGGTTTTCTTCCTTAAAATGGATTTTGTCCAAAACAGAGTTTCATGTTTACTTCTTGTGTGCTGGTGCTAGAAACGTTAGGCTATGGTTGTTTTCAAATTTTAAGCCTTAAAAATACGTATACACATTTAATTATTTTATCATTTTTTCTCTCTTATTTCATACAATTTAAAAAAAAAAACACTTAAAAATATACACTAAAATTTAAAATCAAACATAGCCTTAATTACGTAACAAATTGGGGTAGTGTTCATCCTCAGAGTTATTTGGTTGTTTTGATTTAATTCGATCTTACTTTCAACTTTGAATTATACTACTAGTCATTATTATTTTTATTTTTGTGAATATTTTAGTAGAATTTTGATGAAATTAGGATCGGGGAGCACAAATTTTAAATACTCTGTAGATAAATGAATGCGTCTTTCTCATCTCATTACAGTCATTTTTTGGGTGCGATGGTGAGGTTACTTGTCAAACAAAATCTGACATCGGGTGCATCCTCTCCGAGATGTCTAGGAGAATATGTAAGGTGACGATTGTTATCTTGTATCATTTATCATATCATTAATTATTCGGTATATTTGAACTTTTTAAGAAAATTTTAAAAAATAATTCAAAAGTCTCAATTTATAATATGGATAAGTATAAAAATACCTAAAATATAAATATTTTAACATAAATTTAATACTAAAAAATAAAAAAACTTAATATTCAAACCATATTAATATGAAAATCAAATATATAAATATTAAAATAAATATTTTATTATATTTTATAATGTTCTCTTACAATCTCCCTTGAATTAAATATGGGATACTATTATAAGGTTCAACTTGAAATTAGCTAATAGTGCAACATCCAGTAGACAATGACAAAAAATAATATAGACAACCAACCAATAGTAGAAGATAATAGAAAACAATAGTAAATAGTCAGCATTATTGTAATAACTAAAGAAATGTAATAATCCAATAGACAGTCAGAAATGTAAATAGTAAATACTAAACAATAGTAGAGCCATTAAAATAGGCAACACTAAAAAAATAACGTTAGATTGGCAACACTAGAAAATCACCAAAGTTTGCAAAAGAAAGGAATAACGATTACAACAGTAGAAAATCACCAAAGTTTGCAAAAGAAAGGAATAACGATTACAACAGTAGACAATAATGCTAGTAGAAACTAATAAAATAGTAAACAAATAAATAATAGTAGCAAATAGCTAGTACAGTAACTTTTTTTTTTTTTTAGAGTAGAGGGGGCTACCACCATGCATGGCAGCCTCGCAGCGGATTAATTTTAAAATTATAACCAAAGTAGGGTTTTAAGAAAAAATACACTCTTATACTATATCAAAAAGATTGAAAAAATTAATTTATAATTTATTATTGAAAAGTAATCTCAATTTATAGTACAAGACAAATATAAAGATATTCAAAATATAAAATATCCTAACATAGATCTAATGCTAAAAATTAAGAAACAAAATATATAAACTCTATTAATACGAAGCCAAATATATAGATATTGAAACAAATATTTCTAAATATTTTATAATATTCTCCCATAGAACTAAGTGCATCTTATTTATGGCCCGTAAATACATATCGAGTCATGAATGCTGCATTATCAGTATAGGAGTTTTCACAAACTTTTAAACAATTTAAAAGGTCTTCAACCAATTACCAAAGCATGCAGAACGCCCTAACATACATGCGAGTGTTAATGTAAATACCATTTTTGGAGTTGCATTCTGTCTGAATAAAATCGTAAAATTCTTCTCAAGGGGGGAGGTTGAGTGTTCAGAACTTGTTAAGACCATTGAGTGGGTGTGTCGGGGAGAAAAAAATAAAGTATGCTAATCAATATATACACATGCCATTACTGTAAACAACAAAAGAGACATGAGGGCAGAGACTGCAAGAAGACACGAAACACCAAAATGGACAGAACAAAATTTTATGAGTGCAGGCAAGTGGGAAATTGACTTGGTGGTTTTTGGCTTCTGGAATGGATAACGAGAGGCTACCATGGTGGCTCTTGGTGACTGCAAAGGGTTGGGAGACGGGAGTGGGAGACAGAGAGACAGAGAGGTGAATGATTACTTAGGAGGAATGGGGCCTATCCATAGAGGTGAGACCTAATTGTTGATATGATCTGCACTTGGGCACTTCGGTTGAAAGAAATTAATTTTATTGTGGCCGCCTTTTAATTTGAGTGGGTTGTGTGAAAATAAAAGAAAAAAAATTAAAATTTAAAAAATATAATAATTAAGTGTATACTTTTAAAATTCAAAATTACAAAACAAACATTCCTATGGTTTTTTTGACTAATAAGAGCACTGGACTTGGTGATTGTCGTTGAATGAGACGTGTGAAAATTAATTTTGAAAGATTGGATAAGATTTAATTTTGAAGAATAAACAATAAAAGATTTTCTGTGGTTGAATATATATTGTAGAAAAAAATAAACATGATGATTATGGTTATATTTGTTTTAATATTTACCTCTCAAAAATTGTTTGTAGATGCTACTTTTGAAAGCATTGCTTTTACAACATGAGAAGGACCGTCAATTATCTTTTCCATTCATTTATTATCATTTATTGTTTTCTTTCTTCTTACCATTTTCGTTTACTTTCATTTTATTTGTTTTCTTCTTAGTTTTATGTTTTTCCAACTTATCTTCACTTGTTTCAATTATCTCTCAATTTATCCCAATCTTTTCAAATAATTTCTTAATTTTTTAGAGTCTACGTCATTTATTATTTTCTTTTTTATTTTTTCTCTTCTTTTCATAGATTTTTATTAACTCTCTGTCACATACGTTACATGATAGCAGATAGAAAGAAATCAATAAATGAATGAAGAAGACACTTGACTGCCTCTCATACTGCATGAGTGGTGTTTACTAAATTTTCAAAAATACATACTAAAATTATTATATTTTTTAAAATTTTTATTTTTGTTATATTTATTTATAAGAATGATATGATATGATAGTTAAATAAAATACTTTTTTTATATTATATTATATATTATTAAGTATTTAAACATATTTTAGAAGTATAAAGTAAAATTACATATTCATTCCTTTTGGTTGGAAAATCAAAAATCACAAATTTATTCTTATTTCAAATTATTTTATTCTTTTCTGTTCTTTATATCTCTTGTTTTCTTTCAATTTATCTTTATTTGTATTTTCTTTCTAAAATTTTTACTTTAAATTTCTTTTTATCTTTCTTTATTTTCTTATTTTAAATATATTTTTTTATATTTTTAATTTTAAGTAATATTATATCTATTATATAAATATAATAATTTTATAATTTATAAATAACTAGAGTATGTGGGTTTTATTAATTAGTATGACGTAGTTGTAAAAACAATAAGATATATCAACAAAATAAGATATTGGTAGTAGGTGAAGGATAGATAATGATAGCCTAGTGCTGTAAATAATGTAAGAATTTCCTTAAAGTCATTTTGGGGAAACCAAGAAAGTAGATTATCTTTGCGAGTGAATATAGCCGGTCAAGCAATCTCCGCCCAGATTTCTTGATCTTATCCACATGGAAATATGCTTGTTCCTAAAGCAATTACTTAAATCAGAAAACGAATGATCTCATATCCAATTGTTAATTGTTTTTTAGGCCTGCTTGCTAACATGAGTATTAGAGAATGCGAAAAACTGATCGTTTGGGTAGAACGAATTGATTGAACTTTCTGGTGTCGTGGCCTATTGGCCTATTGAAACCAAAGTTTGGGCATGATAGTGTGAGTTGTAATGAATTGCGTCTCAAAGGTTGCTTTATTTTCAACCAACTGTATTGTAAGCTTCCTATATTCTTAGTTTACTGTTTTATGTTAAATCATCACAGAAGTTGGGGGACGGGTTTTTGTTGCATGTAATATTTGGTAAGAATTGTGTAACGGTGATTAGTATGTTTGGAAGTAAGATTTTAATAGAATAGACAGTATTATTTATTTGAATGTATATATAAAATATATAATAATTATTGTATGATGTGATAATTTATAAATATAAAAATTAGATTTTTTAAAATTTAAATAAAAATAAATGTGAATGTATATATTGAGTTGATTGTGAATATGTAGTTAGTTATACGTATGTTATAGAAAAATTTTAAATTTGAATTTTGATGAAAATATTGTTAAATGTTATGTTTGATTAGATGAATTTTGAAGAAATATTTTGGTGTTAAAAATAGTGTTGCAAATCTAACTAAAATTTTTGATGGAATAACATATTGAAAACTGACATCTAGAAGATTTCACAGCAAGGTTTTGTTTGGTTTGAAGTTTCGGTGCGTGAGAACACTGATTGATAGAAATTTTGTTGAGAACAAAAATTAGTTATAAATTTTGATGGAAGCAAAATTTTGTTTCTTTTGAATTTGTTTAATTGTAATATAAAATATATATATATATATGTATATAATACTTGAATTATGTTATCATATATGGGAATAATAATTAACTTTTAGGGTGTATGAATATATGTGTGTGTAAGCATTAATTTGATGAGTTGAATATATGTAATGATAGGATTTTAATAATATTATATATATACATATACATATAAAAGAGCGAATAATTTAAATTCAAAATTTAAATAAAAAGTTTGTTGAGCTTTATATTTAAACTGAGAAAGTTTTGATGGAACAAAACTAGATGAAAATTTTAAACTCTACATAACTCCAATGACCACATACATTCCACAAAAATTTTATGTTAAACGTGAGAGTGAAATAGTAACCACATTTGATTTTCAATATTAAACTGTCATTTTATTTTAATTTATTTCTATTTTTATATTTTCTTTTTATTGTTGAAAATATGATAGATTTATATTTTATTATCATTAATAAAAGATTAAGTACATGCATAAAGATCGTAATTTTTTTAAATGATAAACTATAAAATATAATATATATATATATATATGTAACATATTTCGACATTTTTATATAATAAAGTATAATTTTATGTATGGAAAAAAAGGCATTTTGTATTAATTAAGATGCGCTTATGTAGATAATTTTATATTAGGGTAAATGGTAGATAGTGACCGCATTAATTCTCAATATTAAGTTTTCAAAATAACCCCTTCTTTGTATTTATATCATTCTACCGTTTTATATTTTCTCTTTTTATTAAGTTGTTTTCTCTGTTTTTTTCTTCTTCTTTCTATCTCATTTTATATAATCTTTTGAATGTAATTTTATTCTTTGATAGCTTGTTTTTGTTATTAAATTTTTAGAAAGTATAATAGATTTGTGTTTTCTTATGATTAATAAAAAGTTATGCCTACACATTAAAAATATAAGGTTTATTAAATGATAAATTATAATATATATATATATATATATATGTAACATATTCTGAAATGTTTACATAATAAAAATAAAATTTTATACATAACAAAAAATTGTGTTTTAAATTAAATTGTGCACACACTTCTACGGAATTAAAAACATATGCTGTAAGCAAAGTGCAGGAGGAGGGGCTTTTATGTATCAAATCAGGTGAAACTCTGTGGTGTATTCAAAGGAAGGGATACGTTCCCGGAACAGCCACTCTTGGGTCGAATAATTTGTTTGAAATTGGGACAGACCATCAAATAAAATGGTAAGAGTACAATTTATAAATTGCAAAACAAAAAAAAAAAAAAAGAGTTTAATTTGAAAAGAGATTACATCCGTATTTAAATCGCTGAATGGGACCAGTTGATCACTCTTCTTAAATCGAATAATCAAATTCTTCGGTAAATAAAGCTGTAAATCTTAATTATTTTCTTTCTTGTTAGTTGTTCTTCAACACTTACTATAGCCTTTGACTTGGATATATTAAAGATGTACAAGTTTTATTAAAATTCTACTATATTTTGAAAAAATATTAACAAGATATTATTCTGTTGTATTATATTTACTCGATAAGTGTTTGCTTTTTATTTGTGTTGTATTCTCAATGTGTTAGTGTATTATTTATTTGTTTTAACATTAACATTTACAGAAAAATGCTTAAAATTAAATTAAATGTTTTTAGCTTATTATTTTATATATTTTTAACATATTAATCAATATTTATGGTATAAATATGACATTGAACCACCATTTAAATTAGTAGTAAATTTTAGACTAGTTTATTTAAACAGTACCTGAAACCAAAACTCCTCCTTTATGATCTCGTAGATTTTGGCTAAGCAAGTTTATCAAATTTAAGGATTTTTCTGTTCGTTTTGCTTTTGTGATTTATTTTTTTTCATGGGATGGTAATAACTAGGAACATCAAATGGTGAGAAATTCTTTAAAATTAAATTTGGAAGATTAAATTAATCTTGGCTGAAAAATATAAATTTTGGTTATGCAATGTTGATTGGAGGTATATAAGATAGATCTGGCAAGATTTAAGAAGAAAATAACCATTTTGGAATATGAATTGAGCAAGGTTCAGTCAATCTAGATAGATACAAGTCGATCTAAATGACATTGGATCGATCTAAGAGAGAAGAAATTGACAAGAATATCGATCCGAATAAGGGCAAATTGATCTAAGGGAAGCAGATCAATAGAGAGAAAATTACAAAGTCTCTAAAATTGTAATGTGGACTAAGGCAAATCGATTAGAAGGAGATCTGATCCATCCAATGGATCGATTTAGAAGAGTGATGGATGATTGGAATGGCGGATTTTCATCCAAAAATATTTAGATATTTTATTTTGCATAAGATTCTTTTAAAATTATTTTTATTATTTATGTAGATAGGGTTTAACATCAAGTTTAGATAGGAATTTCCATTATTTTGATGTTATTTGGTTGAGTTATTGTTTATTCAAATTGTTTTTTTTTTCTAGTGGAGACCAAACTCCTTATAAAATGGAGTATAAATAGGACTTTTACGATTATTATGAAATAGCCTCCCTATTTTTATATGAATTTTATATTATTTTCCTATAACTACAAGTGGGTTCGTGTTATTTTATATACATAAGTTGTATTTGTGTGTTTTGGATTTGAATATATTTCAATCCCTTTGTTCGTAATCGTTCGTTTAAGAGTCTTGTAAGCCCACCAAACTTCCACCTCCCATGAGCTTCGTTTTCTAATGAAAATCACAAGCAGGAATAGTGGTAGTTTCAATTTTCAGTTCAACAAATAAAAACGTTATAAATCGAATAGATTCATTTCCCCCTATCATCCCTCCTTTTCCTAACAAGAATAAATGTGACCGATGGCTTCTTTCACAATGAATAGTCTAAAATTTATACGATGATACGAAAATTAAATATTGAGAACTTTTTGTTGAACTAATGGAAGCGGTGAACAGTGAAACTCTATTTTGTACTTGGGCTTGTCCCATCTTCAATGGGTATATGGTCTTGGGCTTGGGCTAGGCCCAGTTTTACAAGGGTGTTCTAGTCCTATAAATTTAGGCTTCACTCCGGGTTTTTGAATCACAGTCCAATAATGTTATTATCCAAATCAATTCCACAAATTTAATAAAGCAAATCCTATCTCATACATCGCCTTCTTTATTTGTTTTCGTATTTTGCTAATACGTGTATTTATGTAATTATCATATAATATAAAATAATAAATTTAAAATTAATAGAGTAAGGAGAGAGAACAAAATACGAAGAAGAGGATTTCATGGTTTAGAAATTTTGTAAGTTGTGAACTTTGGTTTTCAAATAGATAACATAAGTACGTACTTAGGAGACATCTCAATGATTTGACATTCATTATCTCAATCATGAATTTAAGGATTCAAATCTTTAAATGGATGTGTAAGTGAGAAAAAGAAAAAAATAGCACAATTCTTAAAAATGGGGGTCATGGAAAGCGAGGGCAGCTGAGAAATGCAACGCAAGTGATGAGAAAAGGTTTGTAAATGTTATATTTGATGTAAATGCATCAAGTGACATGATTATAATAATTTTAATATTTAATAAAATTTTTATTTTTTCACTTAACATTATAATATTCATCACATTCTTAAACTTTCAATTCAAATAACAGGCAATGTGTCCCCAACACAAGTCTACTCATTGTACGAAAGCAAGAGGACAACGGACGGCTAGATGGAGGAACGACAGGTAGCTCTCAGTGGCGGACCCCTCTGGCGGGCGTACGGACGGCGACCGGGTCCTAGCTGTCAGCCACATTGCAAATACACATAATTTTAATATTTAATAAAAATTAAAACTGTAATGTTCTGCATAATTTTATGGATTCAAAACAGATATACTGCATGAGTTTTCGAATTGGCCAATGTGTCTGCGTGGCCAACACAAGTCCACTTTTGTGCGCAAGCAAGAGGACAACAGACAACTAGTTGCAGGAACGGCGGGTAGCTCTCAGTGGCGGACCCATCGGGCAGGCGTACGGACGGCGGCCGGGTCCTAGCTGTCAGCCACGTCACTGCCACATTGATGGGAGCATTCAATAGAAAGGCAATAATTGGGTGGAGTACATAACTCTCGGTTCCCGCCAAAAATTATTAAGCAATGATAATATCTATGCTGACAACGAGGTTGAAGTGATCTGAGGATGTACTACCGTGGGCTTTGTTTGCATTGGACGCATATTTTGTGAGTAGAAAATATGACGTAGAAATTTGAAAAAAAAAAAAAGGAAATTTGTACTTTTTGCACGTGTAAATCTGTATAACGAAGTTATTGTATTTTAAATAATAGAAAGAAAAAATTTTAAAATTAAGGGTATAAAAATATTTCAAATAAGATAATAAAGAATGAAAAAATTAAAAAATTGAGAGATACATATAAAGATGAGAAGTTAATAAAAATTGGGGAAAGAAAATGATAGAAAATAAAAGAAATTATGTAATTTTACATTTTATAACAAAAAAGTTTTTAGTTAATAATAATATTAGAGGTGCAGTGTAGAAAAAATAATGGTATGTTAATAATTATATTTGAGTGAACTTAATTACTTTATGGCATATATACTAAGGATAATTGTATAAATATACTAATTAAGGGTAATATTGTAAGATTAAAATGTGCAACCAAATTTACCCTAAATTCTTAGTATTACAGTGTGGCATATATAATAATAAGGGGGAAAAAAGGTGTTTATGTTATTTTAATAGGTAACATTTTAAAAGAGGTTCGAATTTTAAAAGAATAAAAATGAAGAAAAATTCATGTCCAAACATTAATTTCTCTGCCTTTTTTTGGTGGGGTGAACGAAAATTTGAAAAAAAAATTTTGTGGCTAGGGTGGATTTGAATTCTGGTTTACTTTAGTGGGACAATTTTTCCAAAGTACGAAGTCACAAATTAAGACAATGAAATTTTTTTACACGGGTTTATGGATATTAACAAGCAAAATGAGAGAGCCCAAAACCAATATCCAAGCACACAAAACAGTGGTTGTTCTAGATTAATTAGTTGTTGATTAAACCAACAAAAAAAAGAAAATGGCGATTGCTATAAAAAAAAAAAAAAAAAAAACTTGGCCTTGTTAATGTCTAAAAACAACCTCCTACGCAATACCACCAATACTTATTTCTCAAGATTCTTGGCATGTAAGGAAAAATGAAGTGAGCCTTGTAATGAAAATATACTAAACATAATGCTCCAAATAAATTAAGGTAAGCAAAAACTATATCTATATGAATTTCGTATATTAAATTCAAAGGGCTTAGTAGCACCAACTCTATGCACTATTAAGAAACTCCCTAGCAAACAAGACTAGGAACTTCTCTACATTAATTAATTAGTTAACTAAACTCTCTCCTAATCTACGAGTAAGGGCTTTAGTGATTAGTTTTGGGATTAATCTAGTCAAAAATAATATAAACTCGTCGGAATATGGGCACAAGAATTTTCTCCATTGAACATCAAAATCAAGGAAAATCTTGTGCAGCATTATGGTATTCTAAATTGAAATGATTAAATTGTAATCTATTGCTAATGTAAAATAAAAGAAAAGGGTCAAATCATTACTTCGCAAATCTTGTCATTATAGCATTGACTTAAAATTTTCATAACACATAAGAACTTCTCCTTTTTTATTTGACTGCAGAAAATTCCGTAATCCAATTTGCTATCACGGTAATGAGATGCTTGTCTTCAAGTCTAGCCAATCTACTAATTCTTTATTGCATGAACCCTTTTTGAGGCCTTAGATTGATTAAAGGATTACTCATCTTTTTCATTTGTTGGGTGGTGAGTAAGATTGATTAACTTAAGAAATAAGTAAGAGATTGTTCTAAAGGTAGATTTGACTTGTGGACTCAATTAATTGGCCTTAATAAAGAGGGTTTGCACTATCTTTTTCTTTAATCAATTGATAATTCTAAGAGGAATAATTAATTAAACTTGTCTCCACCACTAAGTTTTATTAGTGCGTTCCTACTGTACTTGGTGTCCGTTTGCGTACAGTAGTGAAATGTTCATAGGATGATATAACAGGAGGTGAGAATTTAAAACAAAAGGGAGAAATGAATGGAAAAGTGTGTATAGACTAGAATACCCCTCATGCAATGGGATCTTGTTGTTGGTTTGAGGTTTAAAATGTAATTGGACAATTTATCTTGAATTATCAATAGCCATATTTATAATAGAATTCAACCAAACAATTTATTATTGTGTAACTAAACAATAGTATATGTGAATTAAAGGCCATTAGCTTAATTAGTAATAATTTTGGATATTTCTAGAAAGAACAATGATAAAATAATACAAGTATGAATAAATGATACATTCATCACGCGTACAAAATTAATTCTAATCATATAATTTTATTAACTCTAATGGATTATAAAGCTATTGTATTTTTAATAACAAAAATGAAATTATTTTAAATTGTAATTTAAATGTTTGCAATTTTAAAAAATATTTTGTAGATAAAATTAAATGAATGATAAACGCTTTATATTTATTAGTTTAATACAATTATATCGCTTGACTAAAAAATTTCATCAAATTTAAGAAAAAAACATTAGCATTTACTTTAGCATCATATTTTTATTTGTAACTAATCAGTACTTTTTAGGGACATTATTAGATAACACTGGAATGATTCCAATATTGTCCTCCTTTTGATAAAGAAAAAGATAAAAACAAAAAGTAATGGTGAAGACCATTAATTAAAGTTTAGAGATAAGGAAATGAAAGAAATTTGGTTTGAACAAGCAACTAATGTGGATGGATTGTGTCTTTAAGAATATGCCATTTTCTTTTCTTATTCTTTGTTTGCCATGTTCTTGAACATTAAGCATAGATTTGTGTACAAGAATTATTTCAAGTCAATTTCAAATTTCTATTCACTACTTGCAGTTTATTTTAATATCATATAAATCAAGATTTGCAAAGTTGGCAAGTGATGTTGTTATGGAAGACATGACGTGTTTAGTGTGTGGACCCATGGAACACGTAATATCAATAATTTTTTATACATAAATGTAGAGTGTATGTGATCGATGACACTTCAATACAATATACATACAACACTATTTCATATATTGTTTAAGCCTAGAGATGAATAAATGATATACCAACTAATCTTCCCGTCCCCAAGATTCCTCCATTTCATTGTACCTCCAACTGCTCATGTTACGTGCTTGAAATTCAATTAAATTTAAAAATATTTTAAGTTTAGCAAAATTTGAATTAAAATTTTAATTTTTTTGAACCCACACTCACTATTTGATTCAAAGTCAATTTCGAATTCACACTACATAAAATCAAGTCAAATCAAATTCAAATAATAATTAAATTTGAATTACTCTTTAAATTCAACTTATTTATATTCCTAATTTTAGTTGTGCTGCTTTCTATTTTCTCGATTTATTGAAAATATCACAAAAGTTAATTTTTAATTCTATATTGAAAATATCACAAAAGGCTTTTATTTTTTTGTAAATGATGAATAAAAATTAATTCTGCCACCAACTATGGTAACTATAGTGTGAATATCAACATGTGTTTCTCTTTTTTGGAGCAATGATTTTGCCACCAAAAATGGAACACAATAAGTGTTACGAGGACATTTGAATGAATTTATGAGTTATATAAAATATTTATTAAAGTTAATTATAAGATTAAAATAATAATACATTAAAATTTCATAAATTCCTCCTAAAATATTCATATAATATTAGCAAACCCTTTAGCGACCTAATTAATCACATCATCATTATGGTGGTCATTATCAGCATTTTCACCACCACCATCATCATGATTATTATTTTATAAATTTTATAATATTTTTTTTTATCTAATTGAAAAAAATTAACATAAAAATTTTATTAAAAGAAAGTTATTTCTATCAATCCATGCATCTATCTTGCAATGTTCGTGAATTAGAAGAGTACACACAAACGATTGCGTTGGAATATTCAATGGCAATAAGTAAATACAAATTAAAAGTGGGAATGAACATAAGAATTTTTCCTATAAATTTGTGACAATTAAATGAATTATCAAAGTCAACTCTTGTAAAATAATCCGGAGATGACAGAAAAAATCCGCCACGTTCTTTGCCCATTACTGTTCTGCACATGCCTATTATCATTGTTATTACCATCGTCGTCGTCGTCGTCGTCGTCATTATTGTTAACAGGTTAATTTCGAGAAACAATTCAGAGTCCAGTAACCACTTGAATAATTTCATTTAATTTAATTTTATAAAATTCAAACTTAATTTAAGAGGAAAATATTTTCAAGTCTAACCATTATCAAACGAATAATTTAGCTTATTTAAACTAATCATAATAATAATGATTAAAAATTGTGTGAATTTATTTATAAATTATAAAATTATTGTATTTTAAATAGTATAAATACAAGTATTTAAAAATTAAATTCACAACAAAAAAGGAAGAAAGATCAAAAGGAATTTGAAAACATCGAAAATTCGACTGTGAGAACATTAATTAAAATAGAAGATAACATGAAAATGATAGAAAAATAAAAATAAATAACTAAAACAATTATGCAATTTTATAATGTAATCAAAATTTCCTATTAAATTAATTACATAGTATAAATAACAATAATAAGAATAATAATGAGGAGAATGATGGTGACCGACGACAATAATAATAATAATAAGAACCACTTATTTTGTGGTCATGCATGGAATTACGACAATAATCATGCATCAAATCTCAAGACAAATGGCCTCCTCACTCAGACTCTCCACTGTTGCTGCTGCTACTATACGAGTTCCATCCCAAACCTCTGCCCACATGCAAAGTATAATTATAAATGAAACTTACGAATATTTTGGCCATTCCATTTTCAGAAAACAGTTGGGACTTTAGTTTAATATCATTATTCCTTTAAATGAAGACGTAACTTTGGAAGGAGTGTGATGATATTTTGGTAGAACAAACAATGCTGCGCACATACTGAGGAGTACAGTAGGACAGCATTAATATGGAAAGCATCGTATTATTATTGCCAAAAATAATGAATGAGGCAATCTGCATTGATCAGCTGTGACTTGTCAGTTTTTGTTTGATGCAGCAACAAAAACACGTGCTGTGAAATGAATTTGATTAAATTAGTTGTAATTTTTGACTCTCAATTATATCAACTACGTGTTCCTTTGTAGGCCTAGCAATAATACATTCAAAAACACATAAGGCTCTCTTTGGATGCATATTTTAGTGCAATGATGCATATTCTGGTGCCAATCAAGTTGGATTCCAGTCACTAATTTCATTAGTTTTGTTTGATTTAATTTTGTAAAACTTGAAATTAAATTGGAGACTGAGTTCAACAGTAAGATTAAATTTTAAAAAATATTTAAATTCAAATTTGAACATTATTAGATAAAAAAAAACAAAAAAAACAGTTTTTAACCTAATTGAGTTCAAGTCAATTAGTTTTCCTTATCAACACTCCTAGTTTTGGTAGTAGAGAAATTAACACGAAATTTTAAGAATAATGAAAAGGAGAAATAAATAAAAAATATTATCCAGTATATTTGAAAATGAATTTTTTGACAAGTGAAGTGTTCGACAATATGGATACAAACATAACCCAAATTAGCAATATTTAATCTTCCCAATAAAAATTGGACACTGAGATGATAAGATTGGTTTTGTAAATAGCCAATATATACTGAGTAACATCTTTAAAAGCCCAAATTTACAGGCTACATTTGGATGCAAATTATTATTAATTTTTCTTATATTAAACTTTGAACGTTCAAACATACAATCCCACAGAATAACAAATTTGATCTTTTTTTTTTTTTTTAAACACTATTCTTAAATTTTAATGGCAATTTTTCTTCTCACTGTAATCTGCATCCGAACAAAGCCTCCAAATTTTGATCAGTCAAATTAATATTCTCTCAGTGAAATTAGGAATGACAAGATTGATTTTGTAAATAGCCAATTGAATGATATATTTTAAATAACATGATAGCGTTGTAAAATGTAAGAACGTTGGAATTATTAATGGCAATTACCAAAAGGGAAGGAGTATTGGAAGCATGATGAAACCCTCATTCATCTGTTCCGCGTATGCCGCCAGCTGTCCCGCCATGGATTCTGTGGTTGCGTGGCCCGCTATGGGGACCCTCAAACCCACGATGCTTAACTCACAACCCCACTTCACTCTTTCATGCTTATTCCACACTTAACTCGTCGCTTCGTCGTCTTCTGAGGTTAAAAAAAATAATAAAAGAAGTAAAATGAAAATGGTTTTAGATTCTAAATCCTGTCTTAATGGGAAAAGGGAGTAGCAGAGAGAAGCGGCAATCCTTTCAGGCTCTGTGTAATACGACAACGGGAATTGGGTTTTCGTATTTGGAGGAAAAAAAGTGATGGCGAAGAGCGGTGTTTTTGACGGCGATCCGGCGGCGGCGGCGGCGAAGGCCGCGGAATTGAAGAAAGAACTGCATAGATTGGTGAAGGCAATTGTGGACGAGGATGACGTTGATTTGGGGGATATTGACAGAGCCCAGCAGAATTTGTGTGCTCTGAAGGAATTGAAGTTGAAGAAATCGGTCACTTTGGAGCTCCATAACCGTCATTGTGACGGTGGGATGGACGACGGAACGGTCCCGGAGGAGTTCAAGTGTCCGCTTTCGAAGGAACTCATGAGGGATCCTGTGATTGTTGCCACCGGACAGGTTTTCTTGTTTTACCCTGTGCAAAGTTCTGATCTTTTTTTTTTCCGTGCATTATGTCTGTTTTTCTAATTTTCCTTGGCGTTGAATTTGTTTAGAGTTTGTTCTTGTGTGTCTGCAGTCTTTAGTTGGGCTCTGGGCTCTTTTTGTGTGTGTGCGTGTGTGCGTGCGTGTGTTTAGTTTTTAGAACTGTGAATGGGGTTTGGTTGGAAATTGGAACTATGAAGATTTTTCTTGAGGATATTTGTAAAGGTTTGGTTGATAATTGGTTGATGAGTACTTGAAGCAGTTGATTGACATGGTTAATGATGAATCAGATGAATTTGAAATCGTGTTGACCAAGTTTGCCTTTTTCCAGTTGGTGATGGAAAATGTTGTTGCTCACTTGCTTATCTTTGCCTTTCTTCACTCTGCCTCTGGATTTTCTTTCTTTGCTCTTCTTCTTCCTTTTTACGCCCTGGGGCTGATTGATACCCTTCGATCTGGTAAAAACTACAATCCCCTTCTTTTGTTCAAGGAGTGCTGTTATTATCCGGTGCAAGAACCATTGGTGACGTGGCATTGTTGAAGTGGTTTTATTGCTTCTATGAATTTGTAAAATTGGAGGTTGTTTTAATGCATGTTCGTCTATGGTAGATGCCGGACTTGATTGTTTTATCCTACAAATTTGGCAGACTTATGATAGGCCCTTCATTCAGAAGTGGCTAAAAGCTGGGAATAGGATTTGCCCTCAAACCCAACGAGTACTTTCGCACACTGTTCTTACGCCTAATCACTTGATACGGGAAATGATAGTGAAATGGTGCAAGAATCATGGGATCAAGATGCCGGACCCTGTTCAGTTTAACGATGAAGAGGGCTTGACAGATGCTGATAGGGACCATTTCCTCTCTTTACTCAGGAAAATGTCTTCGATGTTGCCTGAGCAGAAGGAAGCTGCTAAAGAATTGCGGCTCCTGACGAAAAGGATGCCTTCGTTTAGGGCACTTTTTGGCGAATCTCTTGAAGCCGTGCCTCAGTTGCTGTCCCCACTATCTCGAAGCAAGTGCGAGAGTGAGGTTCACCCAGATCTTCAAGAAGATTTAATCACAACACTTTTGAATCTGTCCATTCATGATAGCAACAAGAAGCTAGTTGCAGAGACGCCTATGGTGATTCCCATTCTTTTGAATGCCTTGAGGTCGGGGACGATCGAGACAAGGAGCAATGCAGCAGCAGCCCTCTTTACGTTGTCAGCACTCGACTCGAATAAGGTTCTTATTGGTAAATCTGATGCCCTGAAACCCCTGATTGATCTGTTGGATGAAGGGCATCCATTGGCAATGAAAGATGTTGCTTCAGCAATTTTTAATTTATGTATCATTCATGAGAATAAGGTGAGAGCTGTCAGAGATGGTGCAGTGCGAGTGATCCTGAAAAAGATTGTGGGTAGGATTCATGTTGATGAGTTACTGTCCATACTTGCTATGCTTTCAACCAACCAGAGGGCTATTGAGGACATGGGAGAGCTTGAGGCAGTTCCGTGCTTGCTAAGTATAATTAGGGAGACCTCTTGTGCGCGCAATAAGGAGAATTGTGTTGCCATTCTGTATACTATTTGTTGTAGTGATCGATCAAAGTGGAAGCAGTTGAGGGAAGAGGAAAGCATGAATCGCACGATATCTCAGCTTGCTCAGAATGGCACTTCCAGAGCTAAGAGAAAAGCCAGTGGTATTCTCGAGAGACTGGACAGAGCTGTCAACCATACCAACACTGCATGATTGAGTACTTTGAGTACATATTCTGTAAATTCTATGCCACATAGCTTTTCCTTTACGAGAACTGAGGTATTTCGTGGTCATTTTGAACCTTCTTTGTGTATAGATTACACCTAAGCAAGGTTTGATCTCAATGTTTTGGCTTATAGTTAGTGTGAATAATAACAATGGGAAGCTGTACTGGGAAAGCCCTCTTTAAAACCATTCTATAATTGATGCACTTGGTCTTGAGTACGCTCCTTTTATTTGAACATGAAAGTGATCAGTTAGTTGATTGATGATGTTTTGTTTCCTTCTATGATTGCAAACTTATGAGTTAGTTATTCTGTAACATTTCAAATAATTCAACACGGGCTTTTGGTAGGTGTTTAAATTTCATTAGAAGCACTAAATTCTTGTTCTGGACACGTCTGTATGATGAGTTACTCGCTTCCTAGTATCTGTCTGTTTCTGGAATGATAACTCGCCGCTATCATCCATAAAACTTGTAGACACTTTCACATGGCTTGCATGTCAACTCGTGGATATCTCACGTTCAGCGTTGCCAATTGCAACTCTTGCATGCTTTATGATTCTTCTCGGCATTTTTCTGTTGGTTTGTTTTACCTGGTGGACTTGATTGCTGATGTTCTCCAGTCATAGCATTACTGAATCTGTCCTCTACTGATAACCCGAGATCAGGTTAACCAAAGCGAAGTTGAAGACTCTGGCCATAGTCAATGGTGCTGTGTTGTCCAGTTCCTGTGGTCTAACCAAAACACCTGCAAACCTTTCTGTGAAAGTCTTGAACCCTAATCTCCCTTACCTTTCTCTATCTGTTCAAGAAAGCTGCCTATTCTGTCAAATTTTATATGAATATATGCCCCATATCTTACTATGGATTGCTAAAGATATGACTGAATGGCTGCAAACTCAATCTGGAAAATGATGGAGGTTGAATCTGAATATCTCATCCTGTTCAACTCTTTGTGACTAATACCTATTTTTCAGGATTATTATACACTTGCAGCCTTTTGTGGTCCTGAAGTTGTAAAGATGGAGAAAGGTGAAAGCAAGTTCGCATGAATGTATGACTGCTGAGTGTGGTTCATCCATTCTAATGGTCCCCTTCTTCTTGGTCCTTTGTTTTCTTCCCTAACTTTCATTTGTGTGTGTATATGAAAAATTTAGCAGCACCACCACCATTGTCCGTCGCCAGCCACCACATCGCCACGGCCACCATCTCCGGTGGCATCTATCGTGCCACTGGGCACCCACCTCTACCTGAAAATGCACGTTTTCTTTACCTAAAAGCAAGTGACTATTTTGTTTGTCATGCAAAATAAAAGGGTCAAACTATATAAACCATTAAATTGTTGAAATTCGTCCAACTTTGTGAAGGTTTTTCACATTATTGTTGCATGTTTTTCCTCTAGAGGAATGCAGTAAGAAACACAAGCAGTGGCACCTAATGGCCAATGTGAGTGTACCAAATAATTCCTCCACCGTAAATGACTATTTTCATAAATAGTTACAAATCTGCATTTTTTTTCCAAGGAATAGAATTTATGAATTAATTTGGGTCCAACAAGGAGGGGCTCACTCTCTTCATTTGGTGGAACCTCTTCAAGTTTTGTTATTTTCTCTATCTGCCGGTAAAAGACAACACATTAAGACAGAGAACTAAATTGCAGAAAATTCTCCGTATTATTATCCCGGATGATGGGACATTTTTAAGCACTTCAACAAGAACCCCTTCTCTATCTTTTCATTTATCTGCTTAAAATGAAAATAATAACTAAAGCTACCCTTTTGTGCTGAGGCAGATATAAAGGAGAAATAAAAATAATGCAAAATTTCCTTCATGAGTAGGGTTTGTCCAGCTGAACTAAAGCTGGCACTGTATAATCAGATAACCAGTTTTTCTCGAAAGACCCACCGAATAAATTGAAGGGAAAGGGGGAAAAGTGGGGGACAAAGGAATCTACCATGCGTGACTTGCAGTCCAGATTCTTGCAAAAATATTGCAGATATGGGGACACTCTTAACCCACAACCCACCTCAGCTCCTAACTTTTTGTGCCCATATCCATACTGGATGTGATTATTACAGTGCAATGTTGCTTCTCCTTCGTGGCCGAAGAATGCAGATGACAAAGGTATCATTCCATTTCTACTGTATGAGGCTGCGACACTGGGTGTGGCCCCAACCTAAACTTTATTCAGCATTCCTTCCTGTAAACACAGAAAATAGGCTTAATTTGTTTGAGATCAAAGGCAACATGAAGCGAACCCAATAAAGTTTGGCTCTTGAATATGGAAAAGAATTTGGGTTATGTGGTATAAATCAAATTATTCAAATTTGAAAATATTTTTGAATCTAATCAAGTTTAAACTCTTAACTTGGAAAGTTTTTTTGAGCTTAATTAAAATCAAGCTTGAGTTTAAATTTCAAAAATTAGGTTAGAGTCAAGTTCTGAGTGTTTATCAAGTTCAAGTCAGTTCAAATTACTACTGAAACTCAATGATACCGACACCTCTTAACATGTAATTTAGTACCAGAAGCTATTTGATAGCCTCAGTTTTCTTTCTTTCCTTTTTATTGCACATGGTCCTTTTGCCTTAACTATTGACTTGTGGTGTCTACTTGCAATATTCTGATTAATTTGGAGTAAGATAAAGGTTGCAATGAGAAAGGACAGATTCTGACCATTCATTGTCCATGTCATTGCCATTACATGTTAGATGTTTTGCCCTTCAGGTTGCAAGAGTCCGATATAAACAGACAAAAATCCAATAGGATATCAGGGAAATTCTTAGCTCAAGGAAAAATTTTCATCTTTATGCAGATGGGTCTACTACAACATTGTACATAACACATATATACACAAACTCCCCAAATGTTCAACTCATTTTAAGGTTCTGTAACAAAGTAGCCAAAGAATAGGAGCTTACATTTGTGTGAACCTGAGTGTGGGACAAAAATAACCATCTGTTTAGTCCCCCACAAGAGTAGATGCTTGACCTTTGAAATCATCAAATGATAAATTTTCACATATGCACTTTGCAAGTTGTGAGGCTTCTTGATTTAGCTTCTGAGGGAGCCTTCGTAGACTCTGTAAATGATTACCCTTTATCAGAATTTTAACAGCCTGGGCACAACATATGAATAGAAGCAGCAAAAAGAGCCAACGGCGCATACTTCAGAAGCCCACAAGCAGTCGTCTGCCTTGCGGGGAATTATGTGAATGTGGGTCTGACCTTGCCATGGCACACAAAATGACAAGGAGCATCAGTGATCTCAATCCAAAGATTTAAAGGATACAATGGGGCAGTTTTGCTTGATGTCAGAATAGAGAACCAGGAATTTCGAATTTCCAATGGAACTTACATGAAATATGACTTGGCCTGCAGCTACTCCATTGTTAACCAGCATATTGAATGAATCTGCATGTGAAAACTTCTGAGCCAATAAACTCTTCATGTGGGTAGCAAGACAGGCCCAGGCATTTTTTCACAAAACATAATCAAGTGGTGACAGAGTGAAAAGATCAATTTCACAAGCAGATAACGTATAGCAATCATGACACATAATCACTATTTTGTAGAGAAATGGAACTTTAAGGCAAAGCCCTATATATCTTTGGTGGTCCATGGGCATGGAACCATTCAAATCATGCAAAAAAACCTTAAGTCCACTACTCAAACTCACAATCAGCAGCTGAAGACATATGGTAGAACCAGAATAAAAAACGAACATTCATCATTTATAACCAGTAAGATGCCTTTCGAAATATTGGCTTACAAGCTAGCCTCAAGTTAAATTAATTTTCAGGTTCCCAGCATTCAAATATTATCTTGTCATATTCCCACAGCACCCTTTCTAGAAATTTTTATTATTGGGGTGTAGGAGAGCAGAGTATGTTTATCACTTCATTTTGCAGGTCATTCTACAAGGTCTATTTCAAAGTTCAGGGCTCCGAATTTTCAAATTTATCCTACAGGAGAACTAAAATCCACTTATCTAAAGCATCATCAGTTTGTCACATATCAATAATAAGTATGATGGTTGTTAACAAAATCCATCATATAATGCCTAAACTGATCAAAATTTTTGTTCTTTATCAACACAACACTACTGGTGCCAATCAGTGGTTGTCATGAACAGTGCGTTGGGATTTACTTTTAAATTTTCCAGCAAAATTATGCATTAAGCCTTAGGAAAGAACAGATTAGCTTGACTTTGACCAAGGCCTTACATGCACACTCAAATGCAATTCAACACTACCAACATCGAAAGGAAAAATTGAATCTGATTAAGTCATGAGCAATTTCTGAGACAATGATCACGACAGAAGCAATTATCACCACAACAATATCGTGAAGGGAGTGAGGAGATATAAAGCAAAGGAGATCTTAGCCAAAATGAAACCTACCACAGCCTGTAGCTTTCATGACAGCATTGCTGATCAAAGGCACTTTTGAACACATGGCTGCTATTATCTGTGTCATAATATATTAAGTTAGACATACTTAACTTCAATACCACGACTAATATATTAAAGTTAGATATACTGAACTTCAATACCACAACTTTTAACTTGCTGTTGTGCCATTATTCTTTCAAATCGAAGTCAAGGCCAGAACTGAGAACCATCATAATATGCAACAACACAAAACCAGGTATGATCAATTGAACTTAGTGAAGATAAATCATTTGTAACTGATCTATGGATACCAAATAACCTTGCTTAACCATAGAATTGAGGGTGTGAACAAGCTAAGTTTGAGTAGCAACCTGAGCTCAACATCTATCTGAACTCAACTCAACTGTGCAATGAACTCAAACTCGACCATGGGTCAAGTAAAGAACTCGGGTTAAGCTTGGTCCTCGATTAAACTCAAAATATTTTCAAGTCTAATTAAACTCAAATCAAGGCCCACCGCAAAAAGTTAATATAGAGTAATTGACTGAAATAACAATTTTATGCCTCAAACTTGCTCTCACATGCAAGAAGATCTTAACAGTCTTTCCATATCATAAAGTTTGGAAAATGAAGTTAAATGATAAAAAATATTGTAGTACCTAGAACAACTTACTGAAGGAGGGGTTGCATTTAGTAAAGGAAAATGATGTTTTGGGATAAGAAGTGAGTGCCTGGAAGAAAAGGTAAAGATGCAGTTAGAAATCTACACTTCTCAACATATAACAACAAAGGTAAAGAGTACAGGATTGAAAATTCTGAACTTGTACCAACAGACACACCTATGCAACAATAAACCATTGAAACAAAATCCAGCATTTTCACATTCAAAGTTTCACAAGTCATAAAAAGATGCATAGACACTTCAGCAACATTGCTTCATTAGGAGAAACATTTCAACTGAAAAATCCTGCGTATGACAACATTAGGGCCTCAGTTGAAAAGGCCAAGAACGAAAAGAAGCTGTTCTAAAAGATGATACCTATCCAAAATGCACAAGCATGCATCATCTTCATACACCCGTGGTCCAACCAAATACGAACTCTACTCGGACTTCAGAAGATCAATCCGAATCTAAAAGAAATAGCAATTAAGGACAACGAAACACAAAGCAAAAGGGCAAACAGGAGGCAGTACCTTCAAAGCAGAGGCTTCACTGCGAATAATTTTGCAAAAGACGCAATCCTCTGTTCTCTTCACTTCGTCTCGGCCATTGCTATCGAGAGAAGCGCAAGAGAAAGCCGAGAGGCAAGCGGGCGGCATGGTTTCTTGGGTGGGGTTAACGTGGGAAGACAGACGGGTCATACGACGTCGTGCCCGTCCCTCCATTTCTGCTAACCCAAAAGAATACTACAGCAAGGCGTTGTTTGGCGATGAACGAATTTCTTACATGGATTTGACAAAAGGAGGAAAGCCCTTTGACACGAAAAACGGAGAATGGAGAATGAAGGGTGAATTGGTTACGGATAACAGCTTTCTGGTCGGGGAAAATAGGAAAGAATCGCTGCAGGTTGGCTTTCACTTATCAGCCACACAAACAACACACTACATCTTCCTAAAGATGGGCCATGGGTGGCGGGCTGAGCTTAAGGGCCCACTGACGGCGGCGATGTTGGTCTTCAAATTTAGGCGGCTTGAAAATGGCGTAAAAATATAAAAATAAAAATAAATTTTTATAGTATATAATGATTGAGTATATATTTTTTATTAAAAATTCAAACTCTCAATTTAATATTCATTGTGTACTAACATATATATGTAAAATAAGATGCAATTTCATCACTTGACAAAAATTTAATGAATGCATATATAGTAATTGTAAACATAATAGAAAAAAAATTTTAACATAAGTACAAATATTAAGAGCTAATTAATTTCATGCTTAAATTTCAATAAGTTCAAGTTTTAACATCTAGCTTGTAAAATTAAAACAAAATCAAATAACTATAAAAAAAGATTACACATTATTATTATTTAAATAATATTATAAATATGGTCAATACAAATATAGAACTGAAATAATATTCTTTTGCAAAGTAAATTATAATTTTTTAATATATTTAACAAAATAGTATTCATATTCTTCGTAGGTGGGGGATATCATATTCTAAAAGATGTGAATACTCTCATAGTTCTTTGGCCAATGAATGGTTAAAATAAAATTACTTACTAAAATTACTTTTTTGCACTAAACTTAATGTTATACATAAAAAAATGACTTAGAATATAGATTGTAATAAATAATTTTATGAGTTTACAAATGCTCGATGTTAAACATAATATAAAATAAATCATAAGTTAGCATAACTAAATATTTTTCTAGTTGGTTGGATTTTCAATAATAAATACACATTATGATAAAGTGGGTTAACTTGTTATTTTTTTTAAGAAAATATATTATAATAAGTGATAAAATGATTTTGAAAAAATTTTAATGGCTCATATTATTAGAAACAAATTTATTTGGAAACTGAACTTATATAGTATAATTTTTATTTTTTAAAAAATTATTTTGCATTAGTTTTATAATTTTTATTTTCATTTAGTGAAATGACAACCATCTTAGTCGTTTTCTGTATTTATTTTTTTGTAATTTATATTTTTTAATCACAGTTATTGTAATGTTTCCTAATTTTTATTTGAAAAAGTTATGCATAAAAATTTTAAGTTGTAGTTAATATAAACTTTTATTTCTTTTAACATGCATTTATGCATTTTCCAATTGAAAAGACTTAAAAATAGAATTAAAATTTAGTTGGCCAAAATTGATCAAATACTTTTTTGCTATATATAGATATGGATATGCATTATTCAATAATTTTTTTAAAAAAAAATAAAACTTCTCTCAAAATTCTAAAATTTGAGAATTTGGTCAAAATTACATGAATTGGTCAAAGTATACCCTTTCTATTATATATGATATGATTTGGTTAGTTTGCTGTCTATTTCTATATTATTATAGATTGTGTCAGAAAAGAAAATATTGACATATGGGTAAAAACTTACAGTTACTTTGTTTTATTTATTTTTAAGTGTTTTTTTAAATAAATGTCCAAAGATAAAAGAGATATAGAAATAAAAATTTTAAAAGTGTAATAATTGTAATTAGTATTTTGACAGTGAAAAATGATAAAGAAATGACAAATTTTAAAAGTGTAAAATTTGTTTTACTATAATTCTTTTATTCGTTTTATTAATAAACTTCTTTATTTCTCTCTCATTTTGTTACACAAATTTCTAGTTCATTTTGAATTTTCAATAATTTATTTTTATTAGTAAAATTTATTATTAATATAATCATTTAAATTTTATTACCACTATCATATAATTCTTACTGGACAATAAATTATAAGAAATATATATGCAATGTATTTAAAATATTTTTATAATATGAATAAAATGTATAAATTCGTACGATAAATTATATTTTTAAGTTTTATATGCAAGTGTAATATAGAGTGTGCATTTACTATTACTTAAATATTATTTTTATAAGCAACAATTATTTGGGAGTGTGTGTATTTTTGGAAACATAAGTATGAATGAAGACATTGCACGAGTCTAAAATGGCGACAAGCACTAATTAACCAACAAGAAAAGACGTCACTACATTTCAATGAACACGAACAAACAGAAACTAACATTTTAATCGATAATTTTAAAATTTATAAATAAATTTGTGTATAAAATGTGTAACTTTTACTAATTATATTATTATGCGTTGAACCCTTAAAGTAGCTGATTTCAATCATTTTAATAATTTTGTAAAATATCCACATAATAAATTTACATACATACATACATAAATAAATAAATATATATATATATATTGAAACTGAGAATCCAGTATAAAAATGTCATTTGATACCAAATGTAGTTGGACCAAACTGCTTCAAATTTATTTATATTTCATTTCTTTGCCCTTTTTTTATATTTCCTCCTTCTCAATTGAAATTTGATTCGCTATAATTAATTATAAAATTGTTTTGTTACTAAACTTCTTTCTTTTTATCTCATTTTATTACATGAATTTCTAATACTTTTTTAAAGTTTGAATGATTTATTTTTATTATTAAAATTTATTAGTAATATAACCATTTAAATTTCATTACCACTATTATATAATTCTTATTAAACAATAAATTATAAAAAAAAATATATGCAATGTATTTAATATATTTTTATAATATGAATAAAATTTATCCAATCACATAGTAAATTATAAGTTTTATGAGCACACGTATAGGCTATGTTCATTTCCTAATTAGAATGGGGGAGGAAAGTTGGTATGATTTGGGTGGGAATGAAAATTATGTTTGATTTATAAAATTTGAATGAGTAAAAAGTTGTTTTTATATATATAATATGTAATAATAATAAAATAATATGATACCTTATAAGTTTATAAAATAATAAAAAAAATTATGTAAGTAATAAAATTTACAGTAATAAATGTTAATTTAATCGTTAATAAGTACAATAATTAAAAAATTATTAATTAATTATACGAGATAAGCAATATTTTTAGAATTGGACCTGTAATTAAACCAATCAACTTACTAGATTATTGGGTCACTGATTTGACTGGTTCAACCGTTTACAAAACATTGGTTGACCCAGCCATACCATAGTATATTTATATATTCAAACTTATATATTTTCTACAAAAAATTATTTAACAAAAATTATAAAATAAAAATAAATTTCACATAACAAAAAATATTTAGTATTACAAATACATAAATTTCAAGATATAAATCCAAGTTTAATGCATAAATTTATATATTACAAAATAATATAAAAGCAATTCAAAGAATACAATTAAGTAAAATCATAATTAATCCCAATCATCATGGACATCAATATTATCGCCATCATCATCAATTGAAGACCAAAGTTTTGGATATTAATACTTTCGGCTGTCATGATGTCATTTTCTTCACTTGAGATAAACAGTAACATTAAATAATAATTAATAAAAATTAGTAAACAAAAAAAAGTACAAATATTTTTAACAAACCAATAGACAGTTTAGAGTTTAACCCGTCTTCATTTTTAGGCACTTCTTCTTCAAGTATATTTTTCAATTCATCGTAATCAAGTTCACATTTAAGAGTGTCGTCAAGAATCAAAAATTCTATTTTGTCGATGCATTCGTAATCAATAGGATCATTAGATCTTCTATTGCACTTAACTCTATAATAATTACAATTATAAAAATAAAGAAATAATAAAAATATAAATACATTAATGAATTATACAAAATGAAATTAAAATTAATGATAAACATTCATTTTCCTATTTTGCAAACGTAAGTTATAATGTATAAAAACCAAATTATTTAACTATTAATGCTCTAACCTATTTCTCTTTTTTTTTTTTTATGAATGCGCTCAAATACACTTCAATTGTGTTCACATCTTGAAGAAGAAGTGTTTGATTTAATATTCTAATAGTTAATTTTTGCAAATGAGGAGCATCAATCCTAAACAATTTCCACCAATCATCTACAGTTTAATTATTAAAAAATTAAATTAGAAAAAACAAACTATAATATGATATAAAAACAAATATGGTTTACTTGGTCAAGTTGATCTAGCAATGTTCAATGCAGCTGTTCTTGTAAAACTCTTATGTCTATCCCTATAAAGGGATATTTTATTATATACTTTTATTTCTTCATTATTACCAACATTGTTATCAATGTAATCTAATAATCCTTTCAAAACCTTTGGCCTTGAACAAAAAGATTCTTTATATATAGAAAAGTAGGGTTCAAGTAATATGCAGCAGCATGCAAAAATTTACTCGACATCTTATCTCATCTATTATCAATAATATCAATATATTACTGATACAATATTTGTTTATTTTTAAATAATTCCTTATTCTGTATATGCCTCCATACACATAACCCAAAGCTAGTTTTTTATTAGAATCACAAATCATCAATAAACGTATGAATGGAGCGCCAATCCTCACAACAATTGTATAATTATTTTAAAAATTCTCATTCAAAATAATCTGTTTCATTTTTCTTGCAATATTCTTCTTCAAACAATTCTTGAAATCTTGAGATATCATCATGGCTTGTAAATTCTTTTTATGATCATTTAAATTTTTAAGTGCAATAAAAATTGTGGCAAAGCGAGTATCGGGTCTGATAATTTCTTTTCACCCATCTGTTTTCCTTGGCCAATTAAGTGGCTATTTGTTATTGTAAACATAACATGTTACTCTAAATGTAAAAATAACTAAATCCTTAACATGAGTCAATTCACTGATATCTTTTAAGATTAATATAACACAATGAGCAATACAAGATGACCAACAAATGGTTGGATACTTTTGTGAAAGTAATTGACTAACTGCCTTGTAATTGCTTACATTATTTGTGACAATATGAACTACATCACTTGGGCCAGCCATTTCTACAATTTTAGCAAATAAGTTGCACAAATTCTTAGTGTTTGCCTCAATGTCAAATAAATCAACTAACTTGATAAATGAGATTTCAGAGACACAATAAACTGAAAAATTAATCAATGGTCTTTGTCTAAAATCTCTCCATCCATCGCTCATTATTGTATAACTAGTTTCTATCCACTTATTTCTAAAGGAATCGACAATTAACTCAAGCTGTTTTTCAGTATCTTTCAAAAGATTAACATATAAGACATAATAGCTAGGCCTAGTATACCCATGACCCATTGAAACAATTTTACTCATAGTAATTTGAAAGTAAGGAGAATTGTAAGTATTTAATTATATACATGCATCATAAAACTGTAATGCAACTACCATATCAATATCATATATTTTTTTTTACAGTATTATACCGTTTTTTATTTACTTTATAAAGAAACTTTTATAATAGGTTGAGAGGTATCACGAATAACACTTTTGAAGTAACTTTCCAATCCAACTGTATTTTTTCGCTTGCTTGATAACATTCCTACTCCTCCATAAGTTAATACCTTTTGAGATGATGGGGTGGAAATTTCTTGAATATCATCACCACTACATTTGCCAAATACATTTTCATGAACTTTTAGATTGTCCTGTTTTTCTTTTATTTTTTCATTATTTTCTTACAAAGAACCTTAATCATAAACCAAATTTATGATGGAACATTTTTGCAACTTGAAACATTCCCTTTCACTCCAACAAGATGTTGTTTTATGTGATTAATCCCTCTACCCTTGAAAGATGATAAGTAAAATTCACAAATGAAAATATTTCTTCCTTAAGCATTTTTAGTTTCGATGATATATTTTCATGCTATATATTTTTTTTAACGTGGATTGCTTCCACTTCCACTTCCACATGATGGTTTGGCTCATTTACTAGTAGAACAAAAACTCGCACCTTTCATTAAATTATAAAGTAAAAATTTATATATTTAATAAACAAATGTGACACTATAATAATTTACAAACACTATAATGTTCTTGTTCTTAGACTTCCACAATACATAAATCCTAGGACATCTTCCAATTTCCTGGCTTCCTCGTTAATGAGGCATGGTATGACATTACCACCTCCATTGGAAACCATGGCCAATTCACCGAATGAGAATGCTTATGTTAATGTATTCATTGATCAACATATGACTTCCAAATTCCAACCAAACCTTGAAGTTTTCACACTTCAGTATTCAAACAATGGAAGCTCGAATAAAAGAAATGCAGGTTTATAAATTATAATGTCTTCATTAATAATCTAAAAACATGCAAAGAGAAAATTCAGGTTGCACGTATTCAAAGTAAAAATTCTACCCCATTTATTTTTCTGCCTAACAGGAATAATTAACAAAGACTGCATCCATGATCCATGAAGATTACCTTATCAATGAAAAATAAATGCAGTGGTTGAGCACTGGACTGGTTAGTTAAATATAATCACTTTCTTCTACGCTGTCAGTGTAAAATGTTTCAATTATTTTATCATAACAATTAACAACAAAACCAAACATACGCCCCTCACCGCCGGCACTAGTCCACCACCACAAAGCCAAAATATTTCCAACCCTTCAAAGAAGCATAGAACAACTCAAAACCTGTGAAAATTGAAAATCCAGCTCAAATTGAAGATCGATGAGTTGATGAAGATGGCCCAACGATGAGGAGAAGAACAAGGGGTGTTTGGATTGTAATTTCTTCGACGACGAGAAAAAGAATAGCGACAACAATATTCTGTGTAGGCGATGTCACGATGGGGAAGAAGAGGAAGAAGACAAACTACAACGATCAAGTGTGAAGCAACGACACCGACAACGGCAAATTCATCTCTTCAATCGCAAGAAAATATTTTCAAAATTTGAATAAAATTTATAAATTCGTACAATAAATTATATTTTTAAGTTCTATATGCAAGTTTAATAAAGAGTGTGCATTTACTACTACTTTTTTATAAGCAACAATTGTGCGTGTGTATTTTTTAATTTTTTTTTTGGAAACACAAATATGAATGAAGACATTGCATCAGTCTAACATGGCGACGAGCATTAATTAATCAACAAGAAGAAACCGTCACTACATTTCAATGAAAACGAACAAAAACTCAAACGAAGGGCACGGTCAACTTTCTATAAATATATAATACAATCTATATTATTAATTTATTTATATGTGTATGCATTCCCATTCGCTTCTTATGGTTTACAAGGCTAGTGAGATTTTTTTAAAAAATATTAAATTTATATATTTGCCAAAATATCTTATTTCTTTATACACACACAATGAACTTAAACAAATAGAACTAACATTTTAATTAATAACTTTATAATTTATAAATAAATTTATACACATATAAAATGTGTATCTTTTACTAATCCATTCTATATAAGAATGCATGGATACTCCAGAGAAACTACCTTAACAAATATAGAACTACAATTCTATTCATTGAAAACTTCCACTATTCACTACAAGTGTCATTAACTCCATTCATCATGTTCACTCTCGTCTAATATATCAATCAGTAAATATAATTATGCATATTAAAACTAATTGAGTGCTACTTTAAATATAATTATGTATACGTACACAGACTATAAAGTGCGCTACGCCTATATTAATTACTTTTGACTAGTATGATGTTGATTTTTAAAAGTGCCTTTATTGTTACATTATTTTCTTTTTCTCCTTTTTGATTTTTTAATATTTTATCTCTTTAATAATTTTTTTCCTTTTTTTCCTATTAATAAAAATATTAATGTAATTTTACAATTTGAGTACCATTATTTCAAACTTAACTTTTAAATAAAAAAAATATATTTTTTAGTTAAACACACGCATAGAGGGTGTCAATTTAACTAACTAGTTATATTATTATGTGTAGAACCCTTAAAGTAACCGATTTCAATCATTTTAATTAACTTTTTAAAATATCCACATTAATAAATTTATATATATTATTATATAGAAACTGAGAATCCCGAATAGAAGTGTCATTCGATACTAAATGCAGTTGGACCAAACGGCCTCAAATTTATTTATATTCCATTTCTTAGCCTTTTTTATGTTTTTGCTTTTTATTCTTCTCAATCAAAATTTGATTCACTATAATTTATTATAATTTTGTTTTGTTACTAAACTTATTTCTTTCTATCTTATTTTATTATATAAATTTCTAATACATCTTTTAATTTTTAATAATTTATTTTTATTATTAAAATTTAATAGTAATATAATCATTTAAATTTTATTACCACTATTATATAATTCTTACTGAGCTATAATTTATAAAACAAAACACGTGCAATGTATTTAATTTATTTTTATAATATGAATAAAATTCTCGGAAACCCATAATAAGTTTTATATGCAAACATATAGTGTGCCTTTTTTACTACTTAAATATTATATTTACAAGCTACACTTATGTACATGATTTTTTTTCTTGCGAAAAAAATAAATGTGAATGAAGACATTATATAGGAGTCTAACATGGCGACAAGAATTAATTAATCAACAAGAAAAAATCGTCACTACATTTCAATGAACACAAACAAACCAAAAACTCAAACGAAAGGCACAGTCTACTTTCTATAAATATATAAATAGGATGAGAGACCACATATAAGACTAATGAATTGCAAATATATACTATTTTTCTCTCATATTTTTTACATCTGATTTTATTTTTTTCAATTTTTTACACGACTTTATTTTCGTTGTAGTTTCTTACAACAACTAAAATCTAAAAGCTTATAGAAAATTCTACACCTTCATTAAATGCGACACCGTTTACCATAAAATTCTAATAAATAATGTAAAATCTATATTTTAAATATTATTAATTTATTTATATATGTATACATTCCCGTTTACTTCTTATCGTTGGTTTATAAGGTTAATGAGATTTTTTTTAATATTAAATGAACATAGTTGCTAAATATCTTTTATTTCTTTATATACGAATATTTATTCTACTCTTTCAAATTATTTAATTCTCTTTCCTTTATTTTAATTCGTTATAATTTTTTCTTTCTATCTCATCTCATAATTTTAGTTTATTTATTCTGTCTTTTCAAGTTTCCTTCTTCTTCTTATTTTTTAAATAATAACAAGATTATATAGAACAATTATGATTAATTCATTTATTAATAATGAACACTCCACACGTCTCTTATCACCAGTACTCTGTGTGTGTGTGTGTGTATTATACGTTAAAGATTTCAAATTATTAAATCATTTTTATACCCTTTTTTTTAATTCCTTTTTTCCTTTTTGTCCTCTATTTCTCCTTTCTCTTCTAATTTTTTAAATATTTTCTTTCGTCTTTTCTCTATCCCTCACTCCCATTTTTTCATTTTCTTATTTTTATTCTTTTAAATTTAATTAATTTTATTTCTGTTATGAATAAAATATAATAATTCTATATTTTATCCTAGTTAGTAAAATCACCTCATTTATAAATGCTTTTCTAAGTGTGAGAATTTCAATAGTATTAATTAATAACAAAATAATAATTATTTCCAAATTCTATCTTGAATTGTAAGACAGAGCATCAATAATAATTATCAGTCTACACCAATGGAGCAACTTAGGTCTTAGATGTTTGAAAATAATCCATGTCTTTAAATTTGTCGTCATTAAAGTGCCAACCAAATAGGACACAATCGTCGATAATTTCAACTTTCACATTATTCATGATTTTATGGATCTTATTCACACACCTCTATTATTCAGCACCAAACCCCAAGTGATTGGTCATGATTGTAATCTTTAGTCCCCCCAAATTTCCAACCAAAAAATCAATAAGTTTGAAAAATCATCTTATGAGCACAACAATGTTTAAAATTGCATAATTGGAAGTACATGAATTGGAAAAAAAACCCTGAAAAAATGAAGATGGATCGATTCAATGGAATGTGGTCAGCCTCCACTTTGACAGGTAGCCAATTGCCAAAGTGGCAATTACTATGCGCAATTGTTTAATAGATTTGTTATGATAATGATAATGGCTTTATTTGTCTCAATTTTACAAAATAACTACACACTTTTCAATTATACTTTAGATTTTTACTTTTCTTTTATTTTTTCATATATATTTTTTAAAATACATAATAAAAAAGTAAAACAAATTAAGCCAATAGATTCGGGCTATCCTAGCCTCTTGTGTATGATTAAAATTGGCAACCAAATCTAGGGACGAGATACCCTAGTAAATTTATGTAAACAAAAAACGTGACTCTCTTGAAAATAATATGCTTGTTCAAATATTAAATAATAATTTCAATAGTCAACAACTACTTTTTAGATCATATTTATATATATTGTCTTGTTTAATTAATTTCACATATATATTGTCTTTTTTAATTTAATTTCAACTAAATCTCATATTATCATATATATATTTGCATTAATTTTTTCAAAATACACATATTCAAACACTTTATCTAACAACGTTACTTTTTATATTTTTTAATCTTTTCTATTTTTTTTCCCTTCTTCTAGAACCTGTCTGACTTCTGCCTTTTTTAAAGGAAAGAAAATGAAATCTAACGGCAGCGTTGTTAGCATTCTGTATTCTCTGTTCCCCACTCCAAAATCCAAATTCCTTGGCCAGCAAGAAAATTTCGACACAAGCCAAACGCGCCTCCGGATGCAATTTGCCGCAAGCGTGTACAAAGAGCGTGACCCTTCAGATTCTACCTCAGACCGCGCATTCCGCACTTTGTTTCCGCCTCTCTCCGAACAAAAACGTTCCACCAAAATATTGCGTCTGTAATCAAATTCTGTATACTCGATCACTACTGCTTGAAGCTGCCGGTCGCCGGACATCTCCGCCATGCACGACGGAAGGCACGACCGCAGCTGGCAAGATCTGGAGTTGAAGAATTTGAAGGTGATATCAGCACTCGGCCGCGGCGCAAAAGGCATGGTGTTTCTCGTTCAGACTGAAAAAGGAGAATTGCTTGCGCTTAAGGCAATCTTAAGATCTTCTATAGAGAAGAAGAAGCTTGCAAGCACCAGCACCAGCAGTGGCAGTGGTAACGAGTACCGGAGAATTTGCTTTGAAAGAGACGTGCTTGCCTCCTTCGATCATCCGTTGTTGCCAAAGCTTCATGGAGTTTTGAGAACTGATAAGATCGTTGGATATGCCATTGATTACTGCCCCGGACGTGATCTGAATTATCTGAGGAAACGGCAAACTGAAAAAACGTTCTCCGACGATATCATAAGGTAATTTATTGGTTGCTTTTTGACCTTTTCTGTTTCCTTTTTATTTTGAACAGTTATCAATTTCTTATCGCGGGATAAAAAATTTCAGAAAAAGATTTTAGAAGAATAAATCGGTTATATACAAAATTGAATCTCACGTAAATTGACAAAAAAACCGTCTGATTTTCAGATTTTACGCCGCGGAGTTGGTTCTTGCGTTGGACTATCTGCATAACTTCGGCATCGTTTACAGAGATTTAAAGCCGGAAAATGTGATGGTTCAAGAGAACGGCCACTTAATGCTGGTAGACTTCGATCTCTCAACAAAACTCTCTCCGAAATCCCCCGAAATTCGTTCGGTATCACCCGAACCGATGCTGCAAATCAAACCGAAAAAGAAAAAGAAATACGCTTGTTTCTTCATGCGCCCCGACTCGGAAATGTCCCCCGAGGACTGGGTCAAACGGGAGGAAATCAGATCGGACTCACCGAGTTCCGAGTCAGAGTCGGTGGAGAAGTCGAAATCGTTCGTCGGCACGGAGGATTACGTGGCGCCGGAGATGATCTTAGGCCACGGCCACGACTTTTCCGTCGACTGGTGGTGCTTCGGCGTCATGCTTTACGAGATGCTCTACGGGACGACGCCGTTCCGCGGCTCCACCCGGAAGGAGACCTTCTATCGTGTCATAACGAAAGCCCCGGACCTGACGGGGGAGCTGACGCCTCTGAGGGACTTAATCGGAAAATTACTCGAGAAAGATCCGCGGAAGAGGATTTCTGTCCGCGAGATCAAGGGTCACCATTTCTTCCGGGGCGTTGATTGGGACTCGATTACCGAAATGCCCCGACCGCCGTTTATTCCGGAATTAACGGACGTTGAGGCCGTTGAGGAGAATAAGCAGATTGACGTGGAGAATTATGTCCAGAGGGTGTTTCAAGCTGGGGAGGACAATAAAGCAGAGAATAGTAATAGAAAAGAAATATCAGGCAGTAGGAATTGTGAGGAAAATAGGAATAAAGATGTGTGGGTTAACAATCACAATCATCCCAGACAAATTCAAAATGACAATTTTCTAGTTTTTTGACTCAATTTTAAATGTGACTTCAGTAACAACGGAGCAGAAATGAATAGATATATGTTAATTTAAATTATTACCTGATTATTCTGTATTTCTTCAGGGTCATGATTTGTACTTTTTAGCCCTCATATCTGCATGAAATTAGTTTTATTTTTTTTATAATTTATATTTTTGTTTTTATAATTGGTGCTGGTTGCTTTAAGACCATAATTTTATTCTATTATTATCTAAGAGAATAAAAATTTTACTACAAAAAAGTGAAAAGAAGGAGGAATATGGCACTTTATGAGTTCGGTAGGCTATGCATGGCTCTTAATTTCCACAGGTTATCTCTGCAACCCAATTTTCAATTCCAAACTTCTTCTCAAATTTCATACTACTAAATATAATATTCAACGTCGTTTTTATTCAAATTCAAATTAAAATATTACTTATCTCATGTATATAACAAATTAATTATTTTTAATCGTTACATATATTTATAATCAAATTAATACTCATATATATATATCATACATATACTTATATTTATTTTTATTTATACCCTATAATATAATTATTATCTTTATAAATTATTATATCATTTGATCATTATTTTATATTCTATACATATATTTAAATAAATGATACTATTCATCCAATTAAAACATTCTTTTCAAACATATTACTCATTTAAATACAATTCATATCAAACATCATATTCAACAAAAACCTGTCTGTCTCCCAAACATAGTCATAGGTTTTATTTGAAAGACGGGGTTTAGTGGGAGAAGATATTTGATAGGAATTGTGTTGAAATGAATAATATGTTTAATCGTAAAATTTTAATGTTTGAAAATTTTTGAATTATTTAAATATATGTATAAAATATTTAATAATAATTAAATAATATAAAAGTATATAAGGATAATGATCATTAATTAATTTAAGATATAAATATATAAACATGAGCGTGTGAATGTATAGATATATGTACTGATTTAATGGTGAAAATAATTGCAATAGTTGATGAATAATTACTTAATTATATAAAAGATGGAATATCTAAATTTGAATTGAAATTTTATTGAATTGTATATTTGAAAGTTTAAAAATTAGTAGATTGTGTAGAGATAAAAAGGTAGGAAATAAACATAATGGTAGTTTTTCATCAAATCATATTTTAAACACACCAAACATATTAACTAATAAAAATTTTATTTAAATTTCCAATTAATTTATTTCTCTTTATATATATACACACTCTTTCAAACTTTTATCATTATATTTATTAATAATTAAATCGACACTTGAATATACATAACATATATATTTACACAATAAAAACTAGTTATCATCCAATCATTATATATATATATATATATATATGACAATACAAATTTCAATAAATTAAATTTTTATCCCACTAAAATTTTACAACTAAGTATAAATTTCATCTTCGTAAAACTCCAACCAAACATAACCTTAGGCATTGTGCGTTAAGAATATGCCTAGGATGATTTTATCATGACAGGTGTTCGACTGATATTAGTGATTTGATTTGTAGCATCTCATGCTATTATTCGCCTATAGTATCATATATAGAGTGTGGAATTACATTAAATATAATTAAAAGCATTTTTTTTTATTACACTAGCATTCTCACAAGTCACAATCATGTAACACTCTTTTTCATATTTACCAGCACAAACACGTGGTATCTCGTGAAAAATATAGTTGTCAAATCAAAGTGCAGAATACATTGTTCAGCAAAATGCGACTTCAGGGTTACTTTCAAAGCATTTATCATCTTATCATAAAATTGATTGCTTCGTGCTAATCACAGTTGGCGGATTGCGACAATCGTTGTAAGTTTAGCTTAACAACTTATTTATTTATTTATTTGTGTAAGCTACCCTCTGATGGAGCTTTGTTTGGAAGAGGGCCTCTGTTGGAGGATGGTGTCTAAGGAGGGTTGTATTGAGTTGAATAATTTGTTTAATCGTAAGATTTTAATTAATTAAAAATTTTAATTTATTTAAAATATGTATAAAATATATAATAATAATTAAATAATATAATAATATAAAATTAATAATTAATTTTTTTTTAAAAAATATATATATATAAGAGTATGTATGTAAATATATAGACATTGATTTATTTGTGAATAAATTTAATAATTAAAAAATAAATAATTAATTATATATGAAAGTTGAAATTTATATTTAAATTTAGATGAAAAATTTATAGAATAATCTGTTTAATTGTGTATAGAAGTAGAGTAACAAGCATAGACAAAATTGCCGCCCTATGATGTTTGACACCTCATCGCTCAAAATAAGATGTCATCTGCTCGTCACTTTTAAACAATGTACTACTAGCATTGGAAAATCTTTTAGAAAATATGGCTATGTTTGGGAGATGGGTTTTTATTTGATATGTTGTTTGGTAATAGTTGCCTTGAAATGATTAGTATTTTTAGAAATAATATTTTAATGAGATGAGTAGTATAATTTATTTAAATATATATATATATATAATATATATAATAATTAGACGATGCGATAGTTTATAAAGACAATAATTATGTTATAAGATATAAATAAAAATAAATATGAATATATATATATATATATTGATTTAATTGTGAATCGGTATAATGATCGAAAAATAATTAGTTAGTTATATATACGAAAGAGAAAAATTTTGAATTTCAATTTTGATGAATATGTTGTTGAATGATATGTTTAGTAGTATAAATTTTGAGATGTTTTATAGTTAAAAATTAGGTTCCAAACATAACCTATCTATCGTGTCCTTCTTTCCCCTCTCTAAACCCATATGCCCACACCAATTCTACTTTAAAAGATCTTTCAAAAAAATTTCCTCCGTCCATTAAATTACATAAACAGTCATTACCAATATTTTGTTCCAATTATATGTCACATTAATAGTAAAAGACACACATAATAATCTTTCACATCACACAACAATCATCATTTATCATTTAAGAACATCATTATTATATTTTTACTCACAAAACTCGTTCAATACACACACTTAAGCTATTTTCTCTCAAAAATTATCTCACCATATCTATAAATATCAAATATCTTGTTATCAGTCGCGCTCTAATGTCCCCAAAACTCATCACCATGAAAACTCAGGCATTTAATGTGAAGGCGCCACAAGACTTCATCCTTTAACATGTGTACAACAATGGAGTGGCCACAAAATGATTACAATCCTCCATGATTGAACCTCAGAGTCACAAACACAGCAGTTCCTGCTTTCATATATCCTGTATGATGAAACCATCTAATAAAATATCATGAACCAATTAAGCCCATGCATAAAGAATTCCAAGATTTTCAACCATCAACTGTTTCATAAACACTACAGCAATCAATACAAAACATGCTTGTTCCCATTTCTAAAATCAGAGCACGCGTTGTTTTCATAACAGTAAGGTGCTTTGCATATTGTTTATAGTTGTTAGGTTTGTGGAAGTGGGGTGGCCTATTCCCACTGACTGACTGACCGATCTGCTAGGGTATGTTCGGAAGCCCCTTTCAACCCCACAAGGCTTATCAAATTTTATACTATTAAATATATTACTAACAAAAATTTCATTCAAATTTGAATTCAAAATTTTTGTTACTTGTATATATAACTAACAAATTATTTTTTAATTATTACATTTATTCACAATCAAATCATTATATATATATATATATATATACATACAAACACTCACATTTATATTTACACACACACACACACACACACACATATATATATTTATACCCTACAAACTAATTATTATCCCTACTTACTGTTACATCATCTAACCATTATTATATATTTTTGATATATTTATAAATAAAAATTTAAATAAATAATACTATTCATCCCATCAAATATTCCTTCCAAACATATTAATTATCTTAATACAACTTTTACCAAACATCATTCATTACCAAGACACCCCTTCCAAACATAGCCTTAGGGTTCAAGCCTCTAGTAAGGTTGAAGAAAGATAAATTAATCTAAATGATGAATCAAACCACATCTTATGCATGGAGAGTTTTAAGGGTACGTATTTATTATTATTGTGCCTATGCTTTTGGGGCAAAGTATGGTTTCGCTTAACAATGCCTCAATCTCTACCTCATGAGAAAAGGGTTAATATTTTAGGTTAGACCCTTACCATGCACCATTAATCAGCAATATTTGATGGGTGGTCTCATAAAACCCATAGGGACATGTTCCTACAACAATAAATACTCTAAATCCTAAAACCTAAACTCTAAAACTATAATTCGATGAGATCAAAATGAAATGAAACGGCTTTGTTTAGGGTTTGGAGTTTACGATTCAAATCATGGTCGAAGCAAAATTGGCACAAATATTTAAATCATATAAAGATAAGAAAAAGAAAGAGATAAAAAGAGTCATTTCATTGAATAATATGTTTGGAAATGTAAATTTTTATAATAAAAAAAAAATAAAGGAGGGAAATTTGCGTCGGGCACAAGTAGTTTGATTTTTTCACTGTGTTAGTTGAAGCACCTTAAAATCTTTTCACATCACACTGCGTTGAGAAGTTCCATATGCAAACAACTTCTTGAGGTCCATTCTTCTATATTTGTCATCTTTTCTCAAGTAGTTGAAGGACAATTCTGGTGACTTACTTGAAAGGGGGACAAAGTTAAGAAGACGTTTTTACATTGTGTGGTCAAATTTGTTGGGACATAGCCAGGCTATGAATTTTCCATTTAAAGATTGTTGCCCAAGCGCCATTTAATTTTCCAGCAGACTTAGAAATGAGATGGAAACAACGCGGCACCGATATTTTAGTTCCACATTTATCGCCCAATAACAAATATGTGGGGGCCGTTTTGGATGACCCAACAAATATTTTATAAGTTATTTGATTCGGTCCAATCCAGCAGGCCCATGGTTAGAATGAATACAACTTAATTTTGCAATACAAAAATCTACGGCTTTTTCGAAAGCATATTACAGTGAAAAACAAAATTGGCATTAAAATTTAAGAAGAATGTGGAAATAAATGAGAAAAGGGTAATAATAATAATTATTTTTCCAAATGCTATGTTTAAAAGTATAAAATTTGATGGAATAAAGATAAAAATAAATTTGCATCCAATTATGGCATACAACTTTAGTTCTTTCAAGATGAGACCAAACTCCATGACATCAAGTGATTATTAAATACAGTCCTCACGGGACTTTCCAATGGTTTAAATTTCATTTTTTTTTTTTTAAATTGGGAAGTCATGGGTTTAAATTCCTTAGATAAAGTGTGTGATTTTGGATATGCGAGTTTTAAAAAATTATTTAAAAAATTAACTATTCATACCAGCAGTTAGGGCACTCTGCACTATGTGTGTAAATAAATTTTAACATGTAATTTATCACGGCCACGTTTGGAATGGAGTTTTGGAGATAAAGGGTTTTTGATGAAAGTCGTGTTGGGTTAAATATTTTGTTTAAAATAAAAATTTGATAGGACGAATGGTATTGTTTATTTATAAATTTATAAAACATGCAATAATGACTAACTTGTAAAGATAATGATTAAATTATTGGGTGTGTGTATTGATTTAATTGTAAATATTTATAATGATTGTAAAATAATAAGTTAGTTAAATATATAAGAAAAGAAAATTTTAAATTTCAATTTAAATAAAAATTTTATGATTTAAAATGTTTGGTTGCTTCAAATTTGTAAGATAACAAAATGTCTAGAATTTGGGTAACTGACTTGGGGCATATGTACATATAAATTTATCTTCTTATAATAAAAATATTTTAAGACATATGCCATGTCTATTTTATTCAATTATATTGGGTATTTATTTTATTTTAAAATTGATCACATAACAAAATTACATATTTTTAGCATGCGTCAATTTTAATAAAATATAAATGATTATATTTCAATAGTAAAAATAGGTCATAAAAATTTAAATTGCATTAAAATTTATAAAGCCAAGGAAGAAAAGCTCAAGCAAAAGACAATACTAGATTATAACATAAATCACTTTTAGTTGAGAATGATGGAGAAAAAAAAAGAGAGAAATATAAAGAAAGGTATAAAGAACAGAAAAAAAGGGTAAAAAAATAAATAAGAAATGGATACACTAGTCTGTTAACTTTGGAAACTAAAGGCATACCCACTAAATATATGTTAGTAAAATTGGCACACACAATGTGTGTGTAAAATAAATTATAAAATAATTGTATTTTAAATAATAGAAATAAAATTATTTAAAATATATAAATATTTAAAATAAAAAATAAATAAGGATAAGAAGAAATTGAAAGTGAAAAGTTCGAAAAGAAAATACACATAAAGATAATTAAACGAAAGGGAATTATAAGGAATATAATTAAAAACTAAAGGTAAATATATAATAATTTTACATTATGAAACTAAAAGAGTAAATATGTGATTTTACTTATGCAACCAAAATGGTGGTCTGACACTTAATAAAATAGTATAAATTATCTATACTACATTATTAAGAATTAGGAGCTAATTTGGTTGAACACAGTAAATTTAAAACAATGCTCTTAATTAATAAATTTACACTCTTGCCCTTAAAAGGACCAAACAAGCTAAACTATAATTATCAATACACCATTACTTATTTTTCTGTGCTACATATCTATACTTATCTATTTACAATCTTGTACTATATTATTATTTTAATAAGAATTTTTAGTTATATCAAATAAATTTACGCAGCTACTCTCATATTCCATACTCTTTACGTTTTTTTATCATTTTCTTCTCTCTTTTTATATAACTTATAATTTATATTTATATGTTTACTCAAATTTTATAATTTTTAATTTTTTTGATCTTTACACCTTTTGATTTTAAATATTTTTGCATAATGCAAAATTATATGATTTTTTTAATTCAATTTTTCTTTTTTCTTTAAACTTTTTTTATTTGTGTATTCTTTCAAAATTTATCTTTTTTGTTTCAAAATCTCTTGATATTTCTTTATTTTATTATTTTAAATATTCTTTCATATTTTCTAATATTGAATAATTCTATTTTTATTAATTAAATATTATAATTTATAAATAAATTCACACAGTGTGCAAATTTTATTAGTATATATAATACACCTTCACTAATCATTACTACTTTTTTGATGAAACGAAAAGATGACTGCACAAAGTTAAAAAGACTAATTGCTTATTTGTATCATGACCTGAAAATTTGGTCTTGCATGGCGACGGCAGGCTTGGGCTGAAATTTAACAATTGTGTTACGACAATTTTAGCAATGACTCCACAATAACATTAGACGTCACTAAATGGTCAATTTGCTTCATTAAAGGAAACTGGTTTCATGGGAATGCAGTTGGTTAAAAGTCATGTGCTTGGAAATTGACTATCGTTTTAAACAATCTCAAAAAATGATTTTAATTTATTAACCCAGATGCTAAGAAAACTCTACAAGTCTTTAGCAATCCAGACTCCAGGAAGAAAAGGGACTGTTACCAACCTTCTTCTCAACCACCACATACCAAAATGTTCAAAAGACGTAACTTAATCACTAGGAGGGTGTCTGGGCGAGTTGATAAATTTCACAAACCATCTTCTCAAATGTTTAAAAACTTATAAACTTCTCATATACGCTTTAATAATTATTTCGATAAGAAAACTTATAAATTTCAAAAATAAGATGTTTAAAGAGTTTATAAACTATTTAAAAATAAGTTAACTATTTTTAACTTATTTTTAAACATCTTACTAGCAACTTCATTTATATATTTAAAATAACATAAATACTATTAAATTATATTTTATTAATAGTATTTATATTATTATTATTACTATTATTATAATATCAAAAAAATTATAATAAATTATAATCATAAATTTCAATAAAACTTATAAGATTATACCATTAAACACTTTTTAACTTATTTTTAAAATAAAATTTATGAACTTGTAAACTCCAAAAACATTTTATAAACTATACCATTTTACAAGCTCTTAAAAATGAGTTTACCAAAATGATAACCCTCCAAGTCACAATAACTTACCCGGCATACATAGTTTCCGACATGCCCATCTGGTTTTTTTCTGGTATCAAGCGATGAAGTCTCATGGAGGGTCAGCCTAATATTATAAAACTTGTAATATTACATGGTACAAAACATTGATTTAGTTTATGCTGTTCGTAGTAATTTTGAGATTGTTTAATTCACTTCCATTTTCTTCAACGTGAAACTCTTCTTTCCTAGAGTAACGTCCGTACCTCAATATATGTGTATTTTTTCTTCATTTACTGCCATTTTCATATATTTAACTTGGTAAAAACTAAAAATTAAAATCTAAGGGGCAATGCATTGCATATGGTATAGATTCGACATCATAAGTTACAGCACCCACAATGCATGTTGTTCCAACTCCTAAAGGAACAAGAACTAAGCAATCAGTAATCAAATCAATACCAGGACAATATAAAGACGGCATCCAAGGAATCTGGCTTTAAAATTGAGAAATAATGAAGGAGCTGAAGCATGAAAGACTGATAGCAAAATGTCATCGATTGTCTAATTGAAAAGGTATGCCATTCATGACACATGGCTGCAGAGGGACTATTAAAGACAGACAAAATAGTCCAGTAAATCTTCCTTTTAATCTCCTGATTACTGGCCAAATGTAAGAGAAAAACAACAGCTACTGACAGTTTACTCGTCCTCCTGACTGCGCAGCCTAGCCAATTTGTTGGTCACAACAATATCCAATTGTGCAGCTCGTTCCACAATATCCTTTCGTTTCTTGGTAGACACATTGTGAGCTATCTCAGCACAATATGTCCTGACACAGAAGGAATCAAAGGATTAGCATAGTTTCAATTTACATTACAAAAGATGAGAGTTTGAATAGACTGAAAATTGCTAAGGAGATTATCAAACCTATTGTGCATCATCAAAACTTCCAGGTCTTTGACATTGTGCACAACAAACTTCTTGAATCCATTGGGAAGATAATGGCGAGTCTTCTTGTCTGAACCATAACCAATGTTTGGCATCAGGGTGCACCCTTTAAACTTTCTCCTGACGCAGGAATCAATGCCCTTCGGCCTGCGCCAGTTGGGCTGCCACAATTAGAAGGAAAAAAAAAAAAAAGATTCAGTTAGATACGTTAACATCTTAACTCTGACCAAATGATTGACCAATAAAATAATATGGCCAATGAACAGTGTCCAATCAAACTTGTTGCAAGCTTCCCTTTTAGAGAAAAAAAGGTCATCAGCAAGAGCTGGACTCACTCAATAGACCATTTAGTAATTATAAACAAAGGTCATAGTCTCCTATATTTTAGATGCACTTCATTCTTTTTCACAGATCAGCTACAGATCAATGCTTTATTATTGCAAACAGGCAACAACACTAAATTTGCACATAAACAGGACAGGACTCTTCCAAAAGCTTCTGACAATTCATATGTGAATATCATACACCAAACTTTTCCCATCGAAGAAAAAGCCCATAAGCCAAATTCGAATTGTGCAGCATCAATAATATAATTGCTAAGCAAAACAGACACTGAATAACCTTCACGGAGACATAGCGATCACTCTGGTGCCTCTTGAACTTCTTGGTTCGCTTCTTAACAATCTTCTTGCTGAGCAACGGGACAGCCATTGCTTCTAAAACAGAATGCTTACAATTAGAAGCTCGTAGAAAGAATGTAATTCAACCAACACAAATTCTCAACAGTCAACACAATATATTGTCATCTCTAAACGTCCCAACAATTTTCAGCAACTAGCAAAATGCATTTTGTCAAAATAAATATATCCAAGTTGCAACTCGTATACAGATGGATTGGCTCCAGGTATCAGATAAACAAATTCAGCGCCCCACCGACATAGAAAGCAGTACATGGCTAAACACAATAATTTAGGCATGATTCACTAGGGACAATTCATAAAATTCAACAATACAGAAAAGAACTCCGAGGATTCCACATTAACACCGCATGAATCTTTCATCTAAACAAAATTTAAAAAAATTAAAATAGGCTTCACCTTGAAAATTGAACAAGCAAACTTAACAAAGTAAACATGGAAGATATTACTACGGCAAATGGAAGCCTAACACAGTAAATACTGAAAGCAAGACTTCAATTCGAACCTAGCCGGACGGTGGCGCAGCGGCTGGTGGCTCCTCCTGCGTGGTAAGACAAAGAGCTGTGGTGCGACGATGATGAGGCGCGACGTTAGGGTTTTGCTGTGGTTTTATATTGGGCATGGGTTTTTCAGGCCCAATTATACAGATTTCAGCCCAGTATTCGAGGACTAAGTTAAAAGCCATGCTGTGAGATTTGTTTGATTGGGCCCGACAAATAAATTAATCCTGCCCAGTCGTAAATATTAAAATGCATTATTCGAAAAAGCTACTTTTTATATAAATAATGTTTTTGAGATTACTTTTAGTCGATTACTAATTAGAAGTTTTGAAAAAGAAAATAAATTAAAATTTGAACTAGAAATAATAAAGTTGGAAGAAGAAGACATATAACTTCAAATTGATAGATGAAAGTATTAAAATAAAATATAATGACTATGAGTTTTTGAAGAAAAGTGAAACTTGTGAAAGGATATAGTAAGTTTAAATAAACATCAAAGGTATTGCACAAAATAGATTTTAAGATAAAGAGCAATTATTTTAAGTATTTCATGCTCTATATTGTAGTAGTAATAACAACAACAACAACAATAATAACAATAATTTTCTTCTTCTTCTTCTTCTTCGTTATCTTCCTGCCAAACACATTAATTAAATTAAAATACAAAAGTATGTCAATTTCATTTACAATCGCGGCGTGCATGGTGGGAAGCTCAACCAAAACACTAAATTTCACATTAATACAAAAATAATTTTTTTATTTGCATACGAATTATCCGATTATATATGTAATTGACAACAAAAGGCCAAGAAAAAAATATATAAATGTTCTCTATGTAATTGCGTAAATTGGCCAATTTTATTGTTCCTCTGACTTGTTGCACTGTTAAGCGTTAACTATAAATACACAAGAAGTGTTAAGAACTTGTCTCCATTGTTTCACTTTGTTAAGTTACTTACTTTGGCATCAAGAACAATTTTTAGTTAATAAATTACTCAAATTAAATGCCTGTTTTATACAAATTTGATTATTATCATGACTCCAATAAAATGGGATAACGAAAGGACCAGTTGACGTATAGGTAAGACTTAGGAATGGCTTTTGTAATGAAACTCGGTTATACCTAAATTCAATGGAAATTGTGGCTTGCACTCAATTTTTTGTTGCGTTAGTTTCTAAATTGGTTGAAGAGATGAAACGTAGTGATAATAATTTTTTTTTTTCTGTTAAAGGTTAAATCAGTTTTCGAAGAAAAGAAATTGAGTCAAAATTATTGCGGATGTCATGTGGTTTGCGTTTATACAAAATAAGACAATGAAATACTTACAAGTTAGATAGACGCATTAAGAAGGTAAAAACGTTGGAAATTTCTTTAATACTCGATAAAATTTGAAATCCATTTCCAATAAAGACTCTCCCGAACCAAAGATTGTAATAAAGACCATTTAGTCTACCACATTGGCTTCTTCATTCAAATGAAAATTCCTTCAAGTTATCTTCTTCATAACTATCACATTCTCTACCTCCCATCCTCCCTTCTCATCTCTCCTGCAAGTTCAAATTTCCAGTCAAACCCAACCAACCCCATTGTCCAATGAAAAAATGCCACCTCACCCCTCTTCTTGCCAAACATAGGTACTCCCCAAACGCTTCTCTAACCCATTCACTCTCTATATATCCCCCCTCCATAGCCACTAGCAGTCTCTCATACACCACGCGTTTGCTCCAGACATGGCAGCTTCCTCCTTCCTCCTCATCGTCGCCGTGGCTGTCCTAGCCCCTCCGGCACTCTCCCTCACCTGCACGTCGCAGAAGTTTCCTCAGAGCACCAAATTCGCAAACTGCATCGACCTTCCCGCGTTGAAGGCCTTCCTCCACTGGACCCACGACCCGGCGGCGAAGCCCAACCCCACGCTCTCCATTGCATTCATTGCCCCTCCGGCGAAGCCCGACGGGTGGGTCGCGTGGGCCCTCAACCCGGCGGGCTCGGGCATGCTGGGCGCCCAGTCGCTCGTCGCTTTCAAGGGCGACAACGGATCCGTCGTCGTGAAGACGTACAACATCTCCTCGTACGGCCCCATTGCCGAGTCCAAGATCTCGTTCGAGGTTCTCGACAAGCGGGCTGAGTCTTCCGGCGGCGAGATGAGGATATTCGCCACGCTGGCGCTGCCGCCGAGGCAAACGGAGGCGAACCAGGTCTGGCAGGTGGGATCGTCGGTGAGGGACGGTGTGCCGGTGAAGCATGACCTGTCACCGGACAATCTGAGGTCGAAGGGCAAGCTGCAGTTGGATGATAAGGCGGATGCGCCAAAGGGGGAGGTCCCGGCGGCGAGCCACGGCGGCAACGATGCAGGAGGAAACTCAAGGGTGGTCTGTGGGGGTAGCCTTGGGATGTACGGAATTTTGGGTCTACTTGGGATTTCTTTTCTTGGATTTTAGATGATTTGGGTTATAAATTATTGATGTTTTATTGTGGAGTTTCATGGAAAATAATATTACAAGTAGAGCTTGAATTATGTGTTGTGATATTTTTGTGTATGCATAATTTTATCATGTTTGGAAGTAGAAAGATTTTCAAGATGATATGTTATTCTTACCCATTCGTATTATTATTTATTGTGTAAGAATGTGCAAAAGCATGGGAGAAAATGTAGTGACTAATTTAAAAGATCATTTTAATTTTAAAAAAAATCCATAACACAAATAAAAGTTTACAAACTTCAATAATTGAACCTAATAGTGGAACCCAATGTTGTCTACTCCAACTTTACCAATGCGTGCAAAAATTACCAGTGATCACTGTGTTTCCCACTTCTTTTTGTGATAAACAATAATGTTGTCCTTCGAATTTAACCTTTTTTTTTTATTACATATTACATGATTGAGATTAAGCATCTTTTTGGCGTGAACAAGAAACATGTCATGAATTTGCCTCGCTCTTCATGTTTGTTAACTCACATCGGCCGCATTACGGGTGTGTTAAAAACTGACCTTAATTGGGTAATCGAACTGTCAAATCATCAACCAGTCAGAAATACGACTTAAAAATCGAAATAGCCTTAAAACCGAGTAAATTCGAAAAAAATCATTGTTAAATCGCTTAACTAAAAAAATCAGTTCATTAAAACTAAACAATTCAAATTGATAAATAAATAGATTCTCTCTTGTAGTCTATATATCCTCAATTTTTTTTATATAAAAAAAATTATGAATTAAACAAATTGTATTTCGAAATGTCCAATAGTTTTGCCACAAAGACACATATTAAATATACGGGACTTTATCAAAAATTACAATACTTTGATTACATATTTTAATAAAATGCCCCTCTATTGTATATTTTTACATTTTTATTCACTGGATTGGCAACTTTTGTTTTTTTTTTTTTTTGTATTTTTATTATACTAGTACCATATATTCAATTATTAAAAGTCATAAAAAGTTTTTAAAGTATATTCAAGTATTTTTGTTAATATGCATTTTTTAGCATATCCTATGATATCTATAATATAAATATAACATTCTCAATTCAATCAGAATTGAACGACTAACCTCTAAATAGATAAATTCCTTAATTCAATGACCGATGCATTTTTTAATTAAAACTCCGGTGCACATGCACTGCTTAGGTCAAACTAACAGGGTGGTGTGAGCAAGCAGGATAATCTTTTGTGAGCTTTATTTTCATCAACAATGGCTGAAAAAATAGTAAATATAAAATAAAAGATCGAATAAAAGTGTCCCTATCCAATTAACTTTACGTTAATTCATTGCGTGTGTACATAAATAAAAATAGATACATTCGTTGAAACTTGGTTTCTACGTCTCCACCATGCATGCACGTTCTTTACTCCGAGGTCCTCCCAAGACCAGCTTTAACGCAAGACTTGTGTCCACGTAGCTTCACAATTGAATATTTGGAATGCCTTTTCCCGAGTTGTTTAGGAATTGTTTGTTTCCTAATTTTTCACTGTTAATCATCACTTAAGAATTTTACACTCGAAACATGTTATTATACAATTTTTTTAAAATAAATTCAAATTCAATTTTGTTTTAAAATCTTTTATAACCAACTCATAAATTTTCAATTATTATATTCTCATTTAAATCAATACATATCTCTATAATTTTTTTTTCATATTTATTTTTATTACTCTATAAATTTTTGACTATTATATTATTTAATCATTATTACATATTAAATATATATAAAAACAATTTTCCTGCGCTCTTAAATCTTACAAAGTAAACATAAATTTTCTTCCACTCAGATTAACAAAATTTTCCTACCCACCTTAACAGCCAACCAAACATAGCCTTAAGAACTAACAAGAGATGACAGATAATCTACTCTATGCCCCATATGTAGTCATGCTTGCACTGGCGAAAGCAAACGGGCAAATGAGCTCCACTTTGTCGAAAGTGAAAGACATCGACATTTATTATTAAAATAAGTGGGGAAAAGAAGGGGAAAAAAATAAACACTTTACAAATCTTCTTTTTTCGAAACTGAGCACTTTTCAAATCTTTCAAGATGGCATAATATTAATTTTTCCGAGGTTCATGCCACAGCTGTTGAAAATAGTCCTATGAATTATCGCATATGGAAAAAAATAATCCTATGAATTGTCGCACATAAAAAAAAAAAAAAACAGTGAATAGTATATAATTGGTACGAAATTACTATGGATTTGTTTGGATGCAAATTTTTCGGTATAAAATCCAGTGCGAAAATTTAGAAATAATGTAAAATAATGAGAGAAAAAGATATAAAAAGTATTATTTTTATAAGCATTATATTTAGAAGAAAATATTTTGATGAATCTAAATTTGCATCAAACCTAACCAAATCTATAATGCCCTGTGGTAGATGTGATATCAAATTCATAAATATAATTTTTCACGTAGCTGTGGATAGCTCTTTGTATTTGCTATTCATAAATGTTCTTCGTCGATGTGATGGACTTGACTATTTACCCAACAAATTGAATCATAGTTTACAGGTTTGACCGACTCTCTCCCAACAGTAATTAGAACAATTTCATGTGCTTTTTCCAAAACGCAAGTCAAGGGATCCTTTTCATTGCTGAGCCAACAAGTGAGGGGGGAAACTTTAGTGCCACGGCTCTCTTTGGCCACACTTTGATCTATTGACAAGGGTTTCTTTAGATAACAGAGAGCCCTAAATTCATAAATTTATTTAGGAAGTGCATTTTGGAAGATTTGGGTAAATAAATACCTATTCTATTTAATTAACAGGTCATCAATGTATGTTAATGTACATGAAGCGATAAAATATTGGAATTTTGAATTGAGTTTGCACACAAGATTTGTCCAATAACATAAGACCACAAATTGTCTGAATGAGACATTGGGGAACCTTGGGGCATCAATACTATACTACTTTCATATACATAGTTCATTAACATCATGCATGTTCATTAAGGTATGCTGGGCAATTAGATTAATCATTAAGGTACGCTAATCATTTTTCACCCCAACCACTTCAATTTTCATTGGTTATTTAATTATGTTGTTTAGTGTTATCATGATATGCAAGCTTGCAGGTTTATGATTATGGCCAGACTTTGATCTAATAATAATCAACACTATATTATTAAGTACAAGATTTTTAGTTGCACAAAGTTAAATTACACAATTATCGTATTTAAAGTTTTTTACATTTTTCCATCATTTTTCTAACTTTTCTTTTAACTTATTATTTTTGTTTGTGTTCTTTTTCAATTTTTTTCCCATTCCAAATTCTATTAAACTTGTTTCATTTTCTTGTTTTAAATGTTTTTTATACGTGTTTGAAACTTTCACTAATAATAATATTGATAATGAAGCTAATAATAATAATAATAATTTATGTAGATACAATAGTTCTTTCTTGGAGGGGCCGAGGGGTTATTTATAACGATTGGCATAATTTCATGGAATAAGAGATATGGACACGTGGACACGCATTATTGCAAACTTTATTCTGATTATTTTATATGCATGTTTTTTTCATTTTTCTAATTGATGATCGCTTATCATTATACGCATGAAGATTTGTAATTTTCTAGTAAAACACGTTTTCGGTTATCTTTTAGAATTAACAATTAACATTTTGGTTCAGTCAATATGATTTCCTTTTTGTATATAAATTCAAAGCTAAAGTACAACCTCATTTCGGATTTTTACCTTTTCGTCAAGTTAGTAGTCTAACAAATACATGCGAACTTCAAAACTCAAGGGTTTCTTTTTGTGTAATTTAATTGACTATATACTAACTTTCATCCTTCAAAAAATCCAAAATAATTAGAAAAAACAAAAGTGAACAAGGCAAAAGAATTACGCGATCCGAAAATTTTATGGAGACGCATTTAAATAAATGAATTCGAGATTATTAAATACAATGTGTCTCTACCTTATATTTATTTAAAATACACGTACATATTAGACATAAATCTTTACCTAAAATGCCACGTTAGGATTTCAGGAGATGCACAAAATTGTTGTAAATTAGAAATGGAGGAAGTATTGATTTGTGGATATGATTTAGCGGCGTGCAGAGAATCGACAGTTGCCCCCATGAAGTATATGTCAATGTCTATTAATACATAATTGTTATGTGTATTATTTTATATTACACAATAACTACAAACATATAAGATTAATGTGTATCATTTAAAATATATATATATATATATATATATATATTTATATAAACAAGATAAAAGATTTTAAAACATTTAAGTGATGATGTAAATGTAACGAGAATATAAATAGGTAATCATAAGGCAAACTATTCTATTCGAGTTCAATTAGACTTGACAAAATTTTAGGGTCCAATAACGCTTGAAGCAGCTGCAGTCGTCGAACTCGGCTCATTAACACTTCTAACCAGGAAATTTAAGTCCATTTTCAAACATAACAATTGCCCATGGTCTGTTCCATTAATATATAACTGTTATTTGTATTATTTCATATTAGGTAACAATTATACAAATACATTATCATCTTATATTTTTCCCCCAAAAATACATTATCGTCTTATTTGGTAGAAATGGAAAGACAAAAGAAATAAAGAAAAATGAGAGAGAATATTTTAACGCCGTTTCTGTGATGATGTAAAAGAGAATTTAAGCTCGTTTTCAATTTTTTAACTCTTCAAATTAAATAATTTCATATTCGCTATTTTATTTTATGTGGAGACATCTACAAAGTAATCGACTGCTACGCCAAAAATAAATAAAATAGGGAAATATTGTCGCTAAAAAGAGAGAGACGCGCGTTTTACAGATTGAGACAATCTAACAACTTTCCCCACAAAAGGAAGGCGATTTCATAGTACTAAGAAATCGGAATGGAAACAAAAGGCATAATATGATGAAAACTGTTGAAAGCAATGGTCAGCCAAACATGAGATTATAATAATGATGATTGGGGTCGAACGAGAGAAACTTTTGGGAGGCCAACCATAAAATTTTGAAGGAGTAAGGATAAATGTATAATCTATAAGTTTTAGCCTAATTTTGTTCTACATTATGAATCTACAATATTACTTTTAATATCCAACTTTAGAGAATTACCCTTACACGCTCTAAGATAATTACAAATATATTGTTACTACTTTTCTATACTATTTATCTATAATAAGACTTTTTAGTTACACATTATAAAAAATCAGACAACTATCTTTAATTATTTTTTATTTTTCTATCATTTTTTCTCTTTTCTTTTAACATATTATTTTATCTATTTTTCTCTCAAATTTTCTCTTTCTTTTTTCTTACTTTAAATATTTTTTATATTTTTAATCTTAATAAATTTTTTATGATTGAAATACAATATTTCTACAAATTATAAATCACTCAGAAAACATACTGTTTTTTATACTGGTATAAATGCTTAATATGAGTTGGGCGGATGTGGCTTTTTAAATGTATGAGAAAGAAATTAAAATGTTTAATGACAAAATGTGTGTTTTTATTTTAAAAATGTGAAAACAAACAAAGCCATTGCAACCCGGTTTGAGAGGCGACCCTTCTATATTCTTAAAGCTCGCAATTCACGCACCCTTGATCATCTGCACGTACATAAAAATTAAAATTCAAGTTATCATGTTTATGCATAAATTTGTACTATTATTATATAAATATTTAGAATTACATACATACATACATATATATATATATATATATTATGTGTATGTGTGTGTGTGTGTGTGCATTATTTTATAAATTATTATCTGATAAAAATTGAATACATATAAATTGTTATGTTTTAAAATGCATTACAATTTTATGTAACTGAGAAAGAGAGGATAGCTTAAGACTAAAAGAAAATAAATAGGAAAAAATAAATTGACTAAAATTTAATTAAAAAGGATCACAAAGAGAGAAAATATTATAAAAAGGGAGGAAAATTAGAAATAGAAAAAGAATCATTTCAGTCTTTCTTCTTTAATTACCAAAAGTAGTTATCTATACTATATTTTTTGACCCCCTTTTGATTCCATAGTGTGAAAGGACACATTTTAGTTTTACAATGTAGAATTATATGCTTATCACTATTTTAAGCTCCTTTACCTTTTCAATCCTTTATTTCTGGCTTTTCTCATAGTTTGTTTTTATATGTATATTCTTGTTAATTCTCTCACTTTAAATATTTTTTATCTTTTTAAATTTTCATATTGTAAGTATTTTCTATATTTCAAATCTCAAACAAGATTATATCTTCATATTATTTAAAGTACAATAATTTTATAAATAATTTTACACACACATAAAGCGTGTCAATTTTACTACTTATAAAGAATTTAACTGTATGTATGGGTAACTACACACACCTATATATATCGGGGCATTATAATTTGTTAATATAACTAACCATAGTTACTCTAGCCAGTCATAGGGTGGTCGCACTTAATACTAGAGTATTGACCAAGATTCAAAGAAGCCTCACGTGAACCCCAAAAGTTACGGGCAAGATTACTGAACATAGAAGCAATCAACAAACAAGATAATCTCCAGCGAACACGCGGCCAAGATAATCTTGACTTTAGACGAAGGAAACAAGGAATTGGTTGTCCTAACGGGGGCTGCACATGCCCTTCTCACATAGTAACGAGTTATATATATATATATATATATATATATATATCCCAATGTTTTAGCCTGAAGATAATCAGGAGCAAAAACATACATATCCAACATTTTGCAAAAGACTTCCATTTCCTTACGTACTAATCAGACAAACAAATCAGCAAATCCTAAGTAAGAGAGATCCTAATTACATATGCCGCAGACCATCTGCAATAACACCAACTTAATAACCTTACAACCAAGAAAGAAGTTCCCTAACGTCGTAGAAGAATTCAGCCACCCCATCCTCCACGGATTCTAGAAAAAGAAACAGATTCCGCATCACGATGGGGCCGGGCGGAAAGGCTCTTGGCGATTTAGGGTTTAGGCCGTGGCATTGAACTTCTTCCGCCTCAGAACGACGACCCAAGTGACTGCTTCCAACAACACAACAATGCCTCCGACTGCTGCAATGACTCCAATGTATGCATCTTTCCACTTTTTAGCAGGCTGCAATATGTCAAAACCTTTGAACACATTGATGATGCTAAGGATAAGAATGGCGTATCCAACTCCGTGGTGGTATATGTTCCAGTAAAGGCGGTACTTGTGGTCCTTTTTGGGCCTCAATAGCAAGGCAAACATCTATATATAAGCCAAACACGGCATAAGCTTGTATTAGTGAAGTTCATTGAGATACTAAAATATCAAAATATGCACGCCTAGTGATCACAATTCATTTAAAACGTCAGAAAAATACATTGAGCAATTTAATTTTTGTGCAATTTGGACAGCCTTCCCACTAAATCAAATCCTCTATATCTCATTTTCTCACTCTCTCTTCTATTTTTATATTTTCTCCAATACATTGGTAAATATGTGTTCACGTAATTGCCATGCAATACGAAACAATGCACTTGACACTTGTATATAAATGGGATAGACGAAGATATAATGCACCTTCTCACAGCATTACATCATTCTTGATAAGAAACATAGGGTATGTTTGGTTGTTGATTTGGACAGGGTAAAAGCAATACATATTTTGATGAGTATGAAAATTATGTTGGGTACTAAAATTTAAGAGAGAGAAAAAAGTTTAAATTATTTTAACTCAAGTATTTCTATTTATATATCATATATAATAATAATTAAATGACATGATAACACATAATTTCATATATCATATATATATGTGAGTGTATGTAGGTATATACATGGCACTGAGTATTGATTAAATTATAAATAAATGTAATAAAAAAAATAGCTAATTATACCTACATTTATTTGTGTGTGTGTGTGAGATAGAGAAAATTTAAATTTGAATTTAAATGAAAATTTTGTTAAATAAAATGTTTGATTTATAAAAATTTAAATGGGGCGGAAATGGTGTGAGGAAAGAAACAAAGCCAGTAACTATGTTCGTTTTCATTTTTTAGCTCAAAATCAATGTAGTACAATTATTATACTTTTAAAATTTTTTCTCAATCTTTCTCTTATCTTTACTAAATTTTCAAAAAAAAACACACATAAAAATTCAAGCACCTAAAAACAAAAAGAAACTTAGCCATTTTTTTTTTTGCTACCATGTCAATTAGCACCAAGGAAACACATATCCAATTACGACTAAAACGAACAAAATCAAAAGCCTAGCAAAAGATTATATCACCTGCACGGTTGCAAACACGAAGAGTGCAATCCCAATATTGCGATGGAGATGATAGGTAACAGCCTTTGATTCACTGCCAAGTTTAAGACCAGTTGCCCAACCAGCAACTCCAATGGCGTAGGCAGATATCTGGCAGGAAATGTGCAGATAAAACCATTCTGGATCGGCAGATGGAAACACTCGCAGGTATCTTGCAAAGACGATCCCAACAGGAAACAGAACACCCCAACTCACAGCATTAAGTATTCCATGAATCTGAACCAAACAATTTTACGATTATTATATTTTTTAATTTTTATAAAAAAAACAACACATTTAAAACACACTCAAAGTTAAAAACAAACATAGGAATTCATCAAATTTTAACATCAGCCAGCAAAAGCTAAGTAAGGCCGTCTTGGATATAAATTTACATCAATTTTTTCCCATCAAAGTGTATTACCCAACTATAAACCCTTAAGTCTTTGTGTTTTTTAAACATTATTTCTAACTTTACGGATCAATTTTATTCCCCACTTTTTTTGGTTCCCTATCAATGCCTAATAAACCAGTCGGCCAACCTATAGTCTTGCGTATTTCCAAACAAAGCCTAAAAAACCGGTCAACCTACCCCATAGTGATGAGTATTAAAAAATGTCTAAAAACACGGCCTATGTCTGCTTCCACATTAAATCTTAAAAACACAAATGTTTTACGTTTAGATTTTATTCAAATTTAATTTTTTTATTTAAATAATATTTTTTTAATTATTATATTTATTTTCATTAAATTTAATATCTCTCCATATAATTTTATTATTCACGTTTATTTTTATTAATATATAGGTTTATATACTATTACACTATTTAATTATTATTACATATTAAATATATATAAAAAATATTTTTCTTATTCACTCAAATCTTATAAACCCAACATAAATTTTTCTCATTCAAATTATTTTAAATTTTCCTCTCCATCTTATTTAGGAAATAAACGTATCCACATGACATAATTATAATTCCAATATCTCAAAATTCATCCAACAAAATTTATACCATGCTATGTTCGGATGCAAATTTTCAATCATGCTATGTTTGGATGCAAATTTTCAACTATTTTTCCCTAAAATTTATACTTTTTACACTTATTAATCTCAACAAAATAACAGCTATGTTTGTTTTTATTTTTAAGTATATCTTTTAAAGTGTGATTTCTTAGAAATGGTATAAAAATGAGAAAAATAGCAAAAAATTTAAAAAGTATATTAATTATGGTACGTGTTTTGTGAAGAAAAACACAAAAAAAACACAGCCAATTTTTATTTTTTATCAAAATTTCTCTTTTTTCATATTATTTTTAATTTTTCATGTTAATTTTACTTTATTCTCAATTTGCTTAAAACCAAGTATTACTCCATCGAAAAAATTATGCCACCCGCGCGCGCGCGCACACCCATATATATTTAAAAATTTAATTGAAAGACGGAGAAAACTCACATTCCGGTTCTTGACTTTCGAGTCGCCGCCGGCGAGGCCCGCGGTACTCTGTCCTCTCAGCAAATCAAGGCTGCCCGAGGCCTTCAAATTCCCAGACTGAAAATCGTGCTTATCCGGCACCCCACCCGTGACGGAGGGCCCCACTTGCCACACGTGGTTCACCGTCGTCATCCCCTTCTCCGGTAGAGCCAAGGTGGCAAACAGCCTCATCATCCCGCCGGAGAACTCCGCCGACGACTCCTCCACCTCGTACCAAACCTTAGACACCGCTATCGAGGCATACGACGTGACGTTGTAGGTCTTTACCGTCATGGCGCCCTTGGCATCTCTGAACGCGATGAGCGCCTGCGACCCCACCATGCCGGTGCCCTTCGGGTTAATGGCCCACGAGATCCACCCGTCGGGCCCCGCCGGAGGGGCGACGAAGGCGACGGAGAGGTTGGCGTTGGCCTGGTCGTAGGTCCAGTGGAGGTAGGAATTCAGGGTTGGGAGGTCGTTGCAGAAAGAATAGAGCTTGTTGTTGGTGAAGGTCTGCGAAGTGCACGTGGTGGACCGTGACGGCGGGATCAAAGAAACCACAGTCAGCGCCAAGAAGGCTGTGGCCGGGGAAAAACAGGGAGGCGCCATTAATGGAGAGGACAGAGAAATTAATCGGAGCTTTTTATTTTTTCTTTTCTTTCTTTGTCCTTTCCAGTTTTGCTGGAGAATTGAGGAATTGCGTTGCAGTCTTGCGGACAGGGAAAAGGAAGATCATATATATACATATATATACATACGGACAGGGGAAGTATGCCAGACGACTCCGTCCTTGAAGGCCATGTTTGGTATGTAGTGACGAAATTTCGGGCAGAAAATGAGGCCGTGATGACGTAACGGGGGGACTTAACGAAGTCCGTATTACAATTTATCATTACCACATTTATTTTCCACGGTTACGTCTGCTTTAAAATTTGGGACTTCAAAAATACGTATTCAATTCTTCTATTTTTAAATTTTAATTTTTTTCTTATTTTTATATAAATTTTAAAATAAAAATATTTTAAAATACATGTCCAAATTTAAAAATAAAAAATTGAGACAAATCAAGATCGGGTGAAGACCCATTTTTTATTTTTTTACTTATTTTCCTACTTTTACCTTGGACTTAGGATTTAGTGTAATTTTGTTATGAATATGTTTTATGTTTTACCAAGACGCGGGGTGTTGGCATTTTCTCATTGAGATTAATGGAAATTCATCTGAATTTCATTGAATTTATTGAGTAATTTTAAATTTTGGTGAATTAAGTCAAATCAATTTTATAAAAGTGATTCTTATTCGAATTTTTGACGTATTAATTGACTCTCAATGTGCCAATTGCATCACAAGAGTTATTCGATTCATATTTTGATTTTATCACGTTAAGTTACATACTTAATGTTTAATTTCTATTTTTAAAATTCAAAATTAGGTTTAGTGTATTTTTTTGCTTCCACCGACCGCCGAGTACCTGTTATCACGTCAAACATAGCCGACACTCTTGTCTACTATTTAAACATGTAATTAATTTCCCACTCCAAATTTACTTAACTACAGTTGTTACGTAGTAAAACATCATAAATAAGATACCAAGACAACGCAAAATATTTCTGTCCCACTGTAGTAAATTAATATATGGACAGCTCAGGATTAGAAAAATAACACAACGAAGATAAAATCGCAAAAAAACAAATAATTTAGTAGTCTGTTCAGTGATGTTATTAATGATTAGTGTTGAATTGAAATTGGGATTATTTTATTATTGATCTCAACAAAAATCATTATGGCCACGAACGTTACATGTATGTATAGAATAGAAGGATTTCATCTATTTTTATACCTAAAGTTTAATTCTAACAATTATATGCGTTTTTTATTTGCAATTCAGTTTGGATTTTCTTTTGATATTACATAAACTATCTTGTTTGATAACATAAATCTCTTTCCTATGACAGCTAGTTTTTAAATTGACTAATGGTAAATTCACGTTCAAGAAATATGCGTGTGTGTGTGTGTAAGTGCGGTTTATCCTCAAATTAAAATTAAGAATAATAATAAACTTCTTTGGGACAGCAGCTGTTTATTTAGGTTTGATATTCTGTAATTTAATCACAAATTGGGAGATATTCTTTTCCATAATCTCATTGAATAAAGTCGTCTTAAAATTTAAACAATAGTAATTTTATTTTTATTTAAGTGTGAAAATACGGACAGAAGTTAAATTTTAGGATTAAATTTAGATACTATGTTTTTTCTGGAAATTAATCTTTGTTATATTTATATACCGTAGTAATAGGAGATAATTACAACATATTTTAACGATATAATATTAATTAAATTATGATGGGGCCGTATAAACATAATTATCAACGTGGTTTAAATTGCGAATTCCATTTATATGCATCTAATGTCAGTTGTGAATGCATATTCTACGCGTCTGCAATTAAAATTTAAAATATAATTTATCATGAGAATACTATAGATTTTATTTTATTATACGAATATTTAAATACATTGCACAAACAATTTATTTGTACAATTACTATTTGGTAAGAATTATATCGGAGGTAATAAAAGTTAAATCATTATTTTTTTAATAAATTTTAATAATAAAAATAAAGTATTGAAAATTCAACAATGTATTAAAAAATTATATATGATGGAAAGAAATAATTTTAGAAAGAAAACAAAATAAGAAAGAAATTTAGCAAATCTAAATTTACTTGGGAATGATAAAAAGAAAAGCAAAAATATAAGAAAAGTAAAGAAGTAAATAAAGTAGCAGTTTGATCCTCTACATTGAGTATCAAGTGACAATTTTTGCAGCAGGCTTTCACTATTTATGTATTATAACATAATAGACATTACATAATTATATTGTTATAATAAAAAAATTATGATAATAAATACAAGAGAAATAACAGAGTCAAAAAGAAAAAAGTACAATAAGATTATTTTTTATAATTTTAATGTTAAATTAAGTTACATAACAGTTTTTATAAAAGAAATATAAAGGGATAAGTTAGAATTGAATAAAATAGGCAAAAGAATGAATAAACCAAGATAGAATGGAATAACAAGAAGAAGAAGAAGAAGTTTGTATTGAAAAACAAAATTTCTCTAATAGAGATACGAGAAATATGACATAAAATTAAAAAATAATAGAATGAGTTATGATGATAAAATATATATAAATAATTTTTGATAATTTAACATTAAAATAAAATTTTATATATAAACATAAGATTAAGATACATGTTAGACATTAAATCAAAGGTAAAAAGATAATGAATATACAAAGAAAAAGAAGAACAGTGAAGAAAAGAAAGTACTGTCGCAATGAAAAATGAATGTTAATAAAGATAGGAAAATCAAAAGCAATTGAAAATCAACAATAAAATTACTATAACAAAACATAAATGTTGTTTATTGAAAAATTAATAATAAAGTTAAATTATGTTGTATTATGAAAAGAAGATAAATAAATAGGTTTAAAATAAAATAAAAGATAAACTATATATAAATCAAGAAAGAAGAGAACAAATACAAAAATTAAAAGAAAGCGGGTTATTTTAATACTTTTACATCGTGAGCCAAAAATAATTACCCTAAAAAGATTACGCTTGAAAAATGTCGAAACTGAGATATTGAAGTACCATAGCTATCTAAAAATAAATAAATTCAGCTATCTGAATTTAAAATTCAATTCCAATATTTAACCCGTTATGAATTCGTAATAGAATCCAGTCACACCTGCTCGCAAGATATGTTCCATACATAATTACATCCTAGAATTTTGAAAAATTATCAAAATTAGAGAAAATGTCTGGCCTGGAATACAAAAAAGGAATAGGGCAAGTGAAACCAAACACCATGGGCTGTGTGTCGTGTGAGCAAAGCCACATAACGTGCTTATTATTCTTAATGATTAGTACTGGGCTTTTCGCAGCCCATGCTACATGTTTAAGAACAAAATCCAAGAAGTCGTAGCTATCCTTCCTTTCGTACCTTAGGGTTGGACATATTATATATTCTGATTTCTAGTTATTCTGGCGAACACCGTGTCTCAATTTATACAATATGAAATTTAAAAAATATTTACCTGTATTTATTTTTATATTGTATTAATTTATTTGAACATGTATTTTATACAAATAACAAAAAAGAATATTGTAACTAAAAATATAAAAAAATTTAAATATAACCAAAAGTGATAAATTTATCATTATTAAATTGAAGAAAATGAAATTATTTAGAACATCGAAGGTAAAAATGCGTAACAATAAAAAAATAATTATATACGTATATATATAATAGTTAAAATTTTGTTGAATGGTATATTTAGTATTATAAATTTTGAGAGAGTATTTTGGGTAGTTAGGTTCCAAACATAGAATTGCTTAGGAATAATGAATAGGAACACGAAATAATATTAGGGATAAATTCTTTGTTCCTAACAATATCAATGCTGTTTTTAACTTTAATATATTTACTTTTAGAGAAAGTAAAATTTTTTTTGAATTTGTTCTCTTGATCTCTCCTTGGATGAATATTTGAAGGTATTTGTTTTTAAAATTTGTGTTCATTTTTAGTGTGTTTTTTATTCAAAAACTACATAAAAATAAGATTAAAGAAAGATAAAACACAAAAGCGTAAAAATCAGATTGTATATCTTTATTTTGTGAGGGTGTGTAAACAAACAAGGCATGTACATTTTGTTGGAAACAAAGATTTGAAACATCAGAAAAATGAAGGAAAGCAGTGTTAAAGGTAATGTCGACAATGATAATTATCTCTCATTTAACAATAGACTGTACTCTATTTTTATCAATTAATAATTAACACCAATCAACTCATAATATTTCCTTTTTAAATTTGAGTTGAGTTTCAATGACTTTTATTTTTTAACATGATGCTAATTCATTTTTAATTTTTGATATTTATCATTGTCCCACCATTCACTCAATCTTTGTCATTAGCGATAATCATCATTGTCAATATAACTTTAACACTGCTTTCCTTCATTTTTCTGATATTTCAAATCTTTGTGTCCAACAAAATGTACATGCCTTCCTTGTTTACACCCTCACAAAATAAAGATATACAATCTGATTTTTACGCTTTTGTGTTTTATCTTTCTTTAATCTTATTTTTAAGTAATTTTTGAATAAAAAACACACTAAAAATGAACACAAATTTTAAAAACAAACACCTCCAAATATTCATCTATGGAGAAATCAAAAGAACAAAACTCAATAAAATTTTTAGTTTCACTAAAAGTAAATATATTAAAGTTAAAAACATCATTGATTTTGTTAGCAACAAAGAATGTATCACTAATATTATTTATTCTCCATATTCGTTGTTGCTAAGCAACACAATGTTTGGAACCTAACTACCCAAAATCTTCTCTCAAAATTTATACTACTAAATATACTATTCAATAAATTTTTTATTCAAATTTAAAATTTTGACTTTCTTATGTATACTTATATAAATATTTTTCGATCGTTACGTATATTTACGATTAAGTTTATACCTCTCTCTCTATATGTATCATATTTATTTTTATTTATATCATAAAATTTAATTATTATTTCTGTACTGTGCTATATTATCTAATCATTGTACATATATTTAGATTATATTATATTATATTATATTATTCATCCTCTCTTGTTCTTCCCTCTAAACGTATATTTATTCTAACATAATTTTTATCAAATTAGGCATACCAACGGTCTCATAGATGCCACATTTAATAAACATACATGTGACAAATGTTATGATTTTATATTAAAAAAGTAATAAAATAATTAAATAATGATATTTTGAGTTGTTACAATTTTAATACTCAACGTATATTCATCAAAATATAGTATCTATAAGATTCGTACCAACACACATTGTATCAAAATCTTCAAGTATAGTATCTATAAGATTCATACCAACACTCGTCGTATCAAAATCTTCAACAAAAATCCATCTCTCAAACATGGTATTTAGGATTTCGTTGGGAATGTTTGTTTTAGATTTCAGGTATGTGTTTGTTTTAGATTTTAAATGTTGTTTTTGGTATTTTTTTTTCTTAAAATTATGTAATAATAAGATAAATATAGAAAAAATTTAAAAATAGAAATGATTATACTGCGCTTTTGAGTAGAAAATACGCAAACAAACACAACCATTGTATTCTACTGTACATCCTTTTCTTATGATTATTCAATTCAATTGTATTAGCGTTAGTCATTTTTTTTGGTTAAAATCTTTATAAAATTATCATTCATTTGACTAATCTTATCTGTGCTTTTTTATTTATTATTCATCCGTTTTTGGAAATGATAAAGTGAAATGTGGAGTTTAGGCATCAGGTGAAAACCTAATCGATTCCTTCATAGTTCTCCGCCGGCACAGACAAACCCCTCCCCCCTTCACGGCTGAGCTGTCGGCGGCCGTCCACCGTATCTCAGAGTTGAAGAGATTCTAATGTGGCTGAGCTTCCGCTCGCAGAGCGTAATTCATACAAACGGTTTCTCGGGAGCTAATTGCCCAATAATTACGTGATCTAGCTGAGGCCTACGCTGTTTTTTGTTCACCTTTGTTTGTCTCTCTCGCTTGTTATTTTCTGGAGTTTCCTCGGATGGCGTCGACCATTGGATGTTGTTTTCTCAACGCTACGCATCAAGGTATTTTATTTACGAGACTCGAATGTGAAGCTATATTGCGATTCGCGCGGATGTGTTGGAGTAGCTTTATCATGATTCTCTTCTGGTCGGTGTTAGCTCGGAACATCTTTGTTCTTGCTAAAATTAATTTTTTTTTTTTGTCTTCGTTTTAGGTTTGTGTCATTGATATCGAATGAAGTATATTAAACTATATTATGATTAGCACTCTGTTCGATTTTCTTGTTACTTTTACAAATTCAAGTTACCAAACTAGCGGTCTGGAGATTTAGATACAGTGTCTCATATAGCTTCTCTGGAATGTTTTTCTGGTTCTGTGTAGGTAGGTTCACACCTTACCTTTGTTACGTTTTCATGATTTTCTTTAAATATGTGCCTGCCTTGGGTTCTTCACACACAGAGAGCAATCTCATTGAGAAACATTTATCCTAGCTGCTGAGACAAATTTGTTGTGTTGCGCATTTGACTCCGTCAATTGAAGGAAAGATTGTTTGTGTTTCTTTCCGCCACCGAAAACAATTTTTAACTCTATACTGATGTCAGTCTCTACTGCTATGATGCAGGAAGGATTGCAAAATGGAGGCCACCTAGAGCAGCTGTGATTCCCAATTTTCATCTCCCCATGCGTAGCTACGAGGTTAAAAATAGGTAATTGTTTGGCCAAACATTTCTTAGCGAGTGATTTTACCTTCTTTATACCTTGTCGTATGGAATGCAGTTCGAGCCAATTTAATCTTGTATTTTGTAGCTTCTGTGCCCTCAAGAAAAGAATACCATGTCTAATTTAAACAAACATAGCCGTAGTTTGCAGAGTTTTATGCAATTTCACATGTTCTACATATATCCCTTGTTTGAGGCGCATGGATATTTGGAAGTTGAATAGGATTATTTCTTGTACTAACACAACTCTGTAAGTGAAAGATGTTGAGGTGCTATTTTGCTAAATAAATTTTTTTTTTTTTGGAGCAATCATTGTTATGTAGAAGCATAATAAATTTTTGCTTGGTTTTTGATAGAAGATTGCAAATCATGACAAATTGTGTCGTTAAATCATAATATGCAAGTAAAAAACCTAAAAAAGTTTAATGCATTGATTAGGTTGTATATGCATGTGAGTGTAATATATTTCGACCAAGAATATATTTTTGTTGTCTTTCCAATTTTAAGTCAAAAACTGTGTAACAGAAGAGGTCATTGAGCGGATTATCTAAGGTGCAAGACATGCTTTTGATTGGATTAATTTCTTTGCCTTTTGAAGTAGATGAGTATCTTTGGAAAGATAAAGCCTGTGACTTAGCATGTGGGATGGCTGGATTATATGTAAAAATAATAATGTTGAACCTTCTGTTTGCAGGACTAAAGTTGATGACGTAAAGTCACTTAGATTATACGCAAAAATAATAATTCCAAACTCTACTTCAAAAGACTGGCAGTGACAATTTATTCATCTGTCCTTTGATTGATTTCATATAAAAAAGAATGTCTATGTGAGATATGAACCTTCTGTTTGCAGGACTAATGTTGATGACATAAAGTCCCTTAGGTTGATAACTGCAATCAAAACTCCTTATCTGCCAGATGGCAGATTTGATCTAGAGGCCTATGATGCCTTGGTGAACATGCAGATTGAAGATGGTGTTGAGGGAGTGATTGTTGGTGGCACCACTGGTGAAGGCCAGTTGATGAGCTGGGATGAACACATTATGCTTATTGGTCACACAGTGAACTGTTTTGGTGGATCGATCAAAGTCATTGGCAACACTGGAAGTAACTCAACTAGAGAAGCTATTCATGCCACTGAACAGGGCTTTGCGGTTGGAATGCATTCAGCACTTCACATTAATCCTTACTATGGCAAGACCTCCTTAGAGGGTTTGATTTCTCATTTTGATAGTGTGCTTCCAATGGGCCCCACAATTATCTATAATGTGCCATCGCGAACTGGACAAGATATCCCACCACGTGTTATACTCACAATAGCACGGAACCCCAACTTTGCAGGTGTCAAGGAATGCATTGGAAATGATAGGGTGGAACAATATACAAGTAATGGGATGGTCGTATGGAGTGGGAATGACGATCAGTGCCATGATTCGAGGTGGGATTATGGAGCTACTGGAGTAATTTCTGTTACCAGCAACTTGGTTCCTGGTCTAATGAGAGAACTGATGTTTGGAGGAAAGAATCCATCTCTGAATTCGAAACTTATGCCTCTAATTGAGTGGCTCTTTCACGAGCCCAACCCAACTGGGATAAACACGGCCCTTGCTCAGCTCGGGGTTGTGAGGCCAGTTTTTCGGCTGCCATATGTACCCCTTCCTCTGGCAAAGAGGCTCGAGTTTGTGAACATAGTTAAGGAACTCGGAAGGGAGAATTTTGTAGGGGAGAAAGATGTCCAGGCTCTGGATGATGACGACTTCATTTTGATTGGCCGGTATTAGCTGCCGCCGTTGTTTATGCCAGAACTATAATGTTACTTGGAACCTTGTTGTCTTTGATGAATTTGCTTTTTGAAACAAAAAACCGGGGGTATGTCAGATCATTCCTATTTATATCTTCACTCCCTACTCTCCTCAGCTGCTGCATCTCTGAGAAGCTATATGCTTCTTTGTTCATGCACTATTTCACTTGTGTGCATCACGGGACTCATCCCAGAATTGTTTGGTTTAATCATGGGTATCATTTTTCAACTGTCACATGGAAGTTGGTGTTCATTTTTCAATTCTCACATGGAAGTTGCTGTTCATGTATGTGTTTGTATAGATTTTTGTGTGGATTTTAGATTAATTGATCAGCTGTAATTTGAACTCAACTACTATTCTAAATCCACTTTGGATTACCATTGAAAGCTTAACTTAATTTTATAAAGTGCAAATTCCATTGAGTCAAGTGGTAAACACAAATTCAAAAGAAATTTTAAAAGCTAACTCGGTCAAAGTCAAAATATATCTCGAAATTAATTGAATTTAAGTTGAGTTGATTAGTCAATTATAACGGTGTTACTTTTACCTATTAAAGTGTAATAACCTCAGTAAATTCTTTGTCAAAAACGAAACGTCGGGCTCTAATAAACTGAGTTGACAAATGTGTATCCTTCAGGCTTCAGTTGGTGGGCACATGTGATCGAGTTGACTAACTCTTTCGCCGCAAAAAGTCAAGGAAGATTATGTCTTTTTCTCAAGAACATTATTCTTTTGACTTTTCCACTCAAAGAGAACCCTTCTTAGCGGCAAACCGAGTCAAGAAAATCTGCTTCTGAACCCATGTCTCTAAGGCACACATCCCTTGTATCATGCCCATCATAAAAGCTAGCCTTAAGCTGAGCTTTTAGTGCAACCATGAATCTGCCATCCACCTTTCTGTTTCTCCTCTTCCTCTACATTTACACAGCAGAATCTGCAGACCCTGCTGCTCATTTCTGCAACAATGACAGCCAAACAAATGGTGGCAGCAAAATATCACAAAACATCGATAACTTGTTACCTGAACTAGTATCAGGCACCGTCCAGAATGGGTTCATTGCAACCTCCTATGGTGCAGGGAAGGACCAAATCTACGGCCTGGCGCAATGCAGAGGCGACGTGAGCAGAAACGACTGCTCGAGTTGCATCCAAGACGCGGCCACAGAAATCCGCAAGCTATGTCCAAACCAGGCAGATGCCAGGATTTGGTATGACTACTGCTTTTTGAGGTACAAGAATGCAAAATTCTTCGGGCAAGTTGACACTTCCGGCGCGTACCTAGTCAACACGCAGAACGTGATAGATCCCGATGTTTTCAACAAGAAACTAGCAGCCCTTATGGATCAGATCAGCTCAGAGGCTGTCAAGCCTGCGAGCAAAGGGCTGGGAAAAGGAAAGAGTGATATTTCTTCATTCATTAGGCTTTATGCCTTGGTGCAATGCACAAGAGACCTATCAGAGATAAACTGTGCTCAGTGTCTGGCTATTGCAATCAGCAACTTTCCCACGGTCTGTGGTAACAGGAAAGGATGCCGAGTTCTATACAGCAGCTGCTATGTCAGATACGAACTCTATCCATTTTTCTTTCCTCTTGAATCACAAGAGTCCTTAGTTCATGGCCCTGAGAACTACAAGTCAGTCATGGCTTTCAAACCTTGATGTGTTGCCAAGTCTTGTGCAATAGACAATTTTCATTATATGTTTGTGATTCGGTATAATAACAACACACATGTTGATCACTTAGGGACTTACTGCCACAGACATTGTCTCTGTACAATTAGGTTACCTCTCAATATGTGTAATCTGAACTGTGGGCCTGGTTCTCCACAAACTTTTAGACAGTGATGTCCTACTCCATAACTTAATTGCCGGCTCTGCTGATCATATGATTGTCTTTTTACCCTTGGCACAATCACTTCAAATGCTGTGGCTGTCTTTCCATCATCGTTCCAACGCACGTAGAATGGTTTAAGATCTTTTGGATGGTTGGATATAGAGAGTGGCTTCTTATACATTTCATCTGCTAAATAGCTGCCATCAAAGAATTTCAAGGTGAAGCCATATGCGTCTAATTTTTCTTTAATATCATGTTTGCTTTGTTAAATAGCATTGTAATTCAAATGATTATTTTGAACGGTAAAATTTTTTTGTATAAATTAATTAATTTTTAATAATTATATTTATTAAAATTAATTATTTAAATTGATTATATTTATTTTTTATTATAAATTTATTATAAATATTATTCAATTAATAATATTTAAGTTAGAATAGTAATTTGTTAGCCGGAAATGTTGACCTAAAAGAGTAAGGTCGTGTGATTGATTGGATAGTCCGAGGAACAGGAAACCATTTTGGCCCTGTTTGCTGTCAAAAACAACGTCCCAGATATGGGTTTAGGAAATTGTTTTCCAAAACCGTGTTTCCCATTTTCCAGAACTGCGGCTCCTTTTTCCGACTCCATGTAGTCATCTGCCCTAGGCACCATCAAACGTAGCAGTCGTTCATCCCTTCCCCTTGTATTTTAATTGATGAAAAAAATAAAATTATTTAATATTAAAAAATATAAAGAATATTTAGAATAATAAAATAAAAAAATATCAATAGAAGTTGTGGAAGAGAAGAGAAAATTTGACAAAAAGCAGAAACAAAAACGTTAACAAAAAATTATAAAATAAAATTATGTGATTTTATATTTAAAAAAAGTATTTAAAATAACTATTGATAAAAGATCAAAAGAATTTAAAAAAATGATAAAACTTACAAGAACACACATATATAAATTGTATATTTGTAGGAAAGATAGAAGAAAATTCCTTTCAAAAATACAAGTATTTCACTTAATGATATTTGTGTAAATTTATTTTGTCCAACCTTGAATCTTTCATTGAAATAAGAATACAGTATATATAACAATAACAACAACAACAAAAATGATAATAATAATTATTTACATTACTCACACGTCAAAATATCTATCCAATAAATATGACTAATCTTCACATCGAACATATCTATTCTTTACAAAACATCATGGTTATATTTTATCTCACAAAATTCATTCAATCTGGTACAAATCATTATTAATTACTTTCAAAAACCCTACACCCTCAATTTTCACAAAACTATTTTTCAGAGATGGATACACCATCCAATAGCAGCCTAAATGTTCCCTAGAGCAGACGCATAACACTCCAAATGCAGGTGGCCAGAAGCAGTCAGAAAGGTCTCACAAGAAAAGAAATCTTCAGAGAAACTAACTTTACCTGTTATGGATATAAGATTTTCCCTATTGTCCCTTCCTCTTGCCTTCCAACTGTGACACTAGATCAGTTGCTTTCTTGAGGTCCTGAATTGCAGCAGCCACAGCTTCCTCTTTGCTGTCACTCCTTCGGAGTTCCTCCACTTGCTTGCTCTTTTCTTTGATGGAAAGCCTTGACATCTTCAACCTCGAGGCCTCCGGTATCATCAACGCTGCTTTGATCTTTACCAAGAAGAGTAGTTACTTGGAAATTGTCATCCAATCCCTCACCATCAAGCTCGAGATCACAGGCAGTTGCACGTAAAGGAATCGATTTTCTTGAAAGAAGGCATGCATCGCTTGCGGGAGGGCATTTCTTGTCCTCCTAACAGATGCCACCTCCAAAAAAACTCACCACCTTACAGCTACATATCAAGGTGTTTTTCATCTCCATACTGTCCAAAGCCTTAATATGTATCATTTGAAGTGTATTGTTAAGCAGAGAGGCAATCACCATTGTTATGCGCGGTCTAAAGTATGTGGAATCAAGCAACGATTCCAGGGGCAAATATTTCTAGGACAAAGGATAATATATCTGTCCTGATCAACAGTGCCAATATGAAGAGTCTTGTCTGCTTTAAGCTCAATGGTTTCCTTCCCCTGCTGCAGTACGCCTTCGGATAATATGCAAGTTCCTGTAGGCATAACATGACTAGGAGAAATATCAGTCAACACAATGAAGCATAAAGAAAGAGGTTATATTTCCATGTCACTTTCAACAAGGCCTAAAGAGATCACATTTAGTGTTGTGGATCAATCACAAAATACAGCAAGGAAAAGAATTTAATACCTTACAACAGAGATTGATGCTTTGCTTGGGAAAATTTTGGAAGGATTATTGAGAGGAAGATGAAGGAAAGGCGGCGTAGATTTGGGAGTTTGAGGGAGAAGGGAAAGGGATTCTCTGATTTGGGTGCCATCTTCAGCAGCAGGGGGGAAGATAGGACACTGAGGAAGAACAGACAGTACAGTAGGGGCATATTGGTATTTCTGGAAAAATTGGGCATTGGCGGGAGTTTTTCAGACAGTTTTAACTGTTTTTTAAATGTCCTGACGGCTTTCAATCCTCCTTTTTATCATTTCTTGACAAGTAACGGTCGTAAATATTTTTTGAAAAACGGAAGAACCCATCTTGCAGTTTCTTTTATTCTTTTCTCGTTTTTGGGTTTTACAGAAATTTAATTTGTTTCCAAGTTAGTGCTTTGAATAATTAAATTACAGCTAGATGAAAAAAAAAAAGGACAAAGAAGAAAGATTTTAACTTTTTTTTTTTTGTGTGGATAAGAAATTAAAACGATATTAGAGTATCTATACTATATAATTAAATTAGTAAGGAGTTTTGATTGTACAATATCAAACTATATGATTTTCACTATTTCAATTTTTTTATTTTTTTTTCATTTCTTTCTCCCTTTGCTTTTCTTTTTTTTTCTCGCTTATTGTGTTCTCTATCAAATTTTTCTCTTTTTTCAATTTCTTTTGGCCATTCTTTATTTTATTATTTCAAATATTTTATACTTCAAATGTAAATAATTTTATTTTTACTGTTTAATATACAATAAATTTATAGAGTATAGGATTTTTATAAATTTGTATTTTATGGACCAACTGTTGCGTCTTGGTTGGATCTCAATTTAATTAAATCCAAGACCAACAAAACCCAAACACATCGGATATTGTTTTGCTTTAGCCCAAGCCCACAATTGATTTTCTTATTTCTGACTCCGGAAAGGATTAAGTGAGGCTGTTCATATTGGAAATGCCATAGAATTAACAACATATAAATAAATCTTCCCAAGACTAACAAGATTATGTTTGGAAGGGTGTTTTAGTGATGAATGATGTTTGACGAGAGTTGTGTTAGGATAAGTGTATGCTTGAAAGAAAAATTTGATGTGATGAATAGTATTATTTATTTAAATTTGTTTATGAATAAATGTATAAAATATATAATAATAATAACAACAATAATAATAATTGGATGATGTACTGGTATGTGAGGATAATAATTAATTTATAAAATATAAATGTAAGTATACGTATGTATAGATATAAATATTGATTTGACTGTAAATACATGTAACAATTAAAAAAGCAACTAATTAGTTTTATATGTAAGGAAGAAAATTTTGAATAAAAATTTTGTTGTGTAAGATATTTAATTATGAAATTTAACGAAATATTGAGAGTTGAAATTTTGAATAATTGGATGATGTACTGCATTTGTATAATATTTTTTCAAACTTTTGCAACTCAAAATGATGTCATGTAAATGGGCTTTTATTATAGATAAAATATATAATAATAATTAGATGATATGATAGAATATAAAAATAATGATTGGTTTTTATGATGTAAATATATAAACATGAGTGTGAGTGTGTGCGCGCGCATAGGCATTAATTTGATTAAGAATATACGTAATAATTAAAAAATAATTAGTTAATTATATCAGTAAGGATAATAAAATTTAAATATGATTTTATATGAAAATTTTGTTGATTAATATATTTAGTTGCTCAAAGTTTCACGGCGTCTCGAGGAAGAGGCTGTAACAAACTTAGCCGTATTTTGTTCAGAAACATATAAATATTGGGACTAAAATTTATTTTTATTATTAGTTCTAAGTACACGTGGGCAATAACCTAATGATGTTGTTGGCTGTATTTACATTTCATCCCAACACACGATGTTTTTTAGAAATTGGGACACATCAATAATAAATTTAGGCTTTATCGAATCAGGGGGACAATTAACATTGTCTGTGCTTAATTGCACAAGCATGCCACGTGAGAACGATTCCTTTAGTATTTATAAAACACTAGCATTTCTGCACATTCTGCGTGTGTAATTTTAAAGTTATTTTATAAATAAAATATATTTTATGATTAAAATTTGCATAAAAAAGCAAATAAATTAGAAAAAAATATTTATTTTTCAAGCCATGAAAATAAAGTGTTTGATTGAACAAAATAAATGCCGCTGCCATCTTCAACGTGTGGAAAATGGAAAGTTTCTCTTCAAAAGTGAGAAGAACAAAGGAAAATGACAGTAGAAGTCAGAGTGCAAAAAGAGTGGCGAAAAGTTGAAATAGTTGTTTTGAGAGAAATGGACAGTTGAGGCAATGAAATTACCTATTTAACCTAATTCATTTGTAACATTTGAATCATTTAAGTTCATGTAAAGTTTTAAAAAAGAGATGGGTATTTATGTAATTAGATTTTACTCTCAAAACAGTTATTATAAGGGGTTCACACTTTATATATAGTAATAGATTTACATTATATGCGTATGTGAAATATGCAACAAAAACATTGGTGGTTATGTTTGGTTGACAGATACAAACGAGTAAATTTTTGAGGAAGAGAAAATTTTAATTTATTTGAATATTTCCATTTATATACATATACATGATTTATAACAATGGCAGTAGTATATAATTAAATTTTCTGGTGTAAATACACATGAATGTGAGTGCATGTGTGTATACATAATACTGATTCAATTGTAAATAAATGTAATAATTAAATTTCAAAATTTTGTATATATATATAAACTAGGGAATAATTTAAATTTAAAAACTAAATAAAAATTTTGTTGAGTATAATGTTTGAATTGTGTAAATTTTGATAAGAAGACAAATGATGATAATATGGAAACAAATATGGATACATATCATTCTCGTTCTTCTACCTAACAAAATATACACACTTCAAACGGACCAATTTTCAAATTTGGCAATTTTTTTCTTACTTATACATTATTTCAAAATTTTATTTTAATCTCACTAAAACCCATTAAAATGGCCATAAGAACATTATTAGTATTTCATATTTTAGACGAATGAAATTTTAACCTTTTTTTTGCATCATATTTTTATCTTTCATGCCTTGATGTACTTACTATTATACATCAAAGATTCAAATATCTCATTCATTTACAATTGATTTGCAATTCATCAATGTTGGATGTTTGCTTATATGCAACTTAAATGTAATCATCCCTTCAAATGTACTTTTAAATAAATCTCGAATGGACATTATCATTGTTTTGATGTTGCATAAAAAATTAATTAAATATAAAAAATGTGACAGTACTTGTACGACGAAATTCTTATAATTGAATTTTTATTAATAAGAAATTTATACAAGCCGATTACAATTTGAATCGAATAAAATTTTGTGGGTACAATCCTCTAATTTGGTCTTCTAATTTTTCTTCCAACTTACAAGACTTGAATGTTAATTGAAGAATTCAGCTGAAACTGAGGGAGTTTTGAGCTTTGATCCTTCTTGATGTTGACCAGAGCTTTCAATAACGTTAATTCACTGGTTTAACACTTTCAATATGGATCAAACGCCAGTATTTGATAGGTTTTTGGAAAGAACGCTTTGAATTTGATGACGAACTCCTTCGAATTTCTTGAAGTTGGTGGACATGATTTGAATTACTTGAATGCTCTTCACTTGAAGTCCTCTTGTTCACAGAGAATTTTTGTTGACGTTGCTTGGTTGCTTGTTGTGCTTTCTTCATCTTTTGTTATTGTTGTTGGTTTTTTTTTTTTTATTTACAGATGTCATCTCTATTTATAGGAGCGAAGAAGGCTTTGCTATCATGTATAATTGATGATGTGGTGCAACTTGATTGGTCAGAAATATTTGATTTGACATTACTTCTTTTAATTGGATGATTATAAATTAATTGTCGAATCAACAATATTCTCCTTTCAAACTTACAATGCTTGACACGTCGCATGATATGACTGGCCCATCTCGACACTTGTTGCGATTTAAGTGAGGGATGTTATTTATAATAAAAATATTAATTTATCTATTATTTAATTTTTAAAATATAAATAATTAATCATTAACATTTTATCACATTAAAAGGGCTCATGACTGGGCAAAAAAAATTTAATTGGCTACAGTACCATTAGCTGCATTTTCTACGAGACCCTCATGAATTTATGCAAAGGTCCAAAGGCATATTCTCAGCATCATCTAATCGATGACTAGGCCCATTTGGCATCTTATGACATCTGACAAATATCCATGCATACATCTATTCCGCATTATTTAATCGAATTCCGACTTTTCTGTGAGTTCATTCGAGATTATCTTTCCAACCCAAGTTATCCAATAATGTGGGTGGTTCTTATAACTTGACAAATATATTAATTTAATTTTTTTTGTAAGAAAATTAATTGAGCCTTGTGCCTTTCGTTCTAAGCATGGCGTATTGATTGGATTCTGCCCTATGGGTGGGGCCATCTCTAATATGAAAGGAATCAGAAATTACTTGACCTGCACAGATTTTTTTTCGCCTCATGTCGTCCCTTTCCCTTTCAGTCGACAATTGTGTTTTGGGACTAAGCATTTGGTCGTTCAAATGAATATATTAATTGATACACTAAAATATCTTGTTATGAAAATATCATGTCTCATGATTTTATTTTTTTTAATTTTCAGATTTAAACGTCCAAACATTTCAGGGTTTGCATTGATCAATAGATTATTAGCATATCTTGCAATTGTCAAGATGTAATCTAGACTCTTCTTTTATGATCCTTTAGATTTGTTGGCTATACCTTTTTGTTGGGATTCTCAAGTTCCATTTTTAAATATTTTTTATTTTTAATTTTCTCAAGTTTGATTTAATTCACTGATTCAGAGTTTTTACTTACATCTCATAAATTACTTGTACACTACAACGAGTCTTCTTATGCTCGACAGGGTTGTCCTGTAAATTGTTCTTCATTTTTCCAAGGCAAGAATATAACCACTAAATAACAAAAACAACAATATCAGCAGTGGAAAAAATAAATTCTTCAATTTTGAAAATATTACAAACATGGACCACCAAGTTTTGTATTCAAGCCTAGGCACACCTGCAATAAATTGCTACAAACAGGCAATGCATGGATGGACCAGCAAACAAATTGTTGTCAAAATAAATCCCTGATTTTTTTTAAATCATCTTCATTCAAAACATCTTGATTGCAGGGGGAGTTGAGACGTTTGAGGACAGTTGATCATGAGGCAAAAATAAATAATAAAAAATAAATATATGAAAGATAAAGTATAAGATTTTGTAGGTCTGTGGAACAATCCAGCATTTGCATATATATTTGAATTTTTTTTTTTCCGGTAGGGGACCTCTTCGTATTGCAGGAATGCATATATTGGCCAGTCTACCTCCTTATAGTCAGTATTCATCCACAACCCTTTTTCTCATGCATTCCACTCTCTTCCTATCTACATTTTCACATCCTCTCTCCTTCTGAACTGCCCTTCTCGTTCTCCTGCAAACATTGTTTCTGTACAAATAAGGCTAAGGATGGCAATTGTGAAGCATCCCATCTGTCGAATGTTCTTCCTAGCGTTGCTTTGTGCAGCACTTCTGGTACAAGGTCAGATTATGCCACATCTCCTTCTTTCCTTAGTGTGTTCTCCTTGAATTTTGGACGTGAGTGAGAAACATTCTTGCTAAGGTGATGCAAACACTAAGAAAAGCTGGCCTGTTGTGTGTAAGAATCCATATAGCATGTGTTATTCATCTTTCTTCGCAGAAAAGATTGTGTGTGTTCGTCCATTTGGTTCCGTACTTTGTATCTGCAGCAACTACTTATCAAAGTACTAACATTCTTACCTGTGCTACAGACGCCACAGGGTCTAGAGTCATTTCACTTGCCAATCATGCCACGGGTGTTTCATCGCCAGAAAGAGAGAAGAACCTCAAGGTTAGAGATCTGACAAGTTCAAACACTGTTCCATTACTTGATTTCTCAAACTCTTCCTTGGTTTTTGTCTCTTGATACCTGCAGTATAATGCAAAAAGGTTATTGAGTGCACAGGTGCAACCAACTTGCACCCACAGCCAATGCCTTGAGTGCCCGGACAAGTGCATACCTAATCCTACAAACAGCGCATACGGATGCATTTGTGTTGGGTGATATTTTTCATGCTTATCATCAAATTCGGACAGTTAAGTTTTGGTCCAAGCTGTAGAAATGTACTGAAGACTTAAAAGTGTTTCATTCAGTTTCCAATACTATTATCGCTACTCAACAGTCAGATTAATTTTGTCCGGAGTAACTGTCCTCGTACCTTTTTAAGTAGGGATGCAGCTTGTGTGAAGTTTTTGTAATGGGATATTGTTCAAGCTTTTTCTCAAGAGTCTTTTGCCATCTGCATTTTCTAGTTCGTGTTTGTAATTTTTTTGCATGCAAAGAGAGATATTCTGCTTAAGATGACGCCGCTCCATGAAAAGGAAACAAAACAGGAGGATTCACAACAGTTTCACGTTCTTTCAACTACATGCTTACAAAAAGTAAATCTCTGTCATCAGTAACAATGTGTCCAAGCATTCAATCTGCTTCAATGAACTCTAGACAAAAACAAAAAGGTGGAAATCAAAATGCCAGATGCCCTTCACCAGAAGAACCCATGTACAGAGAAGTGACAGCTTCAGACAAAACTGTTTAAGAAAATTCAAACATAAGATTGAAAGATCCTTATTCCAATTTTTCATTTCCCTCAAAGCAACAATTGTTGCCCATTTTCTTTATTTGACTGGCCAATAGCTTTACTTTAATTACTGAATTTACAGAAGGAACGGTAGGGGATGATGGCCATGCAAAGTCTCGAGATATGTTTCCAAGGGTAAAAAGATTAAGAACTGCAAGTGGCACATGGATGTGGCCCCAAAGTGGAGCATGCGCCTCCAATAGATCACATGGGCAATCTTGTCTGGATCCACCTATAGAGTGTGGGATTTTTATAAATTTATATTTTATGGACCAACTGTTGCGTCTTTGTTGGGTCTCAATTTAATTAAATCCAAGACCAACAAAACCCAAACACATCGGATATAGTTTTGCTTTAGCCCAAGCCCACAATTGATTTTCTTATGTATGACTCTTGGAAAGGGTTAAGTGAGCCTGTTTATAATGGAAATGCCATGGAATTAACAACATATAAATAAATCTTCCCAAGACTAACAAGATTATGTTTGGAAGGGTGTTTTGGTGATGAATGATGTTTGACGAGGGTTGTGTTAAGATAAGTGTATGCTTGAAAGAAAAAATTGATGTGATGAATAGTATTATTTATTTAAATTTATTTATTAATAAATATATAAAAATAATAATAATTGGATGGTGTATTGGTATGTGAAGATAATAATTAATTTATGAGGTATAAATGTAAATGTATGTATGTATAGATATAAATATTGATTTGGTTGTAAATTTGTGTAACAATTAAAAAACAACTAGTTAGTTATATATGTAAGGGAAGAAAATTTTAAATAAGAATTTTGTTATGTAAGATATTTATTTGTGAAATTTAACGAAGTATTGAGAGTTGAGATATAGTGTTCTAAAAAAACTGAATTTGTATGATATTTTTTCAAACTTTCGCAACTCAAAATGATGCCATATAAATGGGCTTTTATTATATATAAAATATATAATAATAATTAGATGATATGATATTATATAAAAATAATAATTAATTTTTATGATGTAAATATATAAACGTGAGTGTGCGTGCGTGTGTACATGAGCATTAATTTGATTAAGAATATATATAATAATTAAAAAATAACTAATTAATTATATATATATATATAAATAATAAAATTTAAATATAATTTTGTATGAAAATTTTATTGATTAGTACATTTAGTTGCTCAAAGTTCCACGGTGTCTCGAGGAAGAGGCTGTAACAAACTTAGCCGTATTTTGTTCAGAAACATATAAATATTGGGACCAAAATTTATTTGTATTATTAGTTATAAGTACACGTGGACGGTAACCTAATGATGTTGTTGGCTGTATTACATTCCATCCCAACACACCATGTTGTTTAGAAAGTGGGACACATCAATAATATATTTAGGCTTTATTGAATGAGGGGGACAGTTAACATTGGCTGTGCTTAATTGCACAACCATGCCACGTGAGAACGATTCCTTTAGTATTTATAAAACACTAGCATTTCTGCACATTCTGCGTGTGTAATTTTAAAGTTAATTTATAAATAAAATATATTTTATGATTAAAATTTGCATAAAAAAGACAAATAAATTAGAAAAAAAATATTTCTTTTTCAAGGCATGAAAATAAAGTGTTGGATTGAACAAAATAAATGCCGTTACCATCTTTGATGTGTGGAAAATGAAAAGTTTCTCTTCAAAAGTGGGAAGAACGAAGGAAAAGACAATAGAGGTTAGAGTGCAAAAAGAGTGGTGAAAAGTTGAAATAGTTGTTTTGAGAAAAATGGACAGTTGAGGCGATGAAATTACCTATTTAACCTAATTTATTTGTAATATTTGAATCATTTAAGTTCATGTAAAGTTTTAAGAAAGAGATGGGTATTTATGTAATTAGATTTTACTCACAAAACAGTTATTATAAGGGGTTCGCACTTTATATATAGTAATAGATTTACGTTATATGCGTCTGTGAAATGTGCAATGAAAACATTGGTGGTTATGTTTGGTGGACAGATATAAACGAGTAAATTTTTGAGGAAGGGAAAATTTTAATTTATTTGAATATTTCTATTTATGTAAATATACATGATTTATAACAATGGTAGTAGTATATAATTAATTTTTCTGGTGTAAATATATGTGGATGTAAGTGCATGTGTGTATACATAGTACTGATTCAATTGTAAATAAATGTAATAATTGAATTTTAAAATTTTGCATATATATATATAAAATAGGGAATAATTTAAATTTAAAAATTAAATGAAAATTTTGTTGAGTATAATGTTTGAATTGTGTAAATTTTGATAAGAAGAAAAATGAAGATAATATGGAAACAAATATGGATACATATCATTCTCGTTCTTCTACCTAACAAAATATACACACTTCAAACGGACCAATTTTCAAATTTCGCAATTTTTTTCTTACTTATACATTATTTCAAAATTTTATTTTAATCTCACTAAAACCCATTAAAATGGCCACAAGAACATTATTAGTATTTCATATTTTAGACGAATGAAATTTCAACCTTCTTTTGCATCATATATTTATCTTTCATGCCTTGACGTACTCACTGTTGTACATCAAAGATTCAGATATCTCATTCATTACAATTGATTTGCAATTTATCAATGTTGGATGTTTGCTTATATGCAACTTAAATGTAATCATCCCTTCAAATGTACTTTTAAGTAAGAGATTATTATTGTTTTGCTGTTGTCAGTGTAAAACGTAAAAAATTAATTAAATATATACCATTAGCTGCGTTATCTACGAGACCCTCTTGAATTTGTGCAATCGTCCAAAGTCATGTTCTCAGCATCATCTAATCGATGACTAGGCCCATTTGGCATCTTATAACATCTGACAAATATCCATGCATTGATCTTTTTAATCGAATCCCGATTTTTCTGTGAGTTCGTTTGAGAATATCTTTCCAACCCAAGTGATCCAATAATGTGGGTCGTTCTTATAACTTGAAAAATATATTAATTTAATTTTTTTTGTAAGAAAATTAATTGAACCTTGAGCCTTTCGTTCTAAGCATGGCATATTGATTGGATTCTGCCCTATGGGTGGGGCCATCTCTAATATGAAAGGAATCAGAGAATTACTTGACCTGCACAGATTATTTTTCGCCTCATGTCGTCCCTTCAGTCGACAATTGTGTTTTGGGACTAAACGTTTGGCCGTTCAAATGAATATATTAATTGATACACTAAAATATCTTGTTATGAAAATATCATGTCTCATGATTTTATTTATTTTTTTAATTTTCAGATTTAAACGTCCAAATATTTCAGGGTTTGCATTGATCAATAGATTATTAGCATATCTTGCAATTGTCAAGATGTAATCTAGACTCTTCTTTTATGATCTTTAGATTTGTTGGCTATACCTTTTTGTTGGGATTCTCAAGTTCCATTTTTAAATATTTTTTATTTTTTCTTTTCTCAAGTTTGATTTAATTCACTGATTCACAGTTTTTACGTATATCTCATAAATTACTTGTACACTACAACGAGTCTTCTTATACTCAACAGGGTTGTCCTGTACATTGTTCTTCATTTTTCCAAGGCAAGAATATAACCACTAAATAACAAAAACAACAATATCAGCAGTGGAAAAAATAAATTCTTCAATTTTGAAAATATTACAAACATGCACCACCAAGTTTTGTATTCAAGCCCAGGCAAGAAAGCACCTGCAATAAATTGCTACAAACAGGCAATGCATGGACCAGCAAACAATTTGTTGTCAAAATAAATCCCTGACTTTTTTTTAATCATCTTTCATTCAAAACATCTTGATAGCAGGGGGAGTTGAGACGTATGAGGACAGTTGAACATGAGGCAAAAATAAATAATAAAAAATAAATATATGAAAGATACGGTATAAGATTTTGTAGGTCTGTGGAACAATCCAGCATTTGCACATATATTTGAATTATTTTTTTCCAGTAGGGGACCTCTTTGTATTGCAGGAATGCATATATTGGCCAGTCTACCTCCTTATGGTCAGTATTCATCCACAACCCTTTTTCTCATCTATTCCACTCTCTTCCTATCTACGTTTTCACATCCTCTCTCCTTTTGAACTGCCCTTCTCGTTCTCCTGCAAACATTGTTTCTATACAAATAAGGGTAAGGATGGCAATTGTGAAGCATCCCATCTGTCAAATGTTCTTCCTAGCACTGCTTTGTGCAGCACTTCTGGTACAAGGTCAGATTATGCCACATCTCCTTCTTTCCTTAAATGTGTTCTCCTTGAATTTTGGACGTAAGTGAGAATCATTCTTGCTAAGGTGATGCAAACACTAAGAAAAGCTTGCCTGTTGTGTGTAAGAATCCACGTAGCATGTCTTATTCATCTTTCTTCACAGAAAAGATTGTGTGTTCGTCCATTTGGTTCCGAACTTTGAATCTACAGCAGCTACTTACCAAAGTACTAACATTCTTACCTGTGCTACAGACGCCACAGGGTCTAGAGTCATTTCAGTTGCCAATCATGCCACGGGTGTTTCATCGCCAGAAAGAGAGAAGAACCTCAAGGTCAGAGAGACAGGCTGCAAATCTGACAAGTTCAAACACTGCTCCATTACTTGATTTCTCTAACTCTTGCTTGGTTTTTGTCTCTTGATGCCTGCAGGATAATGCAAAAAGGTTATTGATTGGATCGGTGGCACCAACTTGCACCTACAACGAATGCAGAGGGTGCAAGTACAAGTGCAAAGCTGAACAAGTTCCTGTTGAAGGCAACGATCCTACAAACAGTGCATACCACTACAAATGCGTTTGTCATAGGTGATATTTTTCGTGTTTATCATCAGATTCAGATATTTAAGTTTTGGTCCAAGCCGTAGAAATGTACTGAAGACTTAAAAGCGTTTCATTCGGTTTCCAATACTATTATCGCTACTCAACAGTCAGATTAATTTTGTCCGGAGTAACTGTCCTCGCGCCATTTTAAGTAGGGATGCAGCTTGTGTGAAGTTTTTGGAATGGGATATTGTTCAAGCTTTTTCTCAAGAGTCTTTTGCCATCTGCATTTTCTAGTTCGTGTTTGTAATTTGTTTGCATGCAAAGAGAGGTATTCTGCTTAAGATGATGCCGCTCCATGAAAAGGAAACAAAACGGGAGGATTCACAACAGTTTCAAGTTCTTTCAACTACATGCTTACAAAAAGTAAATCTCTGTCATCAATAACAATGTGTCCAAGCATTCAATCTGCTTCAATGAACTCTAGACAAAAACAAAAAGGTGAAAATCAAAATGCTAGATGCCCTTCACCAGAAGAACCCATGTACAGAGAAGTGACAAAATTGGTTAAGAAAATTCAAACATAAGATTGAAAGATCCTTATTCCAACTTTTTATTTCCCTCAAAGCAACAATTGTTGCCCATTTTCTTTATTTGACTGGCCAATAGCTTTACTTCCATTACTGAATTTACAGAAGGAATGGTAGGGGATGTTGGCCATGCAAAGTTTCGAGATATGTTTCCAAGGGTAAAAAGATTAAGAACTGCAAGTGGCACATGGGTGTGGTCCCAAAGTGGAGCATGCGCCTCCAATAGATCACATGGGCAATCTTGTCTGGATCCACCTATTTAGTACTAAATGGCAGAAATCAATTCATTATGACAGAATATATGAATAAGCTTGGAGGTCCCATTTCCAGGGTACAAGCATAGTATCCCCTCTCTACACTCATAGGTAGAATTGCACTTGTCTTCTACTTCTATTGAGAATCTTCTGGCATCATTTTTATGTTAACTAGTACCAGCACATGCTGAAGCCATTTACAATTCACTATCTGTTTGGTATCTGTTTCTGCAACAACCTTAAATTCACAAACTGCATTGTTGCAGAAGATATTAATATACAATCTTTCAATGACAAGTCTCAATGATTGAAATAACAGTATCAGCTTTCATCATTTAACAAGATATGACCATGAAGTCAGTAACACTAACTCTGATGAGATGACTCGAGGAAAAAACCAATGGGGAGGAACCTACGCCTGCTACAAGTATTTCGTAAACTTCAATCTCCAAAATTTTCACAAGTCACAAATTAAAAATGTCTTTCAAGTATCAAGTATTGGTAGTTCTGTAGAGTGAATGTCTCACCTGCTAATCCTGCACATCCTGATGAGAACACGATGACTGGTGGGGCCTGCATCCCCAAAAGATTATTCAGCAAATCCAACCAAGAAAAACGTATATTAAAAAAATTGAGAAAACCTTCTTATGGGTTTCAAATTGGATCAATGTAGCATATTTAATACTCTGAACAACAGTCTTACTAGTTAAATTGTCCCTCTGTAATTGTAAAGGACCTTATTATGGCTGAAGCTATTGTTTACCATATATGAAAACTCTATTTACTTTTCTAATAATACTAGAGCCTATAAGTGCTATTTAACTTATAATCAATCGCCTGATTTCTTCAACAACAAAATTAAAGTTTCCCATTATTACGTGTGAAATGTTATGCCCCTGTATTAAAAGAGAAAAGGGAACAAAAGGAATGACAAAGTCCAAGAACAGAGGTCGCACTGCAGCTTTGGGACACATACATCTAGCTTCCAGAATCCAGACAGAAAGAAAGAGGATTGAAATTATTAGAAAAACTGCAAAACGAACTCAATTTCCATTTTGAAAGTTTAGCTTTGGTCAAAACTTTTTAAGCATGGGTTTGATTTCAAAAGTAACTGAATAAGGGACCAAATGGAGCGAAGATACACATCCTTGAAACCTTGGAGTGAACATCAGTTTTCGAAAAATATGCTAGACGTTGATGCGAGGAATCCAATCATGTTATGTGTAATGACAACACGGCGGAACCTATCTAAATTAATGAGGAATGAAAAAGAAAAGGATCATCACGCCAAATGAAAATCCTTAAAACAAAAACCAGACCAATACGAAAGAGATGGTTGCAATCATAATTCGCACTATCGAAAAGCAGTCTCCAATGAACGGTGAAGCGGTCTGGTCTCCTGCGAGCAAATTAAATTCAGAATACCAGAGCACTACAAGACAGAAAAAATCTATTTGATAGCCATATATTGCATCTCCTTGGCAAGGGCGCCGGCGCACCGCTGGCACCGAACGCTTGAATATCAACCTTTCCTCCTCTCGACCGAAGGTTTGCCTCCGCCATTGCTTCAATATCATAGATATTAGCGTGTTCGATTTGAGAACAGGCACCAGAAGGTTTTGGAGGGAGCGGGAAGACTTCTGCCATGGGGATGCAGTGTGGAGTTCTTACAGGAATAAGGGAGTAGACTAAAAGGCCCAACAAACACTGTATCTAAATAAATTGAAAGAGGCCCAATATTTAAGGCCCAGATTTTGGGCCGTTATGGCCCAATCAGTTACCCAATAATTCCCCTAAAATGATGTTTAGAAGGAGAATCAAAATAATTTGAATTAACATGGGTAGGAATTATAGTTTGAATATGAATATATAAGTATTTGTTTGTGTTATCATAAAAAAATAATTTAATTTGAAATGTAGGTTGTGTTTGTATTTTAAATATAAATACATATAAGAAAATTGATGTGTGACTTATATTTCAATATTGATGTATCTATAATATTTATTAAGGGTATGAGTCTTTGAATAGTCGATTTTGGTTATCAAATATTATTAACTAAAATGCCATATAAAATTTTTCGTTCTTTCTTCTTCCTCTATTCAAGCATATATATTTTCTTTCTCCTTCAACACTATTTCCTTTTATCTTTCTTTTGTTTATTTTATTTTCTTCAAGTGATTTGATTTTAAAATAATTTTATTTGTATTATCTAAATATAATAATTTTAAAATTTATTGTAACTAATAGAATTGAATAAGTTATATATAATTTAAAATAATTTGAAATGATTAAAATACCTTTATTTTAATAATTTATGTATTTTCTTTCCTTATTTCTTTTTCTCTCCTCTTTTTATCCACTTTCATGTCTCCAATGATGCTTTCTCTCAATTAATATTTTAAAAATTATTTCCTATTTTCTTCTCTCTTTCTCTTTTCATAACAATTTTATTTTAATTATACTGTAACTCATAAAATAAAATAAACTATACTGTATAATTAAATTAATAAGACATTTTGGTTGCAAAAATTACTTTATCACCCTTATTTTCATATTCTTTTGTTTATTTTAGCGTTTTCTTTTTATCTTTTCTCTTTTAACTTACTAGTTTAATTTACATTTTCTCTCAAATTTATCTCTTTCCAAATTCCTTTTTCATTTTTTTATTATAACTATTTTTGTGCTTTTAATTTATAAATAATTTTATTTATATTATTTAAAATACAATGATTTTAAAATTTACAGATAAATTTGCATATAGAGTGGGTAACTTTTACTTATTTATAAATAATTTAACACTCAAATAAATTGTGTGATATTACCATTTTTCTTTTATACATATAAATAGAAATCCGCGTAAGCCATTGTATTTCTAATCAAACCTAACCCCATCATAAAGCAAGCAAGCAAGCAAGCAATAGGGTTTTGATGCTTCATGTTTGTAGTGATAGACTTCCAAGTGAAGGAAGGTGACCCATGACCCATCTTAAACCCCAACAGGGGACAAAGAAAGACAACCTAATCCCCTAATTTCACCTTTCCCAACGCTAATGTTTCCATCTCTTGTCTCCATTCATTTGTCTTGATTCAATAATGTTCACTCTCCCAGCCCAATTGGTTGTATTTGTGGAGACAAGCAAATTGTATATTATTTGATTACTCTACAGTCTTATAGAAAGAACAAATAAAAAGTAAGTATATTTTTTGTATAGTTTAAGTACAATGTTTTTGTTACTAAAAACAATAATTTAGCTAGTTAACGTTATTACGTGAGCGGAGAGCGGAATCCAGTTGGCCGCGCTATTGTAGAGCCATGCACGATCAGCACAGTGAATCCAGGATACGATTATTCTATTCAATTCGCTGGCTGTCAGAAATGCAGGCCGACCATCATTCACGTTTGTTTAATTTTTGTTTTTGCATGTTTGTTTTTAAGTCTGTTTATATTAAAGGATTGTGTAAAAGTAAGGGAGGGATAGAAAATATTTAAAAGATATAACGACCGTGGTATGGATTTTGTAATTGAAAAATCGAAAACAAACACAATTTAGAGGGTGTTTGGCCAAATTTATTTTAAAGAGTTTGTAAGGTGACATAGCTTGTAAGATGTTTTTGGAGATTATAAATTCATAAATCTTATTTTAAAAATAAGTTAAAAAATGTTTGGTAATATTATCTTATAAAATTTTATTAAAATTTATAATTATAATCGATTATAATTTTTTGATGTGATAATAATGAAAATAACATAAAAACTATTAATAAAATGTAATTTAAGGATATTTATGTTATTTTTAATATATAAAATGAAATTACTTGTAAGATATTTAAAAATAAATTAAGATTGGGAATAACCAATTTATTTTGAACAAGTTTATAAGTTTTAAACGTCTTGTTTTTAGAGTTTATAAATTCGTTTATCAAAAATATTATCAAATATTTATGAAAAGTTCATAAGCTCTTAAACATATTTGAAGAGCTTATAAACTCACTCAAACATCTTCTTAAACGTCTACAAGGATTGCTAACTTTCAAAATAAAATGTTAACTGAGTCATCCCTAAAATTTGGTTTGAAAACTTCAATAAGATTTAGTTTTTGGCGATACCTACTAAAAGATTTAGTATGATTAGATAAATTTTGTGAAAATTTATACAATGATGCTGTTTTTGTAAGACCGTATATGAAATTATTTGATGTGATAAAATATTACGTGTATTCACAAAAATTATACAATATAATGGTCCGACAAAACATTACTACTTTGATGGATTTGTAAGAATGATTCAATATAGTACTTGAATAAATCTTTGTTAATGTCATACATTTGAAATAATCATGTAACATATCAGTTGAATAAAATATTGTGGGTATTTGAGTATAGAGAGGAAAAATAATGTGTTTTTTTAGATTTTTTTAAAGAACAAAGCAAATGTATGAATTTTTTGTGAGTCAACGGTGTTGAATGTATTTAGAGTTCACTTGGGTGGTCGATCGAACAATCGCAGCCTTAATTCTTTGAGATAAACTATAATGGTGATGTTTGATTGGGTGAGCTCTGTCAAAAAAATGATGATGTTTTTGTAAGAAATAAATAATAGGTGTTTGATGCGAGAAGCTACTATATGAGTTTGTATATTGATGTGATATCATGCTCGAACAGAATACTGTGTTTGCTCAGTGTATATACTTCAATAGATGTAGAAGATTGTTGGTGTCACCATTATTGATACTGAATTTTTTTATTAATTTTTAATTAGTGCAAATAATGTATTTGTTGTTATTATTAGAATTATTAATATTACTAGTGTTGTAATTATTATTGTTGTTTTATTTCAATGTAATAATAATAATAATATTATTATTATTACATTATAATTATTACACTATCATCATCATCATCGTCATCATCATTAATGACAGTATTAAATGAAAATTGCAACCAAACCAAATTATTAGAGTAAAAATAGAACACTCTAGACAAATATTTTTTTATAATTCTGATCATAAAAAAAAATAAATGCACTGCATTCATGCTTTCAACCAAATAAAAACCTAAAATAAAATAAAAATAATCAACCAACATCACTACACTCTCGGAGCACGAATTAAGCTAGTTTTGGTAGCCAAGAAAATTCTCCCTAATATTTTCTTTTGAACCACAACCAAATATACATTTCTTTTTTTTGAGACAACGGTGTAAGATTATAATCCTGTGAAACCTTGTAGCTATTGGAACACACCTTAATGTTTTATTTTAGTATAATGAAAAATAAAGATTTCTTATTTTGTCTTTTTGTTTTCTAAAGTAAAATTTTTTTAATCATGTTGAATTGTGATATTGATGACATCGTGTATGAACTGTCTCACATTAAAAAATTTGAAACAAATTGAACTTTATTTAAACATGAGTGGCCCATTAGCCTACTGTATTGGTTGTAACATATTAAAACCATAAATACTTGCTTATTTGGCCATAATTATATATTAGCAATTTTGTACACTCAATTCGTGTGTAATTATAATAATTTGAATATATTTATACACACGTGCATAGAAGTAAAATTAGACAATGACTTTTTTTTGTTTGATAATTATTTCTTGATAAATGAACTTAAATGTCAGCATAAATATAGGAATGAATGTATTTCAGTTAAAAAAAGGGGTCAAGACATTTAAATTTATTAATTTAACATATATCCAAGTCCTGTGTTATATAATAATAAAATGTCACTTTTGTCGGCTAAAATATGAAATTTAGAGATTGAAAACTCTATGAAGAGTATAAATAAGTAATAAACTTATTTTAGAGATTGAAAACTCTATGAAGAGCATAAATAAGTAATAAACTTATTTTCTTAATTGAAATGACTTGTAAATTATATAGTCTCAAGTGTAAATTTACGACACATGAATTTGTCGCCTTTATCTTTTTTTGTTGAAAGTTATGTCTAGTCCAAGAATGTTCTTACTCACTTGATTGTGATGCGTTGTCAGGTCAATAAATGTAATTGCTCAATTATTGAATAGTTGCGGTCCTCAACTGTTGCTCATTGGATGTTAACCCTCAAATTAGTTGAATTTCATTATTTGAACCAATTATAGGTTTCATAAATTGTATAAGACGTTATGATTTAAATTTGAAAAAATGGCATAGCATTGATGATTATTTATCATTATCTATGAGAAACCAATAATAGAAATATTAACAAGATTACTAGTTGAATTTAATCTAAAATGATGAGAAATTACGCTTTAATTTTGAAAAATGGTATAGCATTGATGATTGTATATCATTATCAATGAGAAACAGTTTATTTGCGATAATAAAAAGATTATTTGTTGACTTTCATTTAAATGATGAGAAATTAAATATCGATTGAAAGGAGTGAATTTTCGTCAATCCCAATTGATAAAGTTGAGAAAACGCCGTTATGCTTGTTTGATTTTTTGTGGGATAAAGCCAGTGTTTGTTTGTAAAATAAAAAATTAAAATTAAAATTAAATTAAATTAAGAGAGAAAAAATATAATATATTTTTTAAATATTATATGTTTTGAGTGTATTTTGCTAGGGTTCAAAGAACTCGTAAAAACAAACAAACAAATAGCCTACACAGTTTCCAAGTCTTTTAATGTTGATGCCGTGAAAGAGTTAAAATCAATATTTAAATAAAGTTATTTTTAATTCAAATGAATGTGCGATATGTTTGGAAGTGATGATTCAAATGGATGTAAATTTGTATTAAAATACGAGTTCTTAATTTAGGGTATCAACAAATTATAAATTTAAAGAGAATAAATGAAAAGCTACTGTAAAAAATAAACGAAGTGAAATTAAATTCAATAATTATTATTATTACCCAAAATTATTGATAAAATGAACTTAAAATTATATTTACCTGTGAGAAAAAATAATAATAAAATAGATTGTACACGTAAGTTGCACTGCACAAGGAAATAGAATGGTCGAGGTCAAATGGCAAAACTCCCCTTCGTTTAATTTTGTAAAGTTAAATATACTTTTAAGTTCAACGAGTATTTAATCAATATTTTTCGGTAATAATGTGAATTTACAATGCCATCCGCCTAATTCTTTCTAGGAGGAATGTTCACAAAACTGCCCTCTCCAACTCCATTTTCAATTCTCGCGTATTTGTATATACCAATAAAATCTGCACACGTGTGAATTTATTTACAAATTATAAAAGTATTATATTTTAATATATAAAAATAAAATTATTTAATATTAAAAAATATGAAGAATATTTAAAATAATAAAGTAAAAGTATCAAAAGAATTTGAAAAAAGAATAAAAAGTTTGAGAAAAAACTACAAATACAAAGGAAAATAAGAAAATAAAAAAGTTGTGTGGTTTTTCATTGTGAAAAAATATTTATAATAAAAAATGATAAAATATTAAAAAAATAAAAAAATGACGAAACTTGAGAAAATATATAAATATGTATTTAAGTTGAATGGAAAGAGAGAAGATAATAATGAAATAAATAAAAGTATTTAAAATAAGAATAGTTAAGTAAATAAAAAAATTTTAATAAAATAATAATATAGTACTAACGATCTGACACACATTATGTGTGTACGAAAAATTAAAATATAATAATATTATACGTTAAACAATGACATTCTTATTTATTATTGTGATAATTTTCCAAAACTCGAGAGAGCAATACTCATACAATCAAATCAGTAACACATGCTATCGCTGACTAAATTGATGGGGAGGACTACGAATTTATGCATATTATCATCTAATAAAAAAATCATAAATTTCAAAAAGTTTTAGTTTTCATCAAACTAAAATGATTTTAATTGAAAATAAAAAATAAAAAATTAGAGTAAACGGTATCTACAATGAATGAGGAGATAAAAGAAAGAAATAATAAAATAGTAAAAAAAAATTAGAAATCAGATAAAATTTTAAATAGAAGAAAAAAGAGTGATGCCCGCGAATTAGTACCGCCCAAACATATATTACACATCTCAGGTGCAGCTTTTTCTCAATCTCTCATTTAAAGGCGGTTCCTTCTTTTTAAGGTTGTTTTTTACTATTTAATCCTCGCTTTTTTTTGGATTTACCCATGTATGTATAAATGTAAGGATTGGGTAAATTGGTAATTGAGATGGGAGAGGGAATGAGACACCGCAAGGGAAGTGGGTATAACGTGTCATGATTTGGGAGGAACTGTTTTAATTGGAAGGAAAAAAGCAAAGTTAATCTTATTCATTTGATCTCAACATAATTGATGCATGGAACGACAATAAGGGTAATATTAAAAATATAATTTATGGCGATTAAATTTGAAAGTTTAGGAGTTGGAACCTTCGTAATAAAAGTATAGATACTACCAAAAGGGTAATCGTGTGCACAAATTTATTTATAAATTATAAAATTTTTATATTTTTAAATAATAAAAATAAAATTATTTAAAATTAATAAATGAATATTATGTAAGATAAGAAAGATAAAAATTAGAAAATTTAAAAGAAAACACAAATAAAAATAATAAAGTAAAAGAAAAGAGAGGAATAATGACATAAAAAGTAAAACAACTTATATTAAGGGTGATCTTATAATTTTATATTGTACAAAAAATATTTAAGTGATAAAATGATTGAAAGATCAAAATAATTTAAAAGGAGAGAAAATTCAAGAGAGATAAAATAATAGAATAACAAGTTAAAAATAAAAAAGGAAAAAGAAAGAAACAAATAGAAATAAGAAAAAATTAAAATAAAAGTAGTTGTATAAATTTACCTTGTCCAACTAAATTTCTTATTAACATAAAGTGTGTGTGTGTGTATTTATATATAGGTAGACAGATATAGCTATAGACATAGAGAGATAAATATGTGTGTGTGCTACCAATCTTGCACACTTTTTGTGTGGGAAAAAATTAAATAAAAAACTTCATTTATTAATATAATAAATTTTTATAATAAATTTTTATAATAATTTAGTATAAATATTATCGAAATATTAAGCTTATATTATCTAACATTCAATACAAACATAAAAGGTTTAAATCATAATTTTAATTTTAATTTAAATAAAAAATAATACTAAAAATTACATTTTATAATTTATTATATGGTATGTGTGAGCACATGAAAAAGACAAAGAACTGTTATGTCTTGATAATTTAAAAACAAAAGACTTAAAAATAAAAACTATTAACTCTCAATTTAAATAAAAAATAATTGGTTAGTATTAGTTTATTAATTAAAAATAAAAGTATATTTGATAAAATATTAAAAGATGAAAAATAGTGATCATAGAGGATGTGATTTCAATGATATAGTATAAATTAATTGAAAATAGTGATATAATTAGCAGATTTAATAATATGGCATATATTATTTCAAAGGGCATTTTACAGGTATCATTAAAATTCTAACAATAGTATAAGTTCACGGTTAAGAATAATGTATGATAAATTGTTTAATCGAAGTTAATAAAATGTTCTTTTTGTTCAATTAAAACTTGATATATTAATGACTCAATATTAATTTATAAAATTATAAGACAAGTAATCCTATTTAAAAGTTGTGATAAAACAATTAAAATATTATAATTCATTTATAAATAATTCGAAAAACTATCTTAACCCCATATCATTAATCGGATAATATACGTTATAAAATTATAATTACAAAACAAATATAATCATTTTAAACAGTGAAATTTATTAGATAGCATTGTGAATATTTAATTAATCCATACAATTTTTTATCATTCAAGTAATTTTTTAAATTATAATCCATCCGTGTATGCACACACATATTCGCATATATAGACTCATCAAAAGGTTGGCTAAGCAGAGCAGCCATCATTTTATTATTTTTGTTTCCAGTTTCTTTCTTCTCTCTGGTCTCTGGTTCCTTCTCTGGAGTTGCGGTCTGGGCTTTTGTTGACGAAAGCAACAAAGACTCGAAGAAAGCTGAGAGTAAGATGACTGGGACCAAACAAGGAGGAAGGGAAGACAGCGTGACCCTCGATCTTTTAAAGAGGAAAATGGATGATTTTGCCAAGGAAAGGGACTGGGAGAAGCATCACAGCCCCAGAAACCTTCTTCTGGCTATGGTACAATCGTCTAAATCCACCCTCTTACGTGATTCTTCTTTCTTTTCTTTGATGTATCTGTCATGGCAAGTATTGTTACAATCTTGATATTTTTAGCGGATCGATTTTCAGAAAGCACAGACCTTCAATCTCGAAATTTCATGCAGGAATGCCGATGGTTGAAATACACTTGCTTTTTGTTAAGTAGTCGTCTTTTTCAAGTGCTGATTTATTGTATGTTATTTCAAAAAGAATCTCAGAAATCGAAATATTGTTATTGTAAGAACATGCTTAACAAGCCGAGTTAAAGTATTAATTCGAACTTCATCATTTGAATTTCGTAGAGTCCAAACTTTGAGCTATAAAATTTTCAAGTTCAAGTTCTAATTTGATGAAATAGAAAAATATTTTTAAATTTAGTCGAATTTGAGAAGAGCACTTAACAGAACTTTTGTATCCAAAAAAATTGCTTGTGGGCTGTGCTCACCTCTTGTTCTCTTGAAAGATTTGTTCTCAACTTTTCTTATTAATATTGGCCTGTGTTTGAGTATAATTTTAATTTATGAATCTAAATTTAAATAACATCTACATACCTAGTCTAGCTGGTCTAAACACTTTTCTTAGACCCCAAGAAAGGGGTTGTGCTTTGGAAGGATTTGTCTTGTTGAAACTGTTTTCCCTCAAGTCCACGTATGGGGACATCGAACTGCAAATTTTCTTGCCCTTTCCTAGCACATGACTTCTCACATTTTTATCTTTTCCCTTTCCTGTCTCAACCATAACACTAAAAAACAAAAAAAAGTCCAATGAATGGTCCCCTCTCTGTCCACTGCAAGATGGCATTTACTTGCAAAGCTACTACTTTGACAACAGGTTGGAGAAGTTGGTGAGCTCTCTGAAATATTTCAGTGGAAAGGAGAGGTTCCCAAGGGGCTGCCTGATTGGGAAGAACAAGACAAGATTCACCTGGGAGAGGAACTTTCAGATGTCTTACTTTACCTGGTTAGGCTCTCTGATGTCTGTGGGATTGATCTTGGCAAAGCTGCCCTCCGCAAAATTGAGCTCAACGCACTCAAATATCCAGCGGATCCCTGCAAAGGGTTTTCAAATAAGTGCAGTGATGTGAACAGTAATGACTCTTGAACAGTCCTGGGCTTTCCCGTTTTGTCAAAAGACCAGGGCAAGTCATATCTCTACCATTTTTTGTTATGCTATAAATGGAAAGTTTCCGACTTTTTAGAGGGGTGGCGTGGGGTGGCCGTGGGTTTGCCTCACAGTAGTATGATGGCATGGGATTTTCTTGTACGAGGGTTGGTGGGCTGGCATTCATATCTCAGAGATTCTTGTCACTGTTTTATGGCAGATGAACTGAATGCGTCACCTTTAACAGATGCACCATCGTGTTTGTTGATGCCCTCCACGTCTTGTTTTTCACAACTCCTGTACCTCTTGTCTATTCCTACAGTGGTGTATTATTTAAGTGGTGAGTTAACAGGTATAACATGTTTGGATAGAAAATTTTCAGCATTTTTCGTCCATCAAAATAATATTTTCGAACATATTACTTAATAAGATAATAATAAATTTTTTTTCCTGTCTTTATTAGTCATATATTTTTGAAACTCGTTTACACACGCTCAATGCTCAAAAAACATAAAGGTTATGTTTGGGAGAGGATTTTTAGTTGTATATAATGTTTGTTAGAATTGTATTAGAATGAGTAGTATATTAAAAAATAAAATTTTAATAAAATAAATAATGTAATTTATTGAATATATATATATATATATGTATGATATAATAATAATGTATGATGTAATAAGTTATAGGTATAATGATTATATTTTATATTATAAATAAAAATAAAAATAAAAATGAGTATATATGTAATATAAATATGATTATTGATTTGATTGTGAATAAGTAAAATGAATAAAAATAATTAATTAATTATATATATATGTATGTGTGTGTGAAAATAATATTTAAATTTAAATTTAAATAAAAATATTATTAAATAATATGTTTAGTAAGTTGGAGTTTGGTAGGATTTTTTAAAAATGAAAATAGGGTTCCAAATGTAACCAGATAGTTTGGTGAGATGAATGGATTTTACACTTGGGCCCAAGCCTGGTTAGGTATACGTCTCAAATGGCCCTTCTATTGATTAATACATAGTTGAGTGACTGTGAAGCATTGTCTGGAGACCAGATGGAGACAACTTTGTCTTCCCAATAAATTGTTTAAGCATACTCTGGAACATCCAAATGACGGCAATCATTCGGGCAAAATTAGGGGTATTAAATGAATGGAATTCAATAATTGCATGAACATTAATGGTTTTAATTTTGTAAAAATTGAAATTAAATTAGAATTTGAGTTAAGTAATAATATTATGTTTAAATAAATTATTTAAATTCAAATTTTTGATCGATTAGAGTTTAAAATATTATTGAATTGATAAATAATTTGTTTTATTAATACCTTAAGTAGAATTACGATTAACACGGCAACAATTTAAGGGTACAGTTGAATGGAATAAAATAAGAATGAAATTAACATGTTATAAATTATTCCATTACTAGTATATACAAAGATTAAAAAAGGAATATAATTATTATTCAAATTTTCAAACTGACAAATAGAAATGAACATATAAATTTTATTAAACAAATTATTTTTAAATGATAATTTTTATGTAATTGTACATTAAAACTTTATTCTATACTTATATTTGCTAACACTAAAATTGGTAGAAAAAATAAAAACTACCGAGTAAAAAAGACATTCGTAGCAAAAAAATAATGTATTTACTAATTTAAAAGTAACATCATTTTTTATCATAGTTTAAATTTTTTACAAAGAAGCTAATATATAATACAAAAAGAAGATAAAAAGAAAAAATCTGTAAATGAGATTATAATGGCGGTAGATATATATATATATATATATATTTTGTGTTGACACAAATTTTTATAAAAGATAAATGTATTCTTAATTGTATAAATAAGAGCTTAGGGTGATCGTGGTAGTTATCTCGAAGAATTGAGTAAATCTTGTGCCTATACATACTACTTCACAAAAGGACAAAAGTAGCAATAATGCCAATTGCATTTCAAAAATATTATTCTTTTTACACAACATGGGCAATTTATCAAACCGCGTAAAATATTGTGTATCCTTTCACTTCGCTTTCCATCTTCATTTTCAAGTTTGCATAATTCATCTCTAAGTGGCATCACGGACAGTGCACAAATATATTAAATCTTGATATTGATATGAGCCATAAACTTTAATAATTTGAATAGGGTTACAAATGGTCATTTTTTTGGCATTCATTGTTTGTTGTTAGTGACCGATGTGGGGTATATTTGTGATTAGAGAAATAATATGTATCTTTATATGCCGCATTGCAAGACACTATGTGCATAATGTGCCTAATAACAACACAAACGATTAAAATGAAACTATGTGTGTTTTAGAAATTCAAGAGAAGATTAATTTATATGGGAAGAATACATAATAATTAATTAGTGATTCAACTCATTCTATTAGTGCCCAAAAATTAAATAAAATAGCTTTTTAATATAATAAAAAATTATAAATAATTTTATGATTATTGCTATATATAAATATCAAACTTATTTTAACTTAATATTAATATAAATGCAACAAATAAATTAAAAATGATAATTTATATTTAAATCTCAATATAAAATTATAATAAAAATTAATATACGGTGTATTTATATGTTGTACAGACTTTCTCCTGTCATTACAAAACGACTTACTCTGTGTTTCATGTTGCATTCTGCTTTACCCTCTTGCAAGTATTCAATTATTGGAACTCTCAAATCCGCCTACCTTACTTGAACAACCATTTCCACTTTTTGTAGGATGATCTTCCTCGGTGTTTCTATTATATTGAAGCAGCTAAGCATGTCGACATGTCTGCCTTCTAATTTTCCTCCTTTCCCATTTGGTGTTGTTCAAATTCATACATACATTGTGCAACTTCTTTCACTCTTTTTAAATAACCTTTCATACTTCCCTTATTGGTTTCAAATTTCCCTTTGTAATGTTTAGCTACCAATTGGGAGTTTGAATATGACATTATTCTTCTTGCTCCTGTAACTTTTGCCATTCTGACATCCTAAATTAACACTTCATACTTGCTTTATTATTTGAAGTGTCAAAACCTAATCTTAATGCTTATTTGAAGACGTGTCCGTTTGGTCCTTCTAACATTACTTCTATTCCACTTCCATTCTGGGTAGATGACCAGTCTACATACACAATCCGCCTTGATAAGCTTTCTTCCTCCTAGCATTCAAGTATAAAATTAGCTAAAATATGTCCATTCACTACCGTTCTTGGCACATAAATATTGTCAAATTCTTTCAATTCTACTACACATTTGATTGTTCTATTAGAAGTTTCATTTTTGGTTAATACTTGGTTAAGCAGATACTAGGGGAATACTCTAATAGGGTGTCCCAATAAGTAAGGCCACAATCTCCTTGCGATTACTACTATTGCTAATATCAATTTTTTCCATCTTACTATTTTTTAGCTTAAGTGCCTGTAGAACCTACCCTACATAGTAGATCGGTAATTACTTTCCTTCGTCCTCCCTCAACAATACTGCACTAGTGACTACATGTGATATTGACACATAAACATATAGCTTTTCCTCTTTTTTTTGGCTTGATAAGTAAAGACAACTCCATTAAATATTATTTTAACTATAAGAAAGATTGCTTACATTCCTCTATTCATTCAAACTTTTTTGCTCTTCTTAATAACCGAAAGAAAGGTAACCTTCTATCTACCACCTTGGAAATGAATCTACTGAAAACAGTAATACGTCCGTCCAACTTCTGAACTTGCCTAACTTGGGTACCGACATTTATTGTAATACCTTTGCTTTTTCAAGGTTAGTTTCTACTCCTTTCTATGTTATTGTATACCCTAAAAATTTCCCTCCGTTTATCCCAAAAGCTCATTTAGCCAAATTAAGTTTCAACCCTTACTTCCTTAATATTTGGAAAGTCTTTTGCAAGTCTTTAATATGATCTTTCTTTTGTTCTAATTTTACCACCATGTCATCTATATAAACTTCTATATTTTTATGTATCAAATTTTTAAATATCTCGTTTATCAGTCTCTGATATGTTTCCCCAACATTTTTTAATTCAAAAGGTATTACTTTGTAATTATGAGTACTGAAAGGCATAATAAAACTTACCTTTTTCCAGTCTCTTAGGGCTAGTGGTATTTAACGGTACCTTTAGTATGTATCTATCATGCTGAGTAATTATATTCTTATTGTACAATCTATCATTTGGTCTATCAATGATAATGGATAACAATCTTTTGGGCTAGTCTTATTTAAATCTCTAAAGATAATACACACTCTCCATTTCCCATAGGCTTTAGGTACTGTCACCACATTGGAAACTTACTTCTGGTATTTAATTTCTTAAATATTTCCAACTTTCATTAACTTATTCGTTTCTTCTTGAATCAACGCTTTTCCCTGGGTCAAACTACCTCAACTTTTACTTACCGAGCTTTTTTATCTTTATCCACATTTAACTTGTGTTTCATTATTTGTGGGGATATTCCTCTTAATTCCTATATAGAGGCCGCGAACATATCCAAATTTTGCCGTAAAGGGCTAATTAAGTTTTTCTTCGATAGGTTGGGGACAGCGGTCCTTATCTTTATAATTTTGTACCTCTTGGAGCATATTTCCACATTCAACAATTTATTTATTGGCGCTAATTGACGAGTTTTGCCATCCTAGTCATTAGGTTCTTCCTTTATTACATCGACATAGCATTTCTTGGCTAACATTTAATGCCCTCTAACTACACCTACTCTTCTTTCAACTGAAAATTTTATTACCCGGTGATAAGGTGAGGCCACTACTTCAAATTCCACAAGAGCTAGCCTTTCTGTAATGACATTATAAGCAGGAGAAATAACTACCACATAAAATGTATCATCTCGGTCTTTTTAGTTCTTTCCTACCCCACAATAATAAGTAAAATGATTTTTCTCTGCAATTGCATTATTTCTCCTGTGAATTCAAACAACACACGCTGTACTAATTCTAACTTCTCTCTACCTACTTTGAATTTATCAAAAGCTTCCACAGATATAATATACACTGAACTTCCACTATCTATTAGATATCTTGTCACATTATGATTGGCCATCGTAATAGTTATTATCAGAGTATCATGGTAAGGTGTAAATACCCCCTCTAGATCCCCTGGGCCAAAACAAAGATCCTTTCCTTCTACCAACCTTGGTCATTTTCTTAAAGACATCATTACATGAAGTTCACTTTCTTTTTTCCTTCGTGACTACCCCTACTATCATACTAACAAACCCTTTCTTTATGGATTCCATCTTTCCTTCCTCTACAGGTCTTTTCTCCTTTCCTCTCTCGACTTCTCCTTTCTTTATAAATTCTTGCAAATACTCCTTTTTTTATGAGATTTTCAATTTGTGCCTTGAAGTTTTCACATTTTTCCATTGTATTTCCATACTTGTTATAAAATTTACAAAATTGGCTTAACGTGGGATTTTTTGGTGGGATATATGTTCCCCAAGCCATTTCAATATCTGAGTATCTCGTATGAAGGACAAAATCTATTCCTTGCTTGTCTTAAGTAGAGTAAACTTGACTGACCTAGGTCTTATTAGCGGTACTTGTTGCTAAAGGCTTGCTTTTCCTTTTGTGCAACTTGTATTGTTCGTTTTTCCTTTATCCCTTTTTTCTAATCTTCCTTCATATTGATACATTTTTCTACTCTTCTCAATTTTTTGTCATAATCTTTTGTGGATTTCTTTGCCAGAGATCGAAAAAAAATCTCGTTCTCTTAACCCTTATACAAATGCACTTGCTAACACTTCCTGCGTAGCTGAAAGGGCCTCATACTCTATTTTTGAGAACTTTATCACATATTGTCTAAGCGATTCATTTGTACCTTATCTATTATTAAAAAGAGACATGGGTATTTGCTCATATTTCTTATAACTGGCAAATTAGTCCAAGAAAGTGAGGAAAAATTATCAAAATTTTCAATAATGTTATTTGGGAGTTGATTGAACCACTTCTGTGCCAATTCGCCAATCTGCCCAATGCTATGAGAAACACTGTATATTTTACTTCTTCAGTATATTGATGTAAGAAGGCTTGATGTTTGAACCTGACCAGGTGCTCCACAGGGTTAGAAACCCTATTATACTTGAGGAGGTTTACTTGATGGAAATTATTGAGTAATGTGTTAGGTGATACTTTTCTTGTGAAAGGAACACTATCCCTTGGAAGGGTCCCTTTTTCCTGTTACTTCATTTCTTCAATTCGCTATTATAGGTCTACTATTTTCTTTTCTACTTCTTCTATTGCAACCCTCTTGACCCTGTTAAGAGCCTTTCTCCTATTGTCCTCCAATTTTGCTTTATCAAATTGACTATTTTTCCTTACTCCTACCTTTAATTCCTCTTACTTACACAAGGCTATCTTAATCGCTGCTTCTACTATGTCATTCAATCGTTGATTTGTCATTTGTATCATCATTGGTGCGGACATTCCTTGCTCCTCTAGGAAGTGCAATGTTCTGACTAGTGGCATTCAGGGAAAAGGACTTTTTTCTACTTCCTCAACCGGTCTCTACCTACCATCCTCCATGAGCATGTCTTTGCTCTCTTCTTCCTTTCATTCCTACAAATGGCGCCAATGTGTTTTGTCACTTAACGTGTTTCTGGTATTCTACTAGATCTGCCCTTTTGCCTTAAGATTAGCTATATTTATAGTTATGCTACAATTGTAACGTGTTGCAAATCTTGAGCAAATGTAAAGACACCATTCCTCTAAATAGTATAAGCCATTCTCAATTATATTTTCTTGAACGCCTTATGTACTGTAATAAATGCTATAACAATTGTAGTATGAACGTGGTGTAATGACTATACCAGAGTCTAATCAAATTCAAGTTTAAATTTAAACAATTTTTTTTAAACCCAATCTAACTATTTAATTCAAACCCTAAATTAATTTTAAATTTTTAAAAATTAAAATGAGTAAAATTCAAATAATTATTGAACCGAGTTGTTAGCGCCCTTGTTCCAACCAAAATCCTAACAAAGAATAGTCAAGCGCTTTGATCTATTCGAATATTCACCTAATGCATTTAAGTCAAATATTTAAATTTATAATATTAATTTAAAATATAAAAATTTTATTAAATATTAAAATTATAATATTTATCACAATTTTATGGTCCAGCGAGCACCTACAAAGTCAAAAGTTTCTCACATGAGCAGTCTTTACAAAGGTTTTCATCTCTTCCAGCTGTTCAGAAGAACGAAATTATTACAGAATTGTCAATGGATAACGATCCCTCATCAGATGCAAGTAGGCCACGCGTTGTATATATGCTGACAGTAGACATTAGCATTATCTTACACGTTCCGAGCAACGGTGCTCACGCAAGAAGGATGAAAGTTCTTAAATAATGAACTGTGAGTGGATACTGTTACCACGTCAGATATATTTATATTATCAGTTGCATGTCAACAGAAGACACTACCAGTGGTCTAGTAAACTAAGGCAAGCAACAGTTCATACATGTGTGCCCACGTTTCACATTCATGTACAGACATGATCTGTTCCCACAAATGGGCTTTTAGGATTAAAACTGACATTTAGAGGGATTTCTCGTACATTTATGTATTTGTTTTTTTTCAATTCAAAATTATTAGTAATTATATGGCAGTCCGCAATAATTTAATTCAACCAGAAGCAGTGGGGTCCGGTGCCAGGTCAACGCCGTCTCCGTCAAGGCACAACCCCCGCTTTGGCGCTGCATCGAAGTCCCTCCAATTTGTGCTACTAAGAAGGATTCTCGGTATTGTAATTTTTCGCTAATTTGCTTTCTCGTTGTACCCTAAATTCGATTATTATTTCTTCGCGAAATTAATTGCATATTCATGATAATGAAATAGGACAATAGTGTCAAGATAGGTCACGTCAGTTGACGAGAATTTCTTCAGCACATTTTACTGTTTCTTGATTCACAGCAGCATTTTATCGATTCCAGCCCTATTATTGGAACACAAGAGATTCTCTCGAGTTGTGGTAATTTTGATAGTAGAAGTTTCGTGTGGTTTTCTGTCTTCACCTGGATTTGATTTCATCCTTTGTTCTCTGCCAAAATGGAATTAAGAATTGGTTTCGTGGTGATTTGATTGCTCTCCTTGTATATGGATTTCAGGTTCTGATCATTTATGGCGAGGGGCGTGGCGGTTTTGCCAATGCGAATGGCGGTGTTGCTGCTCTTGTGCTTGTGCACGGGAGCAGAGTATATGAAATACAAAGACGCGAAACAGCCGTTGAATGTAAGGATCAAAGACTTGATGAGTAGAATGACTCTTGAAGAGAAGATTGGCCAGATGGCGCAGATTGACAGGGAGGTTGCATCTGCAGATATTATCAAGAAGTACTTCATTGGTATGGATTCTGTTGCTTCCAAGATTTTACAGCAATTGAAAATAAGGTTTTGCTTTTCTTATTCTTCTCTCTCTTTCTTGATTGGGGAAACTAGATTATCTGTGATTTGACGTTAGTTGTTTTATGTGTCATTTTTTCATTGAAGGAGATAACTGATCCGACCACTCAATTGCCCTCTATAGCATCTTAAGTTGTTAATTGTGGTTTTTTTACAGCAATAACTGATTTTCAGAATTTGCTAAAACGTGAGGAATCATCACTTCCAAGTCTTTCTACTTCACTGGAATTTTCTTAGTGATTATATCTGAAAAGGCACTATATATTGTGCTTAAGAAATTGTTGGGATAAAATCAGTGTATAAGGTGCTGAAGTCCAACCATTATAGTTTTAAGTTTGTGTTGGAAAATGATATATGTGTTCTGCAAATCTTTCTCGCTGCTCTTATTTTTCTTATAATGAAAATGACAAATGAAAGCGTAGATTTGCCTCAACTAATGTAGGAGGCAGATAAACAGAGAGAAAAATTTATAAGCAGATCTTCATGCATCACCTAAATACGATTATATTACGCTCATCATACCAAGAAAAGTGGGAGAAAAATATAATCTCCACAAGTGAGTATGAGATCATTCCAGTATCTGTTCACGTATTTTACGAGATAGTGAAATCTCTCCCTTAGTAAACGTTCACCTAAGGCAGTTTGATATTTTCATGAAAGATTGAAAAACAGGATGTGGTAAAACCTTCTCTGTGAGTTTTAAATTTATAACCCACTGATTTCCTGTTTTCTGCTTACTTTTATGGTTTATTGAGATTATCATAGGTTAGTGAGACTAGATATTATTGCTCGTCATGAGGCGCTGGAGTTTGCAGGGAATCTTCTGAGTGGTGGAGGGAGTACGCCAGCTCCAAAGGCTTCTGCTGAGACTTGGATAAATATGATTAATGACTTTCAAAAGGGAGCTCTATCTACCCGTCTTGGAATTCCTATATTATATGGAATTGATGCTGTTCACGGTCATAATACCGTCTACAACTCTACAATTTTTCCTCATAATATTGGGCTTGGAGTAACCAGGCAAGTTTATTTCTCTTCCTCAGTTGCCATAATAAAAATCATATTATACCTTCTCTATTTGTTTTTCACTACATGGCCAAATTTTGTTTTAATAACTCAAAGGTTGCATTTTTCTATCATAAAAGTAACTTCTATATCTAGAGTTTAACCCCATTAGGGGGCCAAACTCAATCATTCTTAAAATGTTCCACTGTAGTTAATTGTAGTGTTAGAAAGGATTGGAAGAATTATTGCTTACATTATAACTGAAAAGAGGTCTCAAAATTTGTAGTATGGGATGATTAAAATAACTTGATATAAATTTAATCTTATAAACTAAGAAACAAAAATTTTCTCAAGCTTACTATAGGTAACAAAATATACTTAATATCAAAACAAATATTTTAAAATATTTTCGAACACTTTCTCTTAAGTTGAATGTGGGTCGTATTAAAATGTTTAATTTAAAATTCCAAATTGGAATTAGTAGATAGCTAGTAGTAATAGACAACCAAAAATAGTAAATCAAGTAGCAATAACTAGCAAACAATAGACAACTAGGAATATAATCACTGAGGTAAGCAACACCAAAAAGGCAGTCATTAAGTGGGCAACATCAGCAAAGACAGTTATTAGGTAGGCAATACCAAGAGTCATGCTTGTATGATCGGCAATATCAGGAATCTCGCCTGTATAGTCGGCAACACCAAAATGATGTCTATATAGTAGGTTATACCAAAAATCATGGAAGTTCGTGACAAATAGAGGTAGCACTTGAACAACAACAAATAGACAGCAAATCACAATAATTTGTGACAGATAGCCAAAGATGGCTAGAAATCGCAATAAATTGTGATAGTAGAGAGATAAAATACTTTAAGAAATTATGTCCAGGAAAATATTAAAATTAGATCATTTTCTTCTTCTTGGGGCAGAAAATATGCAGAAATGGAATCATACCCATTTTGGTACCATGCCAGCAAAGATTGGAAGAATTGCTGCTTACATAATAATTGAAAGAGGTTCAAATTTATTAGATGCAATGATTACAATCATACAAAAAATAGAAAATAACTCAACATAAATCTAATGAAAACAAAGTATTCTCAAACATATTCTTATTAACAAATATACTTAATACCAAACCAAATATTCTAATAAATATTCTGAAATATTTTTACATATAGGATTAGTGCAGAAAATCAATAAACCTGATAGGTTGGAACATGTATTATTCTTGATATCTGTGTCCGGTTGAGGAAATTTTTTGACAACATGTATCAATTCATTGAGGACAGCCTCTCTTTCTTTAGCGGACTTCTTGAATTTCATTTTGTATCTTAGCCAGCCAGATCTTCTACTTCTTTTTCTTATTTTTAACTCAAATTATTAAAATCATATGAACTCTTATTAGGGATCCTGAACTTGTTAAGAAGATAGGAGCGGCGACTGCTCTTGAAGTTAGAGCCACTGGAATCCCATATACTTTTGCTCCCTGTATAGCGGTGATTAAAATGCAAGATGTTTGTTCCCTTGAATTGCTCATGTTAATTGCGCTTTTCACATCTTATATTTTTTCAGGTTTGTAGGGACCCAAGATGGGGTCGCTGTTATGAAAGCTATAGTGAAGATCATAAAATTGTTCAAGCAATGACTGAGATAATCCCTGGTTTACAAGGAGATCTTCCAGCCAACTATCCAAGCAATTTCCCATATGTCAGTGGACGGTAACGTCACATCCATTTCTCTTCTTTATTAGTCTTTCTCTGAAGTAGTCCTGCAATTCTAACAACCTATAAAGAACTTCCTACAGTACAATTAGAAGGCAGGGAAAAATAACAAGCAAAATTGTTGACTGCATAAATTTACGGGGGAAATTGGTCAGCCAGGGGAATATTTGTATCCATGACCATGATATGGGGAGAATTGGGGGCAGAACAAGTAATTGTGTATTGATGTCAAGACACAAGGTTGGTGGCAATGGAAGAAGAGGGAAACATATTTTTCCTAGCTTTGGGTGGATCAATGGCAAAGGGAATAAATGGATGTAAACTGGGAGAAAGGGAGCTCGTAGCAGCTCAGAAGCAGGCTTTCCTTAGAGGAAAAACTCATTTTTTTTTCCTCAAGGGGTTGAAGTGCTTTGTTTCCCCCATCTTTTCTTTCCTTTTCTTCTGCTTTACCTTGTGTGCATTCCTAATTTTGAAACCTGAGACTCAAACTGCCAATAAGGTTTTTGCTTGATTTGTAATCTAAGGTATATTTGTGCTTTTGCTCTTGACATATATCTGCAAGAGAGGACAGCTATGCACAAAGATTGGTGTAGCATACAGAATCACTGAATAAAGTTGCTGATTGATTGCTTCCTTTGATGAAGGAGAAAAGTTGCAGCATGTGCAAAGCACTTTGTAGGAGATGGAGGTACAACTCAGGGTGTCAATGAAAATAACACTGTCATAGACTGGGATGGATTGCTCAGCATCCATATGCCTGCATATCTGGATTCCATTAGAAAGGGTGTAGCAACAATTATGATATCCTTCTCGAGCTTGAACGGCGTAAAGATGCATGCCAATTATGATCTTATCACTGGATACCTCAAGAGAAAACTCAAGTTCAGGGTATAACAACCATACACAGATTTTGCCTTTTCTTCTCAACTTCTTTAATTAAATTTTACTTGGAATGCACCTAATAATTGATTTTCTTTGGTTGTTTATAGGGTATTGTTGTTTCAGATTCTGAGGGTATTGACAAGATAACGTCCCCGCCTCGTGCTAACTATACTTATTCAGTTGAAGCTAGCATTAATGCTGGAATTGACATGGTTACTGAAAACGTTTGCGATATTCTTTTACTTTGTTGGATATATAACCTAAAATAACTCTGCATCAGTTGTTAGATTGGAAAATGTTCTAAACATTTCAGTTCATCTCTACAAATTTGGGAGACTGGAATACAGTTGATTGATAAAGTTTTCCAACTGGAAAGTGGGATTTGTACTGAAATACAATGTTATTTCTCAGACTAATTTTCCAACCTATAAAGCTGACTGTAATTTATTGCAGGTTATTATCCCTGAGAAATACATTGAATTCATAGATGACCTGACAATGCTGGTGAAAAAGGGTTTTGTCTCTGTGAGCAGAATTGATGATGCTGTTAAGAGGATACTAAGGGTTAAATTTATCTTGGGTCTATTTGAGAACCCAATGGCTGATTTCACCTTTGTAAACCAACTTGGAAGCCAGGTCAATCATTGAAGAATCTTTTAAATTGAAGTTTGCTGTTTTTCTTGTTTGTTAAAAAAAGTGATTGTCAACTGCTTCTGAGCAGGAGCACAGGGAATTGGCGAGAGATGCTGTGAGGAGGTCACTTGTCCTTCTAAAGAATGGTGAAAATGGTGATTCACCATTTCTTCCCCTCCCAAAGAAAGCAGCAAAGATCCTTGTGGCTGGAAGTCATGCAAATGACATCGGTAATCAATGCGGAGGATGGACAATAGAATGGCATGGTCTTTCTGGCAATAGTACAGTAGGTATATGCTTGAAATAAGAACTTAGCTAGAATGAATGAAATCCAAAGAAAAATAACGCCAGAAAAGTTCATTGGTTTGATTATAAGCTGAAATAATTCAAAGTTGTGGCTTTTATCCATCACACATATTAGGGAGATATATTATTATTGTTTGAACTTTCAAGAGAGAAAAGGCAAGAAATATAAAAAGTAAACAGTCAAGCTGATTATCTATGTGTGGTTAATTAATTGATGTAATAAACGTTGACACTGAAATCTGCTATTTGAGTTAATTTCACTTCAGATAACATCAACTCCATCTTGGTCGTAGGCACCACTGTTTTAGCTGCTGTGAAGAATACTATTGATCCCCATACTGAAGCTGTCCACCATGAAAATCCTGACAAAGAATTCATGGAGTCCAACACCTTCTCTTATGCCATTGTGGTTGTTGGTGAACTACCTTACTCAGAAACTGTTGGTGATAGCTTGAATCTCACAATAGCTAAACCAGGTTATGACACAATTGTCAATGTGTGCGAATCTGTTAGATGTGTAGTTATACTTATTACTGGACGCCCAGTAGTCATAGAGCCTTATCTTGATCTAATGGATGCACTTGTGGCGGCTTGGCTTCCGGGAACTGAAGGTCAGGGTATTGCGGATGTTCTGTTTGGTGACTATGGTTTTACGGGCAAGCTTGCACGCACTTGGTTCAGGAACGTCAATCAGCTTCCAATGAATGTGGGCGATCCGCATTATGACCCCCTATTCCCATTTGGCTTTGGCCTCACTACTAGAGCTAGAGAGATGAGAGAAAGCCAGTAAGCACATTCCATCCAATTCATTCTTATCGTGTATGGTTTTTCACATTCCATCCAGTTGATTGTAATCTATAATTTCATCCTTTCCTTTTGATTCGTAAGTGAACATCATGACAATTTCAACTATCGATAATGAAGTCTGGAAGCAATCAGACTGTATGTTGTAGAATCAACGTGGGATTTGATTTATCATAGGCGATATGTGATTGTGGCAACCAACTTGGTACCAATGCTCTTGCCAAGCTGGCAACTTTGTCTATTTTCAGCAAACAACATGCACAAGCACATGCATCTGCAAATGCTTGAGTCTTGATTGTAACTGTATAATCCTTGTTACATTGGATCTTGGTTCAGCTGTCCTGTTTTCAAACGTCTACATTGGCTTCTACCTTCTGCCTTTTGTACTATTTGAATCACAGCAGAAATTGTTTCTGATGCTTGAAGCCCCTCAAAATTTTCTTGAAAGAACAGACATTTCTCCTCTTTCCAGGCAACGAAGTTTAAAGATTGGCTTAAAGTGGCTTGTACGACAGTCCCTACGGAAATTTCATCAAGGATTCAGAACTTGCTGTGAAGATAGGTGGGGGAATGGGTGTAGAGTCTAATCAAATCAAATTAGAAGCATTAAGCTTGGCTTGGGATGGAACAACACCAACACCAGTTGAAGTACCAAGACCTTGGGAGCATTAAGTTTAATAGACAGGACTACACCAACCATTGTTGAAGTACCAACACTTATCCAAGTCAAATCAAATTGAGAACATTGTTTATATACAACATTTGTTCAACTTACAAGGGAGACTAACCAAATAAAGAAGAATTATTATATATTAACTCAAAATTTTAAGATTATAGATTATAAGTAAATATTTGTTTAAATCACTTTTTTTTCTTCGATCAGTGCGAGATAATTGACTTCGTTCTTAAGTCACGCTTGCTTCCAACAATTGGTGATGCAAGAGCTATTCATGCCATTAGACCTATCTTTGCGGGTGTGAAAAGTCATTGTATTAAAGACTATAAAATTGTTTAATCAATGACAAATTCTGGTCTGCGAGGAGAGGTTCCGTCAAATTATCTCCCAAAAAAAAAAAAAAGAATGATATTCCATTTGTAGATCACAGATACACATGTTCAACAATTTATCTATGGAAGAATTTTTTCATATCAAGTATTCCCCTATTCTTTATTGATCAATTTTTGTTTCTTGTCGGTGGCAAAACAAAAGCACCTAGTACGATGTGGTTGCACGACAAATGCCTTGAATGGAACTAACACGTTTATAGACTGGAATGAGTTGTGCACGATTATTTTGATTCAATCGGATATTTCGTGACAGTAATGATAGATACGTTGTATTCCAGCTGGATAACCAAAGAAAACACTCAAATTCAAATCATGTTCTTTTACCACAAGTAATGCTAAAAGCCATCCAGATTATATATAATGATGACGATGACGACATTAATTACATACCTCATTCGGCTAACTACGTGACTATGATCCACGTTTGAAATTTTGTGATGTTATAGTTATTTTCTCATCACTTGTCATATTAAATTCATACTCCTTTAGGTTTCTCCAACTAACAAATTGGGCATTTAGGTTGAAAAAATGATGATAATTGTCGAAAGTAATTGCCGCATAAAATGGAGATTAGACATGCTAATATAAGATTGGTTATGTAAAATCACATCATATTGCAAGATTATGAGTAAAATTAAAAAAATGTGATATGACATGTTCTTGTTTAAATGCTCTTGTTATTACAATTTGTGTAGAGCACAGATTGCTCATTATAATACATATATGAAAAAAAAATTAAGGGTAAAAGAATATACAGTCCTTTGAGGCGTTATCTATAAACATAAATCAAATCGTTGAATTACATGATTCTTGTATTAGTACCCACAGATCCAACTAGGTGTAGAAATAGCAACTAGTTTTGGTACGTTAAAGATGCTTAGATTAAGCTTAAAATCTATCAAGAAATGTAATTATTCTGATTCTTAATATGTTCTGACCCAATATTGTTTGCTGCACTAACATCTTTGATGTAGTAAATCATAAGTCATTAGCACGTTTATCACTGACTAATGGTCTCCGAATGTGGGAAAAAAACGACAATATATAAATCAAAATAAGACAAAGATTCTACATAAAAAAAAATATATATGGGGCGTTTGTTTATCTTTTTGTCAAAACAACACATATATTTTAATTATTACATTTTTATTTTTTTTTTCAAGTTTAATTTTTTGTTTTTACTTTTTGTTTTTACTCATTTGAGTTTACTGCTATATTTGGGTGCAAGTTTTGGATGATTTTACAACAATTAAAATGCTCACATCTAAACATATCACCCGTCAATTTCTCTTTCATGCTTTTATGCTATTTTTAAAGTTTTACACCAATTTTCCTCTCCATCAAAGTTTACATCTCAACAAAACCACTTCTAGCACATAAAAATGAGAAAAAAAGTTGGAATTTTCCCTTTAGAGGTGTAGACTTAATTCACCCTAAATTTATTGTTGCATAATTTTCAAAAACTTGTGCTCTACAATTGAATTAACAAAACCACTCATTTATTTTATTTCTCAAATTTTCTCTCTAGCGTAATCTTTACTCTCCAATAAATAATAAGCCACCAAGCCTAACCCTCTAGCACGTTTTGATAGATCTTATGCACATTGTTGGCACCTGGCTACCATTTTCATCACCAACGGTCCTTTATTTGAATTTGGAAGCAAGAATAAAAGAAATGGCCAATTGGCCGTACATAATTACCACAACAAGACAAAATCAATGGCAATTACTTGCCGCGACAACGAGTATCAAATAACAATAGTCAAGAAAAGTATCCGTTACACCAGGTGGGAACCATCTTCATCAGCCCCACTTCTGTCCGCCAACCCAATTGTCAGAAAAGGAAAATAATATTGTCTGGAGAGGCTAAAAAAGTCTTTGAGCAGTGTACAGAATCCAACGAAGTCCCCATTCAAATTATCACCACACCAACCTCTCCATCACCCCATATTATATATATAATATATCTCTACATACACAACAATAATATACAACAAAGTGAAGCTGCTCTCATCTGACATCTTTATCTGGTGAGCTGTGGTTTCTTTTTCTAGGTTGTGTTATGAGACTACTACTGGCATTTGGACAGACATGAAAGGAGATACTTGTTCATGTTTGTTTGATTTATTAATAAATAATCTTCTTTGTTTTGGAAATGGTTGCAGAGTTTGAATAGGGAAGTGGCCGTGGTGATGGACACAATGAGGAAGGTTTCAATGGAGAAGACGTTTCTGTTGGTGTTGTGCTTGTGGGCTGCTTTTACAGAGGCAGAGTATGTGAAATACAAAGACCCCAAACAGCCATTGAATGTTAGAATCAAAGACTTGATGGGAAGGATGACTCTTGAAGAAAAGATTGGACAGATGACACAGATTGAGAGGAAGCTAGCATCCCCTGATATTATGAAGAAATATTTCATTGGTATGTATTTTGATTCAATCTTTTCCGTGGCATATCACTAGTTGTCTCACAAATGAAACGACAAGTTATTCGACTTGAATTCAATTAGACTAAAAAACGTTCACTTGAGTTTTAAATTATATTTTGGGAAGTTTTGAGTTCAATCTTGGGCTTGAGCTCAAGTTTTATAAAATTGAATTGAATTGAATTCAAATAGTTGTTCTACTCAAACTCAGACTTATTGACTCCCTAGATTACTAATCCCCTTTTTGCTTATGGTAGCCATTGGTGTCATCAAGATCTCTTCAAGTTTTTGCCATTTAATTCCTGTAATATCAGGGTAGAAGGGATTTGTAAGGCTGAAGCTGATTAAAAAAGCTTGTATCTTTGGGCAGGTAGTGTGCTGAGTGGAGGAGGGAGTGTTCCAGCTCCCAAGGCTTCAGCTGAGGCATGGGTGAATATGGTGAATGACCTTCAAAAGGGCGCCCTTTCTACACGCCTTGGAATTCCCATGATTTACGGGATTGATGCTATCCATGGCCACAACAATGTGTACAATGCTACTATCTTTCCTCACAATGTTGGACTTGGGGTCACCAGGCAAGTATAATGATACCATGAATGTAGACCAGAAGACGAAAATCTTACGTGTAAAGGCTGTTTCTTTAGCGTGTGAAATTGGCCGTGTTCGGTTCGGTCGGCGTAGACTGCGGTAGATGACTTTTTTTCTTGGGGCATGGTAGATTATTGCGGCCTTTTTTGTCGCTTTTAGGAAGGAAACAGCAAGGCTAAATCTGATTTTGCTTGGAAGTACTAGAAATGTGTAAGAAAAATGATGGCTTAACTATAGCTATTATATTACTAAATAAATCATTTCTTTGACTGAAACTTTGAAGTCTCAGCCATCAATAAAAACATTTTTGTCGAATTTAAAATTTGTATACTAAGTTGAAGTCCTGGGCTTTTTGTCAATATTAAAAAGATGTTATCAAACTCGGATTATAGCTGCCATGTTATGAATAAGCTATGAAATCGTCATATGAAACTAATATTAAGATGATCCGTGGAGCCATTGTAACGCTTCCAAATTTTGCTTCTTATTTAATCAACTTCAGTAAGTTGGTATCTGTTCGCTTACTATGCAATTAATTGCGATAAACTACAAACAGAGACCCAGCCCTTGTGAAGAGGATCGGAGCTGCCACTGCACTGGAAGTTAGGGCCACAGGAATTCCATATGCTTTTGCTCCCTGCATTGCTGTAAGCAAGAAACTGCAAACTGGCTTAGTCCTTTGATTTCCATCGCCCACTTGTCGACAACTAATCTTTATGTTTCTTATAATAGGTCTGTCGGGATCCAAGATGGGGTCGCTGTTATGAAAGCTACAGTGAAGACCATAAGATTGTCCAGGCTATGACTGAGATCATACCTGGTTTACAGGGTGATCTCCCAGCTAACTCCCGCAAGGGCGTCCCCTTTGTTGCTGGAAAGTATGAATGATTGCAGCCCTCCCTTTTTTAATTTGTTCGCTTCACATGATGCACTGTAAAGTCCCTTCATTTTTCTTGCATATTGCTTTAGAATCTGTTGAGGTAAATTCAAGTAAGATCACATGGCATGAGCTTTATTATATCTGTCTTTTCATTTAACTGAATTATATACACCTGACACTGTTAGATGCCAAGTATTTTGTTACACTTTGCGTCAACCTTTAGTGTAGTGTGAATATGGTGAACATTGATTTCCTCCACACAGACATTTGGTGTTGATACTTTTCACTTGTTATATGGGACTTTATTCACTGTTTCTGATGCCAATTGCTGCCTAATAGTAATAACATGTTTCGCGGAATGAAGGACAAAAGTCGCGGCTTGTGCAAAGCATTTTGTGGGAGACGGTGGCACGGTTGGGGGCGTCGATGAAAGCAACACTGTGATTGACTTTGAAGGGCTAGTCAGCATTCATATGCCTGCATACCTTGATTCCATTAGAAAGGGCGTCGCCACTGTCATGGTGTCGTACTCAAGCTGGAATGGCAGGAAGATGCACGCCAACCATGATCTAGTTACCGGCTTCCTCAAGAACAAACTTAAGTTCAGGGTACATCATTGATTTTCCGATCTTTTTAAAGTAGATGTGGCAAGAAACTAGGAGAAACTTCTGAGGAACCCTTGTTTGTTGACTGATTGTGAACCTATATTGCAGGGTTTTGTCATCTCAGATTGGCAGGGGATTGACAGGATCACAGATCCACCTCATTCAAACTACTCTTACTCTGTTCAGGCAGGAGTCCTTGCCGGAATCGACATGGTTAGTCTGTATATTTAGACTATTATATTATTTTTAAGTCCCTTACTGATCTTTTAATAATTCTTTTTAAAATATTCTTATTACCTAATTATCTAATAGTATTTATGGTATGCATTATTATGATGGTATCTCCTAATGACCAACTTTGGTCATTTTAATAAATTTGTTAAAATACACACCTGCTAAGCTAATAAATCTATTTACACCATTTAATAACTCTTTTAGACTAAATTATAAATGAGTTAGAATACCTTTAATTGTTTTTCTCTTTTTCCTTTTTCATTACTATTATTTTAAATTCTCTCTTTCAACTAAATATTTAGTTTATTCTTTCTTTGTCTTTATTATGACGTCTAACATTTTTCTTTCTGCCTTTTTCAAAAAATGTACAATTAAGTAGTTTTATTTTGTTATTGAACAACTTCAAAAAATTTATACTTTATTATAATTAAAAGAAAATTTCATTTTTTTTTTATATAACCATACACACACTTTAGAGTTTACAAATTTTACCAGTACATAGTTTGCGGTGCACAGAAAAATCATTTCAGACACAAATTTTCAGCAGATCTCACAACATGAAAGTTGGATCTCCTGTTGGAGGGAAAAATCCTAGACAAGATTATATGAAATCATACTATGGTGAATCAGACATCATACCTTAGCCATTCATTTAGTGATCCTTTTGTAACGTGTGGCTGGTTTAACTCTTGCAGATCATGCTTCCTGAGGACTTCACAGACTTCATTGATGACCTGACTTCCCAAGTGAAGAACAACATAATCCCCATGAGCAGGATCAATGATGCTGTCTGGAGGATACTAAGGGTCAAATTTGTCATGGGACTATTTGAGAACCCCATGGCTGATCTCAGCCTCACAAGCCAACTTGGCAGCCAGGTTGTCTTTCTTTCCTGCTTTCCTTACTAACCAGCACCCAAACGGCCATTTCTGCTTACAAGTTGAGATCACATTTGTCACTGCAGGAGCATAGGGAATTAGCCAGGGAGGCTGTGAGAAAATCGCTTGTCCTTCTCAAGAACGGAAAAGTTGCTAGTCAGCCATTGCTTCCCCTTCCGAAGAAAGTGCCTAAAATACTAGTTGCAGGGAGCCACGCCGATAACTTGGGATATCAGTGTGGAGGATGGACAATAGATTGGCAGGGTGTTCGAGGCAATGATCTTACAGTTGGTATGTTCTCTAAGACATTTACATAATAGCAGCTAACAAAGAGCTTATTTTCTTACATTTGGCACATAGTGTTTTTGGTATGTTTATTTTTAATTACTTATAACATCATGTCATTTATGTTTTTAGAGTTTATAAGTTTATATATCTTATTTTAAAGATCTTTTCAATGAAATGTTTGAATATAATTATAGTTATATGTAATTTGTTTTGGTGTAACAATGATAGAAATAAATTAAATATCAGTACTATAATGTAATTAAAGATAATTATGCCATTTTTAATATATAAAATAAAGTTGGCTTGTATAATTTCAAAAATTTTATTTTAATTATAAGTTATTTTATTAAAAAATTTAGTCTACATACTTTTGAATAGCTTATGAAGTTCCAAACATATCACCGGACGCCCTCTCAATCTTTATGGTTATGTTTGGAATCCAATTTTCAACCACTAAATAATATTTTAAATTTTACACTACTACCAGATATATATATATATCATTTAACAATATTTTCATCCAAATTAAAATACATATTTCACTTTCTCGCATATATAACTAACTAATTGTTTTTTAAATCAATACATATTCATAATAAAATCAATACTTATATGTATCTCATATATATTCATATTTACTTTTATTTTATATCTTATAATATGATTATTATTCTTATAAATTATCACATCATCTAATCATTATAATATCTTTTATACATATGTTTAAATAAATTATACTTTTCATTTCATTGAAAACACTGCTCATGTTAATACAACTTCTTGCAAACATTGTATCGAACAACCCAAACATGGCAAATAATTATGAGCCCAAGTTTTTAACATACATGTAATGTCTGCAGGAACTACAATCTTGAGTGCCGTCAAGAGGACAGTTGACCCCTCCACACAAGTAGTCTACATGGAGAATCCCGACGCTAACTACGCCAAGAACAACGGATTTTCTTACGCCATCGTTGCCGTGGGCGAGGTCCCGTATGCAGAAATGTACGGTGACAGCACAAACCTAACCATAATCGAGCCCGGTCCTAGCACCATCAGAAACGTTTGTGGGGCTGTCAAGTGTGTTGTGGTGGTTGTCTCCGGCCGCCCAGTGGTGGTGGAACCCTACATTGCACAGATTGACGCACTGGTGGCTGCATGGCTTCCGGGAACCGAAGGCCTTGGTGTGACTGATGCTCTGTTTGGGGACTATGGCTTTACCGGGAAGCTTGCAAGAACCTGGTTCAGATCAGTGGAGCAGCTGCCCATGAATGTTGAAGATGCGCATTATGATCCGCTTTTCCCATTGGGATTTGGTCTTACAACTGAACCTGGGAAAGGAAACTGATAGGTGAAGTAATAAATAGTTTACAACCTCTTGATTTTGTACTAGTTGGTAAAAGAGGCGGCATTATGTGCAGCTGCACAAAACTGTGGCGGACAGACAAGACAACCTGCGGCGTTCAAATGGTTTTTTGTACTCAAACATTCAAGTGATTGTTGAAGGAACAAATGACGTATTATTAAAGGCCCGTCCACGCGACGAAATTCCTGCCAGTTCAGCAATTTACACTTTACTTCTACTACCCAAAAAATTCAGTTTGGATCTTTCATATTTAGCCTAAAATAGTCGAGTTCAAATCTCTTATCAATTTGATAATTTGAAAAAAAAAAAAAAAAAGGTTACTTTAAGATAATTTCTAGAGGAAAATATACAGCTATGGGATTTGACCCTAAATTGTTCCTTAAAAGAAAGCAAACAATCTGATATACTGTTTGAATGATTTTATCAAACTTAATAATACGTCCTTTACCATGAATAAAGTCCTTAATTAATGTCAAATTTTATATAAAATAATTAAAATAAATGATAATTAATCACATACGTCAAATATGATAAAATAATCATTTCAAAATAATTTCAATAAACTTTAATACTATTATTAAAAGTGAGCATGTTCTTTACAACCCATAAAATACCCTTCATTTTTTCAATGATCTAAAGAATGAAACTAAAATTCTATCACAAACTTTAACTTCTCTTTCATATCTAATTATAATTATATATTAATATTATAGGCCTAAATTTGATTACACATTATTAAAGCATATTTTATAATTTTTTCTTTTATATTTTAAATTAATTTTATATTTTTTTTCTTTCATATTTGCCGTCTTTCAATTTACTCCTTACACACTCATATTATTATTCTAAATTTTCATAAACTTTAAATTTATTTTATTTTTGACCATAATTTGTCATAATAAACAAAATTTTACAAGTTACAAAAATTTTGCAAGCAGCTTTAAGGATCTTGACTTGAGATTTGGCAAGATCATGCAGCATATCAAATATTTCATAGACCAATAAGTTACTAGATATCACCTCTTGACGAAAAATTGAAGAGCACCCGATCATAAATTCTAGACATATTGGTAAAGGAAAGTAACATAATATGAGTATGTCGATCACAACTTGAGATTTGGCAAAATCATACAGCATGTCAAATAATTTATAGACCAATAAGTTATAATATATATCACCCCTTGATGTCGAATTGAAGAGCACTCGATCATCCACTCTAGACGTGATAGGAAACCAGCATAGAACGGGTATGTCCATACTACTACTACTACTACTATTACTCTCTCTCTCTCTCTCTCTCTCTCTCTCTCTCTATGTGTGTGTGTGTGTGTGTGTGTGTATTTGCTTGGCAAGAATATAACTTAGTGAAGTGAAATACTAGGAAGGAAACCGAGCAAATGTCACCATTAACTATAGTTTCTTCTTCTCTTTCATGACTTGTTTAATGCAAAACATTTTGGTTGTTGCTTGACACAAAACATGCAAATTAGGCTAACGGGAAAGAGGGGAAAGGGTTTGGAGAAAAGGAAAAAGTATCGGTCTTTAGAAACAGGGCTCAAAACGAAGCACCTTAAGAACAGAAGCTACAACATACAACTATACAAAAATCGCCTCGGTTTCTGTAAGTTATCTCCTCAATTTAGGAAGCTAGCGAGAGGGTGTCTTCCTTGCCACTTAGACCAGTTTACCTCTGCAGCAAAGTTTCCATTCTCCCATCATTTCTTTGTATAATTTAGGTATGGATCTTGAGCAATAGTTAAAACATCAGGTCTCTCTGCCTGGTTATATGTTAAACAACGACGGATAAGTTCCTGCAGGAAATTGAAAAAGGCACAAGGCAAACTATATTAATGAGAAAAATAAAATGAAGCTATATCCATACAAAATCACATTCAACCATGTTACACAATGTTTGGCCCTCTACTGTTCACCTTGAAATGAAACCAGATAATTACTATCAAAGATTTATATATAGTTCACCAAATGTGTGCCTATGATGCGTCACATTTGATGTTAGCATATATCGAACAAAAAATAAAATAAAATAAAAAAGGTGAGCTGGAACCTCATGGAGCTAGTCATTTAACTGTAACTATATGGTCACCACAATGAATTAATATCCTAGAAGCATAGACTATGTTTGTTTCTTTTTTTATAAATTATTTATTGCCATTTAAAAACCTTACAAAGCAAATATTTTACCATACAAATTTTCTTCAAATTCAAATTTAAATTTTTCTATTTCTTATCTTTTATAATTAACTAATAATTTTTTAATCATTATACCTATTTATAATTAATTTTTCAACTCACATTAATTTTTTTATTACCGTATAACTTATATATTATCACATCATCAAATCATTATTACATATTAAATATATACTAATGTAATTTTCCTATCCACCCGAATAAAAAACCACAGCGAGAGATATCCCATCAAATTCTTAAGCAAAATACATTAACTAGAACTACAAGATTAAAAGAGCCTTTATTCATGTAGATCTAGATAAAATTGTCTTTCAATTCCAAAATCAGAAGATTCCAAATAGCATCATTTTGGACAGTGAGACACAATTTTTTAGATTTAAAATGAATTTTATTAAGAAAAATGAAAGCATTACAAGGACATATTTCATAGATTTACGTTATCAACTGAGCCAATTAAATAAATGTCCAACTTAGTGCCCCCCCCCCCCCCCGCCCCCCCCCCCCCCCAAGAGAAATATTATATACTGTAAATCTGCACTTTTTGGATCAGGCATCAGGGGCAGGAAGGAAATGAGGAAAAGAAAAGAAGTGTTTTAAACCAAACCATATCACATTTGTAATTATATTGGTACAGGTCTTTCTTTCATGATTCTTGTTTAAAACTAAATGAAAGAAAATGTTTTCCTAAACATTTTCTCCATCAGGATCCAAGATTCAAACACAGTGCAAATGTTTCCGAACAGTGCACTTACATTGAGCATTTTCATGGCTCAACGTACAGTGGGTAAAAGTTGCCACCAGATGGCCAAAACACGACGACTTTAATAAAGAACATAGAGAATGGAAAGTTCCTTTTCTAATGAAAAATCTTCTGCATCCCAGGAAATCAGAATGTTATGCTATTTTCCTTTTTCCTTGCACGTATTTCATTGCATAACAGGAATTGAACATTTATGTTCTTATTCAGAAAAATGATTTTTAAATGTAGCTTCAGCAGCATTGTAAATGGGAGTTTCAGAAGTTTAATGTCAAATGCTCACCGAACGATCGGATCCATGCAATAATCGAAGAGAAACGAAAAACATCCACGAACCGACCGACTATCTTATTGATGCAATTCTCAATTTGATTTGTGCAAAGACACATATAAGGGTATAGAGAACGCAAAAGAAAGAGATTTGTCGCTTTCAAGATAACATCAACCAGCCTACATAAGAAAATCAAGAACTTACTTTTGCCTCATTTGATACAGAAGGCCTTGAAGGAAATTCCACTTTCCGGGCTTTTATAATTGTATCTTCACGCAATATTCGCTCTTGCGTCTGGTCATGCCCAAAAGGCCGTCTGCCAAAGAGCATTTGGTACAATAATATACCAGCAGACCACACATCAACCTGTACCCAGAAATTCAAAATAATCAATGCTTTATCGGGTATGCTAGGAGAAGCACAATAACTAAGAAAATAACTAAGAAAATATTAGACCAGTGAAAGGTAGTCATTTATAAGATGCAAGCAATCACTAGCACACTCACACACATCCAAAAACAAATGACCAACCTTAGAGGATATCAGAGGAGTCTTGCTCAGCTCAAAGCATTCTGGAGGCAGATACCTGAAATTAACTAGTGAGATATAATCCTAGAGTGTGAAGAAAACCAGGGAAGTCCACTAAAAGTTCCACGAGTTCTGTAAATAGGTAAAATCATAATCTGATGCAACCAACAGCAAGATTAGCAAATCATTCATTGAGAAGCATTCAGTGATTAAGGTTTGTTAACTACGAAGGTTAAATAATGTATTAACAATAACAAAAACTTGTCAAAAGAGTAAAAGAGGTATCGGTTGAGAAAACATATGGTAACCTTGGCAGAATAACAAGTCAAGTTTTTAATGCCTGGCGTTTGTTTTATTTAAAGCCTAAAAGCAGATGCTGGAGTACAAAATGCTAAATAATCTAGAACTCACCAATATGTTCCAGCACCTTGTGATGTAAGTTCCATCTGAGATCCAACATCATCCTCCACAATCTTGCTAAGACCAAAATCTGTGACTTTAGCCACACCAAAGTCATCAAATAAAACATTTCCAGGCTTCAAGTCATAATGAATAATTTTTTGTGATCTTTTGTTCAAGTAAACAAGGCCTTGAAAGATCTGGACAATGATGATCTTAGCTTCTCTCTCTGGCAGTATAGGTGTTGCTTTAAGAATTGCATCAAGATCCTTGCCTGGGAACAAAGGAAAAAACTTTAAATTACAATTGCTATGGTCAATATCAGAGTTGGTAAAGGAAACTAAATGCACTTATGTGAAGTGCCATTTATCTTTATAGAGGAGTACAAACAAACGAATTGATGTTGTGATTGTGAAATAAATATACTGTTCCATATCTGGGTAGGCCATGTCTCTTTAGTGTCCCACCCCCCAAAAGAAAACCACTTAATTGGTCATATGACTGAGGATGCACTTCTATGAACCATACCACTACAGTATTCCAAAACAGTGCAGAATGTGTTTTGATCAATCTCAAAAATGTCCCAAAGCCGAACTATGTGATGGTGGACCAGCGTTTTGTGAATGTTATACTCCCTGATTGCATGTCGTATATAACTTTGCTTCTTCTCTTCACTCCATTGAGCGTTCAAACCATGAAGCTTACAGGCAACGTATCTATGTTCCACCAAGTCAAAAGCCTGAAACATTTTTGGCTGGATATCATTACAAGAACTTGTATCCTCATGATTATTAATAAAAAAGAAAGAAACTTCAGGCTTTGTTTATAATAAATTTGACATTATTGGAGTGTCAAATTCCAAGAAAATATTCAAAAACATAAATGTAAAAGAACAGACCTTATAAACCTCACTAAATCCTCCTTTACCCAGAAGGTTTAAGAGAGCGTAACGATGATTCAATATCTGAAAATTGTTAAAACGAGAACCATCCTCATCCCTTATGCGTTTCATTTCACGTATAAGCTTTCCTTTCTCCAACTCATAGCGATCTCTTTCGCGCATTAATATTTCCTCCTCCTGAAAACAATATAGGTGCAGCATATAAAATAACAAAATTACAATGGAGAAGAACTACAAGAAGAGTAGGACTTACACGCTTGATGCTAGCTAGACGAGATTTATATATTTCATCCTGAATGAGAATGTCTTCTTCCAGAACCCCACCCTCTGTTTCAGCTACATCAGCCTTATCTGCAAGGGGAAAAAGTGCCAATAGATATCATTGTATTAGTGAAAAAGATGGAACTGAGGTGATAAGGAAGACAAAACATTACACTCAAAAAAGCCATGGCAATTGGCAACTTAAATTGTATACCAACATAGGTTCATAGTGGAGTACATGATTAAAAACTTATTTAATCCCACTGCTTCAACATCCTTAAGCACAAATACAACAAAATACAAATTATAATGATAAAGATTCAACAAAATCCAGTACTATGAGAGAAAATAGAAAAGAAAAGAAAAAGAAAAGCCAATAGGTAGCGCATATGGTAGTTAAGATGACTGCAGACATACTGCACCCACCCATCAGTAGAGTTGACAAGAGTAAAAATTTGCACAAATTTCCCTCCCAAAAAGCAATGAGATCGTTCAGGTGCAACCCCCTTTGAACAACTATTATCCACAATTGACAAGAGGTTGCTTACTGATATCACATAAGACCATAGTAGATCCTAATTCAAACCTAAATTCTCATATCACAATTATTGTTTTACAATACCAAATGTTGAGATTAAATCATAAAATTTATGCTTTGCATCATAGCAAGGACACATCTTGGCACTAATTACACAAATTTCCTCCCCAAAAAGGCAATGAAATCATTCAGGTGCAGCCCACTTCAAACAACCATTATCCACCACTGACGAGGTTGCTTATGACATCACATGAGACCATAGTAGATCCAATGTCAGCCCTAAATTCTCATATCAGAATTATTGCTTTACAATATCAAATGTTGAGATTATTCGTAGAAAATATGCTTTGCATCATGGCAAGAACGCATCTTAATTTGCTCCAAATGTCATCATTACTGAATAAAGCAAGAGAATAAGTACAGATTTGTTAGGATACAATCGAAGCATTTACCTGATTGGCGTTTCTTTAGAGATTTTCTCTGCCTTTCAATTGCCTCTTTCGTTTCCAGCAAACTCCTCTGAATAAAAAGTTATGGTGAACACCACGCACAAAAAACCATGGGATTTACATAGGGGTCCCACAGGGTAACCTCAGATGGCAAAGTTTATGATGTATATAGAAGGATTTATGAGTTAATGCATTAGTCATGCTTAAGTATCTTAATATTTCATACATCATTCGGCATTCTCTTCTTGCAGTTTCTCAATGCAGCATCAGTGTTATTCACAATCATCAAATATTCAAAATCGCACTAGTCAACCATGAAAGAGTTATCAACAATGTTCAAAATACAGAAACAGCAAGAGTTTCACTTCACATCATTAGAAACCACATTTAAAGTTTGTTAGCAGTCACAGGAAGTAGTATTTGTCCATCAACAGCTCATTTGGAGCTATGTGAATCCGTAACTTGATTGTTTACAATCATGCAAATATATTGGGAAAAGAAGCGTGTGGCCGTGATATGCGTAGATTACAACATGAGACACTAAAATCAACTATTATAAATCAAATTACCGAAGGGAAAAGGATACAAGTTGAGCATTGAGATCTTTTAGTGCTTGTCCATCCTCCCATGCCTCAGATATAAGTGTCCCAGCTCTATCAAATTCATCAAGAACAAAGGGGAGCACGATAAATAATTAGGTGGCAAGACATACCAAAGTAAGATAACAAAAAGAAATACAGATACAAAAGACTCATAGAGCACAAAAGGTATAGCTCAGGCTCTTAGCTCCTTAACTATCAACAGAGAAATCAGTCATGGAATTCTATTCATCTACGAGCCATTCAAGTAAGAATTAATAATCTCTCATGTGATAATGTTCCCTAATTAAATGAATCACAACAAATCGAAATATTTTTCAAGAAAGTGGACATGAAGAGATCAATTCAGAATACTAAGGAACTTCAGTAACATTAAGATCCTTTTTACTCTTACAATATTGAAATTAAGTTTGGCCGGTAATGGTTTTTAGAAAAACAATAAGTAAAATTCATAAAATTATGATTTCCAATGACAAACACTGGATCCACCATCAAGTTTATACCCAAAAATTCACGTAATAAAACCCAGAACACATGAAAAAGTTAGCGCATCTTCCCAATAATGTGAAAGTGGAAGCAAGAAACTCGGAAGAGCCAGTTTCATATGTCCAGCTTAAAAGATGATAACAAAAACATCAAGCACAAGGGATTGAGCAGAGAGAGTTTTGATGTACTATTTTAAGTCTTTAAAATCCTTTATTGTAATAAAAATGCGAACAGTTAAGATTTGACTGATAGCCCAAATTCATCTAGCAAGAATCAACCGCTCAGTATCTAAAGCAATGCCATGCCAGATGTGATATGGGAGAGAATTCTAGAAGGGAAACTTCACAACAGCAGCGGCATCCAACTTAAAACAAGAAAAGGTTAACCCAACAAAAAGGTAAGGTAGCCACTTGGCGCTGCTACAGACAGGAGAACAATCCAAAATTCTTCCATAGAATATAAGGATTCCGAGACTCCAGCTTAAACGTCAGTAAAACCAGGCAGTCAAATTCCTTCACTATTAGTCTCGAAGAGTTTTTTTTACCCAACTAGAACCTGATCTTCAATATCATAATTTGGATCTTCACTTAAATGATTTTCAGAAGAGTATAGCTTTTAATATCATATGCATTCAAAGTACAGAGAAACAGTTCCAAGAGAGCATGTCTTTTCAGGTCAAAAGCAGTTCTTGATGAATTAATTTTAATATGTGTGAAGCTATAAAACCCATCCAGTAGCTTATGATCAAAGTTGAAAATTGTACAAAGAAAAATAAGTATCCAGTGTGATATTTCCCTTGCCATACTTGTGACAGAGCACTACTCCAAGAGGAGTCAATTCCAAAATAATATGCACATGATTGCTGTACATTCATATGAACAACACAGTGCAACCCCTCGTCGTATGGATTTCTGAAGTTGAATTCCAAAAAACTGACTAATAGATATAACAAGCTGACTGATTCAACCCAATTAATTGGTAACTGACGAGGATGTAAGAGTGAAGAACTACAGATTAAGTGAAAATGACAAAGAAAAAAAAGGGAATACCTGACCACCCCCACATTGCCAAATCTCAAAGAATCTTGCCGTACTCTCATCCTTGCTTCTTGTCTCTCAGCTTTTGAAACAGATATCAATAAATCGGTTATCACTTTCATTCTCTGCATCGAAAGAGCAAATATAATTACATGCCTGAAATACTAATCTAGCATATTCATGACATTAACTAAAAGCTAAGGCTCAAATATTGAGCCAATATGTGGACCAATTGTTTAGCATTAAGACACAACACAGATTCACTTTTAGCGTGTCGCATGATTACACTTATGCAGATTCAAAGTGCTAGCTGACTTTGAACCCACCAAGAAAAGAGTATCCTGAATCCACGTTACTGAACCCATCAAGAAAAGGCAACCTAAATATAGCCAATTGCATCATATGTGTCCCAACCAAAAAATTCTGATTGAGAATATGATATGGTTTCCTTCCAACTTCTCAAGCTCTCTTATACAACCCTAAACTCATTACTAATACAAAAATGGAAATTAAAGGAAATAAAAGATGAGGGAAATATTAATACATTGAAAACCCACCATTACATGGCCCATGCAATCTGTAATTTTCAAGCATATGTTCAGATTAACATTCAGGTTTCACACAAATCAAGTTTGTCAACTGTGAAATTTAATTCTTTAGCTTTATTCTCAACAATTAATGAAGTAAAATGAGACTGTCTTCAATTGAAAAAGAGAAAATCTATGAGAAGCACAAGTTCAAGAAAAAAAAGGTATATGTGTGAGAGAGAGAGGAAAAAAGACCTTGGGCTTCATCTGCTGTTCATTATCTTTAATATCCTTAAGCTCCTGCTCACATAGGAAAAAATGCATACAAGGTAAATGAAAATGAGATTCTGAAGTATAGGAGAAAATGTTACTTGAAAATACCCTTATAACAACATTATATAAGAAGTACCTTTTTAACTGTTCATAGTCAGAAGTACAAAATAGCAAAGAGGAAATACCAAGTATACCTTTTCTAAATGTTCGCATTGATTACGATAATTAGAGGACTCCTCACACAATCTTTTTAGCTCTTCCTCCAAAGTTGCTATTTTTGCACGCAAGGATGTTGCTTCATCCTAATTCCAATTAGACCATAGGCATTATCAAATCAATATCCACACATATGATATAGAAATCTCAAAAAACATTGAGATAAAAATTATGGTAATTGGACCGGAAATTCTAGGATTAATTTAACAAAATAGACTATAAATCTACAGGAAGGTAAAGAATTCAACATGCTAAGAAACCTCTGATGAGTGACTATCATGCCCAAGCTGATCTTTGAAGAGACCATCCTGCATAGCCAGCCAAAGAAAAGTGCAACTAAATTAATCACTATTCATTAGAAAAACACCAATACCTTAAGTACCTTGTTCAAATCAATCAAAATTTTCCACTTCACCAATTCAGAGTGGATGAGTTCCAATGCTAAGACATGGAAAAGCCATTTACATTATTTTTTACTACGTAGACACATGACACATGATCCAGAAGTCTTAAGTTCCAAGAGAAAAATAGAATACAAATTAAGTAACTTAGGACTTTTAAAAGTGGCAGCAATAAATTATAACTTGAAAAGAGATATATAAAAAGTTAGACCCTCCATCTGGAAGCCAAACGGCACATGGGTATTATGATTTTTACTCCATCCAATCTGACCACTTGACTGGGGCAATGCTGAAGTTCAATTACAATCCTAACCACAAACGTGGATCATATTCAGATAATAAGGAGTTCCTTTTTAATAGAACTTCACTCAACTCAAGGTAAAAGTTCCATATCAATATACTGCATCAATACTTATTCACTTGTCCCTTAGGGGACACCCCAATGATTCGGTGTCCATTAACTCAACCACGAGATCAAGGATTTGAATCCTTTGGATTGTGTGTGTGAGTTGGCTGTGTGAGTGGGTAAAATTTTTTAAAAAAAATAACTTATTCACTTTGCAGTTCATCCAGGAGACAAAATCTAATCATAAGACATCAATGGCAGCATCTTCTTTCCATGTCCTCAGCCAATAAGAATACTGATTGTGCTCACTAGCAGAAATAGATGCCAAAAACAAATGAACTGCTGTCACAGGAGCCAAATCAAATGACAACGAGATTAAAAAAGAAGCCTTGCTGGGAAAACAGACATGAGAACCTATTATAGACCTTGGTCACTCAGCAATATGGTCACATTCATTTCTGTTGCACCAACAAGGATGGTGGTATTGGTACTGGGTACGAGGGCACCAACATAGATCTATAATTCTTTATAAATGCTCAAGAGTTTATAGATACATGCAACTTTTGGATGTAAGTAGACCTTACCTTCATTTTTATTGAGATCCCTTCTTAGATTGTTCTTTCAGCTAGGAGTAGCCTCTTTTATTATACAAAGCATGTAATGCCCCAAATTTTTGGAGAAATTATGAAATAAATTTTTCAGGAAATTTTGTGAAATTATAGTTGAAACTATATTGCCAAAATATTGTGGAATTTCCAGTCAAGTTATTAGAAGTTCAAGGAAGGTTAAGAAGGAAAATTGGCATTTTTGGGTGACGAAATTTTGTCGTATAATTTATTAAGTCATGGGAAATAATTACCAAGCAATTAGAATAAGAACACAAGGCCTAAAAATTTGTTAAATTCGGCTGAGAATTGTGCAGCAATTAGAACAGTGGCGAAATTATTTTTAACGACGTAAATTATTAAGAATCCCAATCCCATGCAACCACCAATTAAGCTTAGAGTATAAATAACGTAATTAAAGAGTTGGAAACCATATTTTCAGCCGCAAAGAACAGTGACAGCACTGCAGAATGTGTAGGAGGGGTTTCTGCTCTTCAACGCGATATTTTCAAGGTAAATTCTACGCCGAATTGCCCGTTATTCATGCATACGTAAACAACAATCATTGCACACGCGCAGGCACTCAAACACATGAATTTGTGATGACCTAAATGTGTTGGTTGATGGACAATTAACTAGAGAACGTGGGATTATGTATCGGATTTGTAGAAGCTGTGTATCGGCGTGTTGAGTAATTAGATATATTGAAACTTCCAAAATTCATGAAAACACAGATTATGATTCCAACAAGTTTTAATCCACCAAAACATAGTTAAAGACCTTGATAACACAGGTGGAATCAGGTTTCACGGATTGGAATGGAAATTGCACGAGAAAATCGAGAGTGCTCACGGGAGCTCGGTGCAATTGCGGTCACAAGTGGGGAAGTTCCAGAACATCCCGTAACCATAGGCGCACCTGCGAGGCATAGAGCCAAGATCGTAGGACGAATAGCGGAATTTGTAGTGGGTTCCGTAGTTGAGTGTCGCAATCAGGGACTCGGACTTTATGATAGTAAACAAGGGTGTTGCAATCGTAGAACCTGATCGCGGACACTAAACAAAACATGTATTTTGGAAAATACGAATTTTTTGAATTTTGGATCAAACTAAGCCTAAACCTACCGAGTAAGACATAATAGGATACAAAGGAATGATAATTGAAAAGATTCAAACGATCACAAACACATAGAACACAGTATGCATTGACAAGCATGCATCATTAAGCGTATCAAGTATTGAAAAGAGTCATGTATGCAATTGAATAGGTAACTAAGATACAATATCCGAAGGAACCGAAAACCAATCAAACTAAGTAAGAAAAAGTGATAACACCTTACCAAGCTTTTACAACTGTCTTTGGAAATTATTATATTGCACAAATGAAATTATATTTTCCTATGTAAGTGATAATACTTTGCCAAATTTTCAACTGCTTTCAAAATTTCTCATACTTTTGCATTTGATAGTTGATTCACTTTGAAAGTCAATTTCGAAATGTTTTCTCACCAATTGCAAAACATGGCATTTTGTAAGAGTTTGTAAACTTAAAAGTTTATTTTGAAACCTAGATATGGGCCACTTGTTAAATGCATGATTTTAAACTAAGTATCTTAGATTTGAATATATATATATATATATATATAATGTGGATTACAACAGCCACTTATGAGATTGCCAATAAGCGTGAAGAACGAGTTCCGCCCTACTAATTGAGTAATAGATTGGGATCTGCCCAATCAAGGTGAAAATTGGGACTAGCAGTGGGTGAACTAGCATTTAGCCCTACCAATCTGATAACAATAGATTGAGATACAACCAAAGGATTAAAGCTCTAGGACCACAATGGCACAACAGATTTAGATGCACCCACCCTTAACCAGGAGAGAATAGACTAAGGTCCTGATCGATGGATAACAAGCGCAATGAACATGACTATGCAGTGGCCAAGAACCAAAATAAGCGATGCATCAGAATAATGACATGAAATGGGTTAATCTGACTAGTTTTCTAAATGACATATAAATGTTTTCACCGCATTTATATTTCCTGAAAATGACCTTCCTATTTAATTGTGAACTCTTTAGAACTGTACTTTTGCACTTAACACCATTAGTTAACATTTTGTAGAGGAGACAAATAACTAAAGACAAATATGGGGGATGGTGGAACCAAGAAGAGGAGTTAGCATGGCTCTGGTTTATTTCATTGACAATATTGTCCATTAAGAATATTCTGAGATATAATAGGTGGGTTCTTTTAATTCCGCTACGTAATAGAAACCAATGTATTATGAGTATTTTTCTATTGTGATGGATGAATGTTGAATTACCTTGTTAGTTTACCTGCTCTATTACATGTTTGGATTTGATATTCACTGAGTTGGTTCGTGAATTTTGCCATGTCAAAGTCACAAGTTTAAGGGTGTGACAAAGCTTGTGACAAAATGAGTTAGGAACACGCTCAATCAAGAATTGCCAACTGTGTTAAGGGTCATGTAGCAAGAAATTTAGGTGGAGCACACAAGTGTGTTGAACTCATATCTGAGAAGATGGATTGTGAATTAAGATGCAATAATAGGACTAAGAGTCAATGAAAAGGAAGGTTGATAAGAATCTGTCATAGAAAGAATAGAGAAGATGAGAGAAAGAAGGATAACATATCATGCATCATGGGGAAAGAGAGGAAGGGAAAAGATCAAATGGCATTGTCCACGTCCAACTAACCTAAGAAATCTCAACTCAAACTGGCATGCATATATGACCCAAGCTCACCTGCCAACTCCCCCCCCCCCCTCAAATACCATATAGATGGAAACCAGACGAAGTTGTAAGAAAGGAGGTAGGAATGGGCAAAGGTTCTAAACACGTTATGGATTATTTATTTTCACCATTGAACCATTTTCTCAATCAATCTTTAGAAAGGTTGTCCAGACAAAGTGAAGATTGGCAAAAGATGGAAATTATGGCATTTGAATAGACAATTAAACTGCCAATTTCACAACCAAGCCCACGATTTTGAGCTAAAATAAGAATTTAGTAAATCAAATCAATGCTAGAGGCCAGATATTGACAAAAGCAAACTGGCCCAAGTTTGAAAACAATGAAGCCAATAACTAAAGATATTACCCAGTGGAACATAACAAAGGGAAAAGAAGTGTTATTTCTAAATTAAGAAGACTTTACGCACATACTTAAAACCACATCATATTTTGTGCGCATCAAAAACAACAAACATCAAAAAGGGCATCAACCTAGACATTTATTTACTTCTTTCAATTGTAGAAAACAAATAAAAGTGCAATTTTCGTCATTTTGGTTTTTGAAACTTTCACATAGGACCTTCCAAACAAAAAATCATCACAAGTTACAAAGATAATACAGAAATAGTGATATTTAATAACGAGTACTAGTTTGTGTCCTCCATTGTAAAATTCACTTCTCCAGTCCAAAATTCTTACAGAGATGCTACCAATTTTCAGACTTTGCACCAGTTTACAGCATATAAATTTAAAATAGGAAAAAGGGGGAAATTGCAGAAATTGTGCATCTCAAGGTTAAATTTCCAATAACAATTAATTCATCCTGAAGATAGTTTATATTGAGAAAGATGTAATAACTAACAACCCACAGAATTATGAGGAAATTTGAGCTAATCATAAATGAGGAAAATATAGGTACTGCAATATCATGACTCCCATATTTATGAATGTTTTAAATTTATGAAAATTTTTAAAATTTAATCCAAGAGATATTTATCAAATACAAGATCAAACACACCAACCATTCCTAAGAAATGTGATAAACATAGAGGTATACAAGTAAACCCATCTTCTCTCAAAACAACTTATTAATACTGGATGTACTAACATTTTTGTTAGAAACAAAAGTAAATCAAATTAACTGCAATTAACAAAAGCACATGTTTTTACCAGCAAGCGAACAAAAGAAGCATCTGTAGAATTTACAAAGCAACTGCCATAATAGACAAACCTTGTGGTTTGAGATCTCAAGTTGACCATTCGATGGACAAACCATCTGATTTTTGGCCTGATCAGTAACCCGGTTACTGCGACCTCTACCCGAGGCAGAATTCACCCTTCCACGGCCTTGTCTTCTTTTATTTGCATCAACAGCCACCATATTGGTGTCTTCTTTTTCTAATGTCTTTTGCCTTGCACCAGCTGCTTCCTGCTGTACATTTCCTGAAATATTACCATCCTGAACAACTCGGATGAAAAAAGAAATAACTCTCAGCAACTTCAAACATTAACAAGCAGAAACATGGGAGAAAATTGGAATACTAAAAATTGGCAAAATGAGGCGGGGATCATGCCAATCAGAAAGGGAAACAGTTTTTACCTCGATGTGTTCAAAAACAGCAGTGCAACAATCTTCTTCAACCTTACGTCGCTTTTGAGTGTTTGCTTTAATGAGAAAGGCTCCACCATTCTGCTGCGGAAGTAGATAAAATTCAAAATGAGAGACAAACGAATAGATATAAGAATGAAAGAGATTTATCCAAGAGATCATCCTTTATCGTAAAGGATAAGAGAAGTAGGAGAAATAAAGTACGCACTCCAGAAATTAAAATTTCATAAGCATGAATCTGCAATTGTAAATCAGTTACAGTACATTCCAAACATGAACATTATTAGAGTTAGCTTTGTGGGTTGAATCTTTTTCAACTTCAACTCACACCACACCTTTCCTTCAGCTATGTTTTAAGGCCCAAAACAGATTCTGGATGTGAAGAGGAGAGTATGAAAAGAAGTTGATGTAGAAAGAGAGGTGTCACAAAAATACAAAGACAAAAACAAATTCCTGCCAGGTCAATTTAATAGACTAGGCATTTGAATTTACAAAACCAGCAAGCGAAGTTGAAAAATAACACAAAAGGATGGTTGTTATAAAAATGGATGTTGATTACCAGATAGACTTAGATTGATCTATCAATCCTACATCTGCATAGAAATAGTAAACTCACTAGTAAAGCATTTTCCACAATTGAAAGCAGTAGAAGATACTCAAAAATATTGTGCTTGCAAATGCAATATTAAATTCATGGATATGCGAAATCTCACAAGATCCTCACCTCATCGAAAAGTTTGAGCTTATAGAAAGGACAGACATTAAATATTTAATATCCCTAAAACACTTCGCATGCATTTAACATTCTTTCTGTAAAAGATATCTCATGAAGGTATCATTTTTCAACAAAAAAACCTCCGCCACCACTAGGGCACGTGTCTAGATATTTTCCATGTAACAAAACCTAATCCCTCCTATTATATCCAAACTCTAACATAATTAAACAAATGAACAATTTGGGAGAGGGCATGTAGGGAATTTTTTAAAAAAATTGAACAAGATCTCCCATTTGAGTATGCTCAACATCTTAATATCAGATACAACCTAAGTTTGCCAACAAGCAGCATAGATGCATCCTGCCAAAAGTTATAGAAACTGATATAGCGATTCTGTTAACGGGCACATGATGTGTTTACATTACAAAGAAATATGGCGACACTCAATAAAGCTATGGCAAGGTGCAGCCATTTATGACTACACCTGGCTGAGGTAGATTGTGATGCAAGCAATTTGATAACAAAATAAATGCAAGATGGGAAATATAGCATAAAAGCACATTATAAACTTTCTAAAGTAATCGGTCTTAATTTTGATCAGCCAAGTAGGTGAATTTTTCCACTGGTTTCCTGTGGGAAATGGATGGGATGGAGAGGTGGTTGTGGGACTTTCCATAGTGCCCTGCAACATCTCCAAACGTTTAAGAAAATTAGGAATGGGCCACACTATGTGAAGGCAGTGCTATCATTGTGCAAAGCCACTCATGAAGCAAGGCCAAAGTTTAAACATTCAAAATATATTGTTTCCAATCAAAACAAAAGATCATATTAGAAGGGGAAAAATACAATGCATTGATACCGTTGCGTTGCAAGTTTACTACTACTGCATATCGGTAGCAGATATTGTTGCCTTTAATCTTCAGAGAATATATTAAATATGCTGTCCAAGGCGACTATTGCCTTTTCTTTAGTATTTTCTACCAACAATTTGACAAAAGATTTTGCAGAATTTCTCAAATGAAAGTGCTTAGAGTCAGCTGTTCCTTATGTAGTTTCCTATGTCAACACATCAGCCTAGCCAAAAAAACATTCGACTCTGAAATATTGAAGCAACATCTCCCATTCGCTCCCCTATTTCTATCTCTGAGCATGTCCAGCAGAATGCGTTTGCCATTGGTGCCCTTTCCAATCTCTACTTGTTCATCACTCTGCGAGATTCCCTCTACCTTGAACATGCTCTAGCTTGGCAATTTGCACCACCCATCAAAGGTTGAGCCTTTGGATTTGACGGTGGATATTAAAGTCCCTTAAACTCTTGTTTGATTTGAAATGGCAAGATTAAAAGATTCCATGTAAGTCAATTTCCTTAAACATTAAATGATTGCAAGAGGATTTATTCTATTAGCACATCATACACCTATGCTAGTAAACCGTGCTGCTCAACTTGAGCTCAAATCCGGTTAGGGCCACATCTAGACTTAACTTGTGTTAGCTCGAGCAATTTGTTAAGGGTCTTAAGTTGAGCTTGAGTTATAACACCACTTGCTCGAAAGCTCATCGAGCTTAATCATACAGGGGATATTAACTATTTCACACATTTTAATAAAATAGCCCGTGACCCCTAATCCATCTAGCTTTAAAAGAGCTTAGAGTACATAACCATGAATATGAAGTGTCAAGCCTATTAGCACATGCAAGAGGATTTATTTCCTCTAGCATCTCATAATCTAGCACCCAAAAGTGAGTCATAACTGCAGTTGCCCATGAGAATATCTGCTGCATGTCAACTAATGGGCATACTTATCACATGCCATCTTTTCTAGCTCTTCCACTCTAAGTTTATCCACCACGTCTTTGGGCATAAGCCTAGTTCAAGTTAAGGATAGCTGACCCCACTATCATAGTGCGAAAACAATATCTAAGCATCAACTACTATTTATAAAAATGAAAACAATTAGATCCAATTTGCTAGTACAAATATCTCAAATTGACTTTTTTAAACTTTGCATAGGTCAAATGATGAATAGAATTTGGAAATGTTGAGCTTTGTTTGTTTTCAAATTTTGGCGAATTGTTTTAGGTGTTTTTTATCTAGAGAATTATGCAAAGTAAGAGAGAGAAAGAGATAAAATTTAAAAAATGCAATAATTGAGTGTGAGTTTTTGGATTCATAGTTTGAAAACAAGCATAGCCATGGGAACTGTCTTTTATGCATATTGGCCTTTGTTAAACAGCAGGAGATAAAATATCTAGGCTTGAAGAAGTATTGATTTATACAAAGTTAACATTAAGCTTGTGCTACTATTAGCACTTGTATACTACTAGCTCCAGAACATCAAGCCAACCCAGTTTAACGTTTTAAGGCAAGCAACATGCAAGCATTCTCAATTCAAATTCTATCCTAGTGAAGTCCAAACATGCTGCATTGGCTTCAAGTTCGGAACCGAAATTCATCATGAAGATTGCAGCCATAATGGTTAATTCTGATGAAGAAATGTTAATGAAAAATGCAATGAACAAGCTATGAATACATAAGGTTCCACCCATAACAAGGCATCAAATATTCAATATCCCCAACAGAAATTTCATCTTCAAGAGACCTAAAGGACATACCAATGGATGAATCAAATATCTCATCAAAAAATAAATAATAATTTTATTATTGCATGCAAAACTTGTCAGCATACAAAAAGTAAATTTCCAGCTACTCAAACGTTTCACAAGGCAATCCCCACGTATACATGACAAACACTAGTGATTAAGAAATGCCTTTTATTAATTATGGGCACTATTGAAAACCATATTTAAATCAACCAAGCTTTAAAATGTCTGGTTCAATTTGTTGGGGTATCAACACCTACAATTTCAAGATCAAAATCAATATCTAATCAAACAAAAATATGCATTCAGAAAACAGGAGTGCTTAAATTCGATACGCGGCATGTTGCAAACATTGACTAATATGAATAAATGAGTATTTTTTATAAATATAGGACAGAAAGAAGCAGCATGTGATTGAACTACTCAAGCCTCATTGCATATTCTCCATTCTCCATAACAAAACATAAAGATCATGCAATCACTAAACCATGCACATTAAGCATCAATGACCGACAATTCTTTGCTCCTAAATACAAGTATGCAAGAGTTGGAACTTGAGTTCAAGTTCCCTTTGCGAAATGAGTGTTTAATTGCAAACATCAAGTTAGCTGGAGGCAATATTACAATGGCTCGACCAAATACAGAACTCTATATAAAGAATAAATGTGAGATATAGATACTCACATCATCATCAGAATCATCGCTATCGACCAGAGACTCGGGCAGACCATCTTGGGCCCCTCCGAACTTAGCAGGGCCAGACCATGAATTCGGCTGAGCCTGGACTTGCGCCTGTGCCTGCGCGGTAACCGTAGATGACGCCTTGCCCACCAATCTGGCCTCGAGTTTTGCTATCTTTGAGGATTGATCCGATTGGTTTGAAGAGTTGGAGGAGAAATGTAGAATCATGTCGGCCGACATTGCTTCCGTAAAGAATTGGAGTCAATTCTATAGCAATTGTGGTCAATGCAGGTAAAAGCTCGCCGAACCTGCCGCCTTTCAAGTCATTGCCACGAATCAGCGCCAATAAACCAAAAATGAAAGTGACTAATTCTGGGTTCTTGACTGAATGAACAGATTTTTCCCCCCAAACACCCTACAACGGAAAGAGCGCATTAATTCGCGATGGGCACACAAAATTACTCTTCCAGTCAAATTTTATGAGTGCAGATAAATTAATTTGATGAGTGAGAAAACTAGGGTTTCAGAACTCCCTTACACCAGAGTGGGGCAGGGAAGACAAAGAAATATGGCGGGCGGAGAGGAGTTGAAGAGGAAATATGTTTGAATTTTGGTACGGCGAAGCTGTGACCGTGTCCTCTGAGGGAGAAAAAGGCCTCTTCTTGGCTTTGTTTCGGGTCAAGTTTGACGGAAAATTTTTGGGGTTGAGGAGAAAGACTAGAAAGACAGGTTTTGTTTGTTTATGGTTTTTTGTATTTTTTTTTTTTTTGAAAAATATATAAAAGTAAAATAAAGAAATAAATTAAATTTAAAATGTACTATCAGACATGTCATGGATTACAATTTCACCAAAAGTTGCAAAGTGTAAATTAAAACAAGCGTTACAGCACTTTGGTCACGTGATCAGAGAATTTTATGTAAAATTAGGACAAAAGTTGATAAGGATGCAATTATGGAAAGTGAGGATTATTGAAACATACAATCTATTATCGTGATCAACAAAATATAGAATTCTAGCCATAAACACCTAATATAAAGAGCAATAATATATACATCATATAATTCAATTATTTAATCATATAATTCAGAGAGCTAACCGTATTAGACATGTTGCTTTCAATATGAATAATGAATTAAGATATAATACAATACGATGATGCCAAGTAGCTACTTGAACTAGGACAATGTGTGATTGGAGTAAACTTGAGATGGTTAGCTACATCTTTCTCATTTTTGTTTGATTAAAATGCTTCTCCTGTTTCTTTCTTCTTTTAACCCAAAATTTGTTTCAAATTTAGATGCTTGAGAGAGTGTGGCCACGGTATTTCAGTGATCTGAAGAATAAGAGAATATGTTTCTAATAACTTCTTGCATGCCTGCATGTTGTCAACTGTCTAAAACATGTCTGTCCTCAAATTTTAAAGTAATTATTCCCTCAAAATTCTTTATTAGCATGGGGTTTTTTTTTTTTTAGTTTTTTAAAAGATGTTTCGTGAATAGATTTTTTAATTTATTATTTTTTCCTTTTCGTATATTGCAATTAATATATTATTTGTGTTTTGTGTTTGTAATTTAGTGTATAAAATTTGACAATGTTTTATTTTTTGGAAATCATTAATAGTATAAATATATTTTTTTTGTTTATATAATTCTTGCGTGTGCTTCAACAAGACATGCACCATACTGTACACGTGGCTTTAGAAAGCTTTTGTTCTATAATAAATACTTATGATTTAGAAATCTATTTATTTATTTGAAATGAATTCATGAATCATGACTAATGCATCCAATTCAACGATTCAATCACAATTACAATGGGACTCAAATTTGAAAACACTGCACATTAATAATCATTACACGTATGAAAAATGTATGTAGTAAGAAGCCCGTCCGAGACATTTACTGAAAAAGGTAGCACTTCTAAGGTTTTCGATTAAATGTGTTCTTTGTGAGGCATTGGGGTTGAGTCAATAACGCTTTCATTTCTAAAAATCACATTGTTCGTGCTGGGCTGGGCCTTATCACTTTTGTGAACAATTTTAGAGCCCAATGAAATGGGCTCTAATCCACTGGCCCAATATCTATAGGTCCACTAAGATATGTTACTGGCCTCCCCAAGGGAATGTGCAAATTGTTCCCCTAAAAGAATCAACTACATTTCCTATTGGCCTCAATACTACAGAATAAGCTATTTTTTACGCATTAATTGTAATATCAATCTTATAAACAGATAGGAAAACATTACTAAATGCTTGGAATCCTAATTTTAAGAAAAAAGAAAGTAGCCTAAATGTCATTAAAATTAAATTTGCATGATGGACTTTCTAACTTTCAATACCTCATGGTTAGATTAAGAATCATGGAATAAGAACCCATCCAGTGTACCCTTCATTAAAGAACAAAGAGTCAAATGGATTTCACATCTTCAAACAATAAAGAATCCATTTGATTCAGTAGTACAGTCACCACATGCACTTCTCTCAATTCATCTTTTTACTAAAACATCAACTCAAAGTATAGTAAGCATGTTGCGCCCACAATCAAGTACATAAAGGCAATGAATTTGTCTTGTGTCAACGTACACCAAGCAAAACAAAGGCACAGGTCTACAAAGCTCTCATTAAAGCATTGCCTGACAACTCAAGAAGACAGAATGTACAAGAAACCCAAACTAGTCACCGGCACCTGCAACAACAAACAGTATAAGACCAAAATTTGATGGCCCCCACTTTTTTACCATCTTCAGGAAGATCAATGAGTCCCAACTCGTGTTAGACAGTATCTTCGCGGCAGAAACAATTCAATCCGTCACTTGGACTGGGCATTGTGATTTTCGACTAACCGTCATGTCTCAATTCAAGGACACCTAAAAGATTGTTGTCGTGTTAACAGCAATCCTGCACTGTGACAAGAAACCAATTTTGTGCCTCAGAATTCAATCAATCAAAGGAGAATTTCAGTCAAAATATCAATTCTGAAGACACCATGAGTTGCCAAGAAGGAAGAAACCAATCAAGGAACCATTTCATTCGTTGTCCTTTCTCTGAGAAGCGCTCCTCCAGAACCCTGCCCCATAAAACCGATCCCACATCTCGTTGTCCCAGTCAAAGACGTCGTTTTTCCCCGCGCACTCCTCACTGTCCGTTGACTCCTCTTCCTCCTCGACGGCGTTGCCGAACCCCAACGAATTCGTCTTCCGATGATTCTTCTTCTCCGTTTCCCCAGACGACATTTGCTTCTTCTTCCTCAACAGTTTCTCCCTCTTCTTCTTCCTCCATAGGCCCCTCGGGACGCGATACACCGCCAGGAGCAATACATGCATCAATCCGCACGGACAGCAGCAGCACACCGCCGCGCACCCCCCCGCCGTCTCCCCCATCCTGCTCCTCCGCCGGCTCCCCCCGCTCTCGTTCTTCGCCGCCCTCAGAAGCGGTTGCTTCCGTGCCACGGCCGACGCCGGCGACTCTAAGGCTATCTCTTCCGACATTTTTATCGCCGCCAATCACTGCACGATCAGAAGAAATTCCGCTGGCCCGATTATACTTGAAAAAAAAAAAAAACGGATAACCGAAGACGAAAATCAGAAACCTCCGATCGAATCTTTGAATATCGGAAACCGAAATGCAGGAGAGATTGAAATCTGGAACCGAATGGGAACGCCAATTACGAAAATATAGGAAGGATTGGGAGCACAAATTTAAAGAGGAAACGTCTTCTTCCGCAACGGTTGACCCCTTTAAAAACATTTAATTTAATTTATTTTAATTTACGTGGATTGAATATGTTGGGCTTAATATATTTCTTTTCTTTTTAATTAATCTTTAGCGATATTAAACATAAACGTTGATCTACAATCAATGTGAAAGCTAACCATTAACAATCGTTTGGCTTGAGGTTCGTTGGGGGGTGAAAATGACAAAAGAGTTCGTCTCTTTTGTTTTAAAATTCTAAATATAACTAAGATTTTGATTTATTTAAATTTGTGTAATTATATAATATATATTAATAATATGATATGTGATAATATATAAAAATAATAATTAATTTTAAGATATATATAAATATATATATATAATATAAATGTGAATATATGCAAGATTTTTAAAGTTGAATGCGACAAGTTAATTTCTCGATTTAGATACATCACACAACTAATCAATCTACTGTTTAACCTATCGTAGACCAGTCAAATCTGGATAAAATCGATTCTATGTTTTTTATTAATAAAAAATTTAAAAAAACAAAATTAAACTTTTTAAAATAAAATAAATAAATAGTTTTTATGATTATTAACATCTTTACCTCATAAAACAATTTATTTTTTATATATATTTTTCACTAACTATTTTTTATTTTTATTTTTATTTTTATTTATTCGATTATTTTTATCTATATATTATTTTGATTAAGTTACTAAAAATTTAAATATTGCAACTTACAACTAAAATTTTCCTATTAATTGTACTGTTTTTATTTTACCAAACTATTTTTTCAACATTTAAAATTTTAGCTTTGAATTTAATTTAGTTTCTTTTATATTTTATAATATTTTTATTTTTATTGAATTATTAAATTTTAATGTTTTATCTAAAACTTATCATTTGACTTATTAGTAGCTAGACTTAAATTTATTTTATAAAATTGATTTAATATTATAATATGTATATATGTAATATTATATATAATTTAAAATAATCAATTGTTCAAAAATTGATGAACCAGTCACCCAACAACCCAATTTATTTTCTAATTTGATAATTAGTTCAATTTTACAAACATTGAGTGCATGTGTGCATATATTAGTATTTTTTATTATTATGTATGTTTAATTATTAAATTTCAAATATTTGTGTGTGTATATGAGAGAAAATTTTAAATTATTGTTTAAATAAATTTTAATGAGATGAAAAGAAATGGAGATTTGTAAACAAACGCTGCCTAAAGTTGACATACTAGTATAGATATAGAAATTCCTAACATAGGATACGATGTTTGTCACCTTTATTAAGCTACAATAATTAATTAATTTTTTTTTATCTAAATGGACACATTTGATTGATAAAAAGCTACGTTTGAATTTTTATTTTATACAATCATCATTCCATCACTATAAACACTTTTTTTAATATATAACACATCAAAATAATTTTTTTAATTACACTAATTTTCCTGCCTCACTTAATTTGTGTCCAAACATAGCCTATGGAATTAAGGTATAAACAAGGTGTGACGGCGGGACAGCTTTATAATTTACACCTAAGCAGCCATTGAAAAATGTTAGTGGATGACTGTGGAAGAAGAAAATGAGTGGTAAACACGTCATTAAGGATAAGTAATTAAATCATTATAGTCCACAAAGTCCTCTTAGTCACAATTTGTCCACATAGTCTTGATTTCCATAACAAATGAATTCCTACTTTTGCTTTCTTTATTTATTTTAATTTCAACCAAAAAATGAAAAGGCACTTGATTGATAAATAACAGAAAATCGTTATTTTGCCACTAAATGTTAACTGTCAAAACATGGTAGGCGTGTTATAGTCAAGGCGACTATAGTTTTGATCGTTTGAATTTTTGTTTCAAATTTAATTTTGAGCAAATGGGAATATAAATAAATAAAAGTGAAGGTTATTGTTCTTGTTGCCCTCGATACAATCAACAAAAAGAAATGATGATACTTTACTATGTAATCAATTTTCTAAAATTAAAGACGATTGTGAAAAAATTTTATATGTAACCAAAAAAATTTAGTTCCAATATAATATAATATAATATAGATATAGATTAGAAATATAAAGAATATTTTAAAGAATTTGAAAAGAGAGAACATTTGAAAGAAAAATAAATGAAATTAACAAATAAAAAGAAAAAATAAAAAAAATAAAGATAAAAAATCAATTAAGACTAGTTGTACAATTTTACATTTTACAGTTAAAAAGTCTTACTTTTGTAATTATACAAGTATAAATATATAGGATAAAAAGTGATAGTATATTAGAAACTATATGTTAGTATATTTGCCTTTTTCAATTAAAGGCAATTGTGTTAATACTGTAAATTCACAATGTGTAATCAAGTCAATTTTAAACTCTTAATAACTAATTATTTTGCCCAGCTTATGTGTGTGCAAGACTTAAATAAATATTTTTAATACAATAAAAAAATATAGATAATTTAAAGCGATAAAAATACCCCTTTTTTCTGTTTATAATATATCCATACTGTTATATTATGGCTAAGATTAAATTTGGTGTTTTAATCAATTTCTAAAATACCCTTATACATTTGACCCATTCTTTTAAAAACATAAATTATATATGTGTGTGTGTGTGTGTGTGTGTGTGTGACATGACATCTACACTATACTATTTCCCTACTATACTCTTATATATAATTTTATGTCTATATTATTTAGAGTACATGAGACTTTTGTTTGATTTTCAATATATCCTTTTAAATACTCATGCTAATGAATTTAATCATAACCACTTTTTTCTGGTTTATAATGTAAAAAGTAAAATTCAATAAAGGATTTATTAGCAAACCATTTACTTTCCTTCATCAGAAAATTAGTTTTTTTAAACTTATATTAAATAGTTTAGATCTGTTTTTATTTTTTATGTTCTCTAAAAAAGTTTCTATCAATACAGTTGATTTATATCAACAATATAAAAAACATAGTTTATTCAAATAAATTATTTATGAAATATTTTACACACTCTACATGCATACATGTGTGTGTGTATAATTGTGTCATAAATCTCTGTCATTACTGGTTATAACTATCGTGCATATATAAAACAAAAGACAATTTAGAGTTCAAATTTCGTTTGAACATGTAATACTTTAAAAATTGAGGTAAAAATTTTATTTTTAACATATTATTTTTACAAATGGAATGTCGATTTTATGTTTCACAAACACATGCAATGTAAGAAATTTATGTAGTTTTTGTGATTTAAATGATATAATTTGGTCAAGTTTGGTTTAAATAAAAAGGAAAAAGAGAAAGAGAAAATGGTGAGTGAGATGAACGGCCGAAAAGACGCGAGGATGAGAAAGTGAGAAGTTGGGAAGTGACGAATAGCTTACCCATGAATAAGAAAGGAGACCTAGTCATGATTTTTCTCTACTATATTATTATTTTATTAGAGATTTTTTGTTACACATTGTATAATTACATAATTATTATTTTTTAAAATTATTTTATCTTTTTAATACTTTTGGTGTTATTGCCTTTGTTTGTGTTTTCTCCCATTTTTTTCTCTTTTTAAATTTTTTTGATTTTTTTTTCATTTTTCTCATACATATCTATTCTCATTCCATAAATTAAGAACGTGTGCCACTTTTTTGTTACACAATACAAAATTAAAATAATACCCTTATTTCTTTAAATATTCTCTTTTTAATTGCTTTCCCTCAATTTTAACTTATTTATTGTTTCCAATTTCCTCTCTCAAATTTAAATTACTCTATTTTCTATTTTAAATTTCCTTTTTTCTCTTATTTTGTAAATGACATAAAATTTATATTTAAAATGACTAATTTATTTATATAATTATGCACACACATCAAGTGTATCCTTAATCACTAGTTAAATATGAATATGATTAGATTCTTGTCAAGAAAAATGAATTTAGGCTTACATTTGAGCAGTGTTTTCAGAGTTAGGTCAACCCACAACCAAAAAAATTGGTTGATCACTAAAATTGGGTGGAGATCAAAATCCATTTATTGGGTCCAAACGGGCTGTTCCTTTAGGTAATGGTCGTTTGCCTGAGAAATATATCAAAACCATGGCTATGTTTGTTTCTCAATATGGGTGAGGATGAAAGTTGAGTAGATTCTAAAAGCCAGAAAAATTATGTTTAATTGTGAAATATAAGAGGAAGGAAATTTTTAAAATAGTTTAAATTTGAGTATTTTTTATATATATTTAAAGTGTAAAAATAATTAAATGTTATGATAATCTATACATTTACAAGGGGGTGTGTGTATATTGATTTGACTGTAAACAAATATAATAATTAAAAATAATTAATTAGTTATACATTTAAGAGGGAAAAATGTTTAAATCTGAATTTTATGTGTATACTTTAAAAAATTACATAATTTTATAATTTTTGATGATATGAATAACAAAATAAATTTTTGTAAACAGTAAAGTTGTATTAAAATTTTGTGAAACATGAAATAAAAAAGTAAAAAGTTTGAAGAGAGAAAGGGAAATCGGAAGAATTAAATAACCAAAGAAAAGAAGAAGATAAATATAAAAAAAAGAGGAGCATTTTAGCCCATTAACACTTGGCAACTAGAAAGTATTTATAACTTAAATCTCTCTTTGCTAAAAGTCGGACACGTCTCCCTCTGACAAGAGCAATTTCAAGAAGAGATATCCCCAACTCATCTGTTGATTTAACAAATACATTATTGCTGTTGCTACTACAGTTTTCTAAGCTAATATCAACTGTTCAACTCAGTCTGATGTCTATTTTCTTTATAGGAATAATCAAGGTATTTGTTGCATTCTTAAAATGCATCAGTATTACACATCATTGTTCAATTTTGGGTAACAAGACTCAAAGACAAGTTCAGCATATTACTCAAGGATAATGTTTATCAGTAGGAAAAAATTATCAGCCAAAAATTATTGAGGCTAAAAGACGAGTAGTTTATAGTGTGAAGAACTACCACAGATCCATTATGGTCTTAAGTACTATAGATTTATATGAATAAAAAAGATTGTCACTTACAGAATGCATGCAAAGTGCAACGACTAGAGTTGTGTAAGGAAACCACCTTTTCTCTCCTCATCAGTCATTTCCATGGCATCTCCATTTCCAAGAAACACAAAAGCTGCTTCTCTGTGGGGGTGAAAGATTTTCATCTCAAAATTAAATTGCATCTGCAGAGACACACCACTGCAAAGACTAACACAAATTTCCAGAGGTCGAATAACAAGCAGAAATATAAGAAGAAATTCTAAGTTATAGCAACAGAAATGACAGGACAGTCATACCTCACTTCCGCTGGAAACAATTATAAGAAACAGGTTTGAGGTGTAATACCTTAAGACAACTCTCCTCTGGCAATTTCATTCTCCTGAACGACCAATAAAAATGGCTCAGCAAAGTTTTGAAGTTGCTACCAAGAATCAACTGAAATATGATGTGAACAAAGGGAAATGATAAAAATCTGAAATTCTGCATAGCATGGCTTTTGTCTCAAAAGAATGTCTGAGAAAAATTATGTGCCATAAAAACCAAACATATTTTCATTTGGCTCAGAGAATCCTCGTTCGTGAAGTGATATGCATGAATCAAGTAATCATGTGGGCCAAATACTGTCTCTTCCTACGAAACCTGCAAGAAGAAACTGCCATTTTGAGATACGTGCAGAAGCCAGTTTAACCAAGAGATTCTTTTGCAACATGAAATAACCTAGAAAATTGTGAGCACATATAGGGTGAGAACTTCTCCGCATATAATGTACAGTAATGGTCATTTAGCATTTCTATCTTATCAGTGGGGGAAAATGCCGGTTTTTTTTTAATAAATAAATAGATTTTTTTTAAAAAAATTTTAAGAACAACCAGGTGGAAAAGTGTTTGATAGAATGTATCTTCCGTAGGGTTTTGGTTAATTTAATGTTTTAGTTGAATTAGGGTTTTTTCTTGATTTAGGCTTTTTTTTTTTTTATTGAATTAGGATTTTTATCGAATTCAAGTATTTGTAAGTGTTGGGTTTTTGTTGAATTAGAGTATTTGTTGATTTAGTATTTTAGTTAATTTAAAAATTTTTTTATTCAGGGTTAAAAAATTTTTTTTAACAACTGACCACCAACTATATAAACATATATTGACATACATGCCAACAGTGTTGAGTGTTTTGTTACATGCATCCTCACACAGCCTCTTCATAGTATTTTGCTTTACGAATTCTTTGATCAAGCAAGAAACAAACTCAACGAGGTTGATAGCAATACTGAAATTTTTGGAAATATACTATATTTTGCAAATTGATTAATAATTTGTAAAAAACAAATTCATCTTTTATTATTAGTTAGTGTGTAAGTTCATATTAATATCTTATGAACAATACTGTGTTGTAGAAAGAGATAAAAATAGTAATAATTAAATGTGTATTTTTGAAAGTGCATAATTACAAAATAAACAAATCTTTCGAGTTTTCACTCAAGACTTAGCAGCTCTAAAGTCCAAGAATCAAATGGCCAGTGTTCGAACTTTCAAATATTCAACTTCTGAGTTCTCAGTAGAAGCTACACACTAACTGTAGTCAGAGTAAATTGAGAAAATGTTGAAGAAACGCACCACAAAAACAGATAAAAAGAATGATAAATCAGTGGCTCCATTTTCCAACACAGTTAAGTCCTTCATCTGCCTGGACATTGTAGCTAAACAAATATAACTGCTATCACAAGTATGGTTCATCTTAAAAGCATAATTCGTGGCCACTCAGAATGTAGGTAACACAAGTGCTAGTAGGGTTTGGACTTTATTCATAACAACTTCAAGTCGGCAGTAAATCATCAAACCCATATGTTTGAGATGCAGAAGGGAATTTTTTTTTTTTTTAAAAAAAAAAACCCAGCAGCAACTACACTTTTGGTATTAAATGCGGAAGAAGATTAATCAAGGAATACACTGAAATTATTTGCATTAGGAAAACAAGAAGCATCAAGATCCCAACACAAGCACAAACAGAACTGAGTCTATAATTTAAATTCCTTTATCAAAATGAGCTATTATTATTCCAGAAAAGGAAGTTCCAATAGGTATTAAATAGTAGAGAAATTCATGAGTGCCCTCAAGCTCTTTTCTGCAACCACTCGTAGAATTTGACCTGTGAAGCCATTGTATCCAGTCTATATAACTGGTACCAGTGATTAGCAATTTCAAGTCCAAAAGTGCCACCAACTACACCTCCAAAGGCAAGAGACAGAACAGCACCTGTAAAATGAGATACAAGCTTATAAATGAGATTCCAATGCCAAAACTGTTTTTGTAACCACATTCTGTTTTAAAAAATTTCCCAACAGTCATGTTCCACTGATTTACGGGGATCAGAAAAGGTTTCTCCATTAGTTTTGCACAATCATGCAAATCTATGCATACAGTGTTTCTAAATCTTTTTTCAGAGTTTAAATAAGGGAAGGCAGAATCAAAGGAAGAACTAGTTATCAAAAAGCACAATCCATCAGTGTTTCAAGGAAAAGTGGAAGGTAAAAACTAACTAGATCGGGCTAATAACTAGTGAACGGTTTTAAGTGGAAAATTTTTTCTAATAATAGAATGACAAACATCAAAATAGCTGCACTTGCTAGGAAGTATATGAAAATGTTTTTTCAACTACGCATAGAGGAACTTAGTGAAGTTAAAACAAACAAACTAGAAAACCCATTCTTTAAATTCTATGCTGCACCATCACGTTAAGAAATACTTTCTGAAGTCAAACAAAAATACCATGAGGACTTCTTGACCACTTCCAAGCATATCCAGCAGTTGAAACTGCCCCAACAACAGCACCTGCAACGCCAAATTTAGCTGCTTCCCTTGCAGTCTTCAGCTGAAACAAAGCAGAAAACAGGGATTAAAAAGATAACAACCAAGAGGAAAAAGCTTACGAATGAAGGCCCAAAAGATAAAAATATTACAAGTAGACTTCTACTTAGGCATGTTCATGATTCCATTTGAAATCGGGAACTGAACCAAATTTGTACTTGTTGGAACTAGAACCATGAATGATTCTAGTTATCAAAAAATAGAACTGGAACCACTCGTGCAATATGTTGCTAGCATGTAAGTTGCAACGGGCCAAGGGCTATATAGCTTTCGCATGCAGTAATCTGTTCTTTTAATTTTTTTGCTTTATTGTAAATACCCTTCTTTCCACCTCATCTTTCTACATTAAAAGCTCGTCTATCTTCAATTCATCTTCAATACTCTCTCTTTGTTACAAGCAATTATACTCCAAATTCCAATATTTTTTCATTCGCAACACTGTTTATTAGTCTACTCTATTTGGTTATTATTTATGAACTTTTTCCTGTATTCTTCATTTTCTACCAAATAGCAAGTTTTGGGTTCTTGTTCATCCTCAAAATTTGCAAGGACTAGATTATTCATCACAACACAGATGAAGTCTTCAACATTGATGATGTTGATATTCCAACACAAGAAAATCAGCACGTGCAGGCTATTATTGAAGATCAAAATCAAACAATAGAAACCAAATGAGGAAGCAATAAAGATTCTAAGTGTGACATCTTTACTAAACGTTTCACCAAAGTCAATATGATGGTGAAATGCGGGCAAAATGCAACTACTGTCAAACACGTTATTAGTACAAAGTGGGAGATGGCTACGGTAAATATCAAGAGAAACTGAAGAAGCATCATCCTCAAGAATATGGCATCAACAACAAACAATCACAAATTATCAGTTTTGTTACTTTTAACCTTTCTTTGTTTCAATATAGTAACGAAATAAATAAATATGAGATACAAACATGATAGCTATTGAACATTTTATCATTTAGTTTTAATGAAAAATTTTAAATCCTCAATTTAAAAGAGTTCTTATTTAAAGCCCTCTTAGGAGAGAAATTAGAACTATAAATAATCAAGGGAAAAATTTTAAATTGATTGTTTTCTAATCTAGATAAGCATGCATCTATATGTATGGCCATAACTTGTCATTAGATTGATAGTGAGTGGAACATGTTAAAAAAGAGTGATAGCTTTTTGTATTTTTGATGACCCACACACTACTCTACATACTTTTAAAATGGTTAGTATATTTTAGGAGAATATGGTCCGTGTAAAAAAAAATCAATAGGATTTGATAATGCATATGCAAATACAACATCTATTGAAGATTTACAAAATCTTTGTCAACCTGAATTAGGTGGTAAAATTTTCCAATTAGTTGTGCATGTCATATTTAAATTTAGCGGTGCAACATGTTTTAAAGCACTTAAAAATCATATTGGACCTATTTAAAAAGCAATTTCTTATTTGTGGGCATGCCTTATGAAAGAATGAAATAATTTTTGTAGAGCTAATAAAAAAATCTAAAAAGATTTTCAAGAAATGTTTTCATTCGTTGGAATTCAACATTTGAATTACCCCTCAATCTTACATATATAATGAACTATTACCACCAACATGATTGACATAATGTTGCATAAATATGATTGGATTGTTTGCAATAAAATTTTAGAATTTTATCAGTTTTTAATGAATTTTGTTTGGTTTATATTGTCCTACTGCTCATTTATTTAATATGGAGGCATGCAATATTTTTTATTGTTTAAATGATACTTAAAAAGATAATTTTTTGAGACAATTGATCACAAACATGTTTAGGATACATAAGTGTAATATATGCAAGTCTAAAGGCAAAATATAGAATTATCATCTCTTGTATATGTTGACAGGATTTCATGGCTAACTGTTGATGAATCTTGGAATTCTTCTCTTATTTATGCTAGTGGAATTTTTCAAGATGACCTTTGAGGAATTTTGAAATTATTATCTCTTAATTTTATTAGTGAGATTTCATGGCCGACCTTCAGTGAATTTTGCAAATTCTTAGCTATCTTTTATATTGGAGAGATGCTATAGCCGACCCCAAATGAATTTTGCAATCAATACCTCATGTGTGTTGGTGTGATTTCATGACCGGCTTCTAATTAATATTAAGAATTCTTTCTTTTGTAAATTTCAATAGGATTTCATGACTAATCTTCAATGAACATCAAGATTCTTCTCTCTTATTCTTGTCAATGGGATTTTACAAGTTGGCCATTGATGAACTTACGAATTCTTGCTCTTATTTTTATCTATAGGATTTCATAACTGACCTTTGATGAATTTAGGAATTCTTGTCAGTCAGATCTCATAGCCGACTTCAGAAGAATTTTGGACTTCATGACTAACGTTTCATGAATTTTGAATTTCGCAATTCATAATCAACTTCTATTTCAATATGAAGGAGCAAATTCTGTCTAAAGAATTAGAAGCAACTGTGAGTCAGTACAGCCAAAGGACTTCTAAAAAAGGGTGATAACTTCAGTTCAAGTAAAGACGACTTCAAGATACAAGAAAAAAAAATCATCTTTAGGCCATTTATTTAACCTAAAGTTGGAAGTATTGTTATGTCCCTAGTTATTAGGCTCATTTATTAGTTTTTAATTGGGCCCTATTTCTTCTGACATACTATTTACAGTTACAGAGAAAAATCAAGGGAAGGGGTAATATCAATTATTTTAGCAGGGGCCGTTATTCTAAAGCACGAGTGTTTATCAGTCGTGGCTTGAGAAAAAAGACACAAAGGGGCCTTTTCTTCTCCTTTTACCTTCTTCTAACAAAAACCTTAGAATTCTAGTGTGTTGTACATCTCATTCTATGAATAAAATGAGCAAAAATCTCCTTGCATGACGTAGGACAAATTGGTCAAACCACGTATATTTGGTGTTATTTTATTTTATTCGGTTGTTACTTTGCATTTGAGAGTGACTCATGACAAGGTGTTACACCTAGCTTTGGATTGCATCATTGTCCAAAAAAAATGGGCATGGCGTAAACAGAAAGCTCAAAAACCCAAATTCTTAAATGTCAGATGGTTTAGTATTCCAGACACTTACTGAGGAAACATATTTTCATAATAATATAACTGCAATATATATATATATATATATATAGATCTATCATGAAACTTATCTAGTTAGCCTCCCAAAGCATTTCCATCAAAACTATACCTGATTCAGTACACTTTAAAAATCGGTAGGCATATCTTTTCTCCGACCAATAACTTGTTGGGCTTGGTCCAGCCTATTTGTGGCTCGAACCAAACCAAAACCCATATTTGTTACTTAGGATGACCAAGTCAATATTTGACTTAATTTTTTGAGGAGTTTAAGTCTTATGACTTGAGAAATATTAGCCAAGGGAATGATCAAGTTTCAGTTGAAGCAACGAGGAGAGAGAAAAGCCTACTTGGAGAGAGCAGGAAACTTTACAGCCTTGATCAGATGGTGATTTGAAGCCCGATTGAGACAAGATTTCAACCACACGATCCTCTTGTCAAGCTCTACCCATCTATCGGTTCAAATTTTGAGGCTCCTCTTTGTGTGTTACTACCCAAATCCACTTATTAGAAAGTTGTTTTGGGGAGAAGAATTTTTTTTTATTTAGTTGATGTTGGCGATGCTATTGTCATCCAAATGCTCCGGATAGACACGTGTTTCCCATTACTAGGATAGAGAAGATTTCTGACTAGACTAGGTCCTGCGTCTTTTCCCGATTTGAGTTTTCCACGTTAAAAATCTTGGTGTCCCGCACCTTTTATTTATACAATTGATTTTGTTGCTTGGTAATTGGATTTACTCTTATTTTAATTGGTACTTGGGGAAAGAGTACTTTGTCCTGGGCCTTTTCTAACATTGCATGCCTGCAATAGTACATTTTTTCGAACAAAGGGATATTAGATCAGCTAGGTTGGGCTGCTCATTTGTACTGATTAAAATGGATTACTCGAATAGTGTTCGTATGATAAAATTAAAATGCAACTAATGATAAAATCAACTAATACTGCTCAACTAATACTGCTCATTTCCAACACTTTGCTAATGACACCAGAGCTAAAGTACTGTGGAAGAAACTTGAGAGCATGTAAAGGAAGACTGGTTTAAACAAAGCCTCTTGTCTGAAGTAGATTACTTTGGATGAGATATAAAGATGGTGAAGATATGATTGAACACCTAAGTAACTTTCAAGGCTTGATAAACCAAGCAGCAACGTTGAACTTGAACTTAGATGAGGTGCAGGCTTTATTGCAGTTCAGTTCAATGCCGGATATCTGGGAAACAATGGTGGTCCCTGTCAGTAATTCAGCTCTGAATGGTGTGTTGACCATGACCCTAGCAAAAGAGGCTGTGATGAATGATGAATGAAGAACTCTGGAGGAAGTAACAAGAAATGGTAAATGAATCCTAGGCCTTGGTGACAGAAAAGGAAGAAGGATGGGGGAGAAGCAAAAGTAGAGGACCCTGCATCAAGAATGACAAATCTAGAGATAGGTCCCAGTCGTGGAAAAATGATGCATGCTACCATTGCAAAAGGAAAGAGCATTACATCAAAGAGCGTAGAATCTTGAAGTGGGAACTTGCTGAGAAAAAGGGCAAAGACAAGGTGAAAGCAAAAGATGCAGAAAAGACTATAGCAGTTGTGGCAGCCCAGGATGACATGTTTGTGTTCTGTGATGATGGTCATGTCAATATTATTTGTCATGACAGTGATTGGGTGGTTGACTCGGGTGCATCCTACCATGTTACACCTCATAGGCACTTTTTTTCAATCTACACCAAAGGAGATTTTGGCTATATCAGGATGGGAAATGAGGTCTCCCGCAAAGTTGTTGGCACAGGAGATATATACTTGGACACGGACACTGAGTGCCAATTAGCATTGAGAAATGCTCGACATGTTCCTGATATTTGCCTTAATCTTGTTTCCATAAGGAAAGCTTGATGATGAGGGCTACTACAGCTTGCAACGTGGAGGCAAATGGAAGCTCAGCAAAGGGCTACTACAGGTTGCAAGGTGGAGGCTTTAGAGCATGAGAAGAAAAAAGACTGGCTATGAGCCATGCAAGAGGAGATGATGTCCTTGCATGAGAATCACATGTATAACTTAGTGAAGTTGCCTAAGGGCAAGAGCATTGAAGAACAAATGAGTCTACAGGTTGAAGACCCAAGAGAATAGCTCGCAGCCAAAGCACAAGGCAAGATAGGGTGTGAAGGGATTCAATCAGAAGAAAGGTGTAGACTTTGAGAAAATTTATCCTGTGGTAAAGATGTCGTCAATTTGAGGTGTTCTTGGTATTGCAACCAGCTTGAATTTAGAGATTGGGCAACTTGATGTGAAGATAGCCTTCCTACATGGTGTCTTGGAAGAAAAAAATATACATGGTGCAGCCAAAAGGGTTCAAGGAGAGTGGCAAAGAGAACCTTTTATGCCATTTTAGGAAAAGCTTGTGCGGATTGAAACAAGCGCTGAGACAATAGTACAAAAGTTTAACTTCTTCACGACACACCATGAGTACCGTGGGATAACATCCGATCATTTGTGTCTATGTGAATAACATCACAAATGGAGATTTTATTATTCTCTTGCTATATGCTGATAACATGTTGATTGTTGGCCGTGATGCTATGAAGATTGACAAGTTGAGAGAGGAGCTAAGCAAATCCCTTGCAATGTAGGATTTGGGTCCGACTAGACAAATTCTTGGAATGAAAATCTCTTGAGACACGCAAAATGAGAGGCTTTGGCTATCTCAGGAAAAGTACATCGAGAAGGTACTTGACAGGTTCAACATGAGCAAAGCTAAAGAAGTCTCCACTCCAATTGCAGGTCACTGCAGACTAAGTATCAAGCAATGCCCTACAAGTGAGAAAGACAAAGAAGACATGAAGATGGTTCCTTATGCTTTGGCCGTGAGCCATTTGATATATGCTATGGTTTGCACTAGGTCAGGTATAGCTAATGCAGTTGGGGTAGTCAGTCGACAACTCTCCAATCTTAGTAGAGAGCATTAAAATGTTGTCAAATGGATCCTCAGGTATCTCAAGGGAACTTCCAAATTGTACTTGTGTTTCAACAATGGCAAGACCATGCTAAAGGGATGCACTGATACAAATATGGCAAGTAATCTTGACAAAAGGAAGTCCACATTTGGGTACTTAATAATTTTTGCAGGGGGAGCAATGTCATGGCAAAGCAAGTTACAGAACTGTATCACCCATTCTAATATAGAGGCAGAGTATATCGCAGCCATTGAAGCATACAAAGAGACGCTTTGGTTGCTGAAGTTCCTACAAGAGTTGGGTATGAAGCAAGGAAAGTACAGTCTTTACCGTAATGGTTAAAGTGCCGTTCATGTTTATAAATTCTACATTTCACTCTCAGTCCAAGTACATTGATGTGAGATATTATTGGATATGAGAATTACTAGATTCCAAGTTATTGACACTTGAGAAGGTTTACACGAATGAACATGGTGTTGATATGTGGACCAAGGCATTGCCTAGGGAGAAGCTTTTATTTTGTAGACAGGAAGCAAGTTTGTTTATGTCCCCCAAATGAGCTGGAAAGGGAGTTTTGTTAGGAAAGAGATACCGTTGCAAGCAAGTAATATCAAAGACGGCTCAGGATAAATTACTTTTTTTCCCAGTACCAATTAAATGAGAATAAATCCAATCACCAAATAACATTATCGATGGTGACAATTAAAATGCAGGAAAAATAAAAGGCACAAGGCACCAAGATTTGTAATGGAAAACTCAAATTGGGAAAAATCATGAGACCTAATCCAATCAAAAATTTCACTATCACAATAATAGGATACACAAGTTTATTTAGGGCATCTGATGACAATAACATTGCCAACATCAACTAAGTAAAAAATTACAAATTCATCTCCTTAAAACTACAACTTTCTAAGAAGTGGGTTTAGAAGGGTATTAATACATGAAGAGAAAATTCAAAATTTGAACTGATAGATAGATGAGTAGAGCTCCAAAAGAGGATCCCACGGCCAATATTTTGTCTCAATCAAGATTCAAATCACCATTTTATTGAGACCTTAAATTTTCTCTCTTTCTCTCTCTCTAACTTTCTATCCCCAATTTGACTTCTCTCTCTCTCTTCTTTGCTTTTAGAGTGCCAGCTAAAAATTTCTACCAGAGCTCAATTAAGACTCCGAAACTGAACGAGTATCAGAAAAAAAAAAAGAATATACAAAGAAAAGACAACAATAAACGGAGATGAATAAAGATAAAAAATAACGTCTTTAAGCCTTGAACATATAAAATTGACATAAAATTAGGCATGTAGAGCAGGAAGAGTAGAGCAGCGAGGGAGATGGGAATATACATTAGGGCCGTGGACGGGATCTGATGCAATGAACTCCTCGACAACAGAGCTGTCCCAGTGGGGCAAAGGCTTCTCAGGGTAAAGAAATCTTGAATAATTATCGAGAATCGAGAATCTCTCAGCCCAAAATTCCTTGTACCCTTCCCAATGTTTTCTGAAGAACGATTTCGATTCCTCGGCTTCGCTCATTTTCCGTAGAAGCGGATGATTTTGAGGTCTGGAACTTCCAACAAATGGCGTAAGCGTACCCAAGAATGGAGGGGTGTAATGATTTTGCGCAGCGGAGGCGCTGATACGCGCTGAGAGCGACAGTTGGGTTGTGTTTGTCTACGTCGAGTCTATGGTGGTCCCGACTCCCGAGAGGTCTAGACTTGGACGGACCACTTTTTCACTGCCACGTCGCAAATGTGTCCATTTGTAATACATTTTTTCTTTTCTCCTGACATGCCTTTTTCAGAATCTTTGTTTGAGTCCTGATCTTGACAACTAAAAAAGTGTTTTATTTTTTTTTGCGTAAATTTTATGAATAATATAAACGCCAGCTGCAACGACATCTTAATTTAAAATGTATTACCTTTTCAGAGGACATTTTATTTTTATTTTATAAATATATCGAAATATATTACATAAATAAAATAATTTATTAGTTAACAAAAATTACATATTCTATACATGGATATATGTTTTATTAAAGATAATAAAATGTAAATATATTATACTTTAAAATTTTTATTAATAAAATGTGAGTTATTAGAATTAGAATAATAACAATATAACATACATATTTTATATTTTTTCAAAATATTAATAATAAAAATAAGTTATTAGAAAGTAAACCATATTAGACAATTTGCATAAAATGGTAGAGAAAAAATTGAAAAGACAACAAAATAATAAATAAATTAAAAATCTAAAACATAAAAAAGTAAAAAAGGAATGAAAATGAAAATAGAAAATCTTTTAGTAAATTGATATTGAAAACTAAAATTGATTACCGTTCACCCTTTTTATGTATTTTCATTTACTAGGGAAAAAAAAAGAATATGCACTACGCATATAGTACATTTATATATAGAAGTAAATATTATATTTAGTAATTATATAATTTATTATTTACCAAAATACTATGTACAATATTAAAAATTGAGACGCATTGATTTAGCTTTAAATTTAGCAATTAATGTAATATACAGATTGATTACAAATAAATTTCAGCGTTTATAATATTGTTTTTTTAACTTTAAAATTGAACTATCTTCTTGTATTCAGATGTAGAGTAGCTTTGGCCTTTTGATTTTTTGTTTATATAGTGTAGTTCTTTAAAATATTAGATCGTGTATTTATTTTAACATATTTATCATGTGATAAACAATATTAATATTTTACTTTTAATTATCTATTCAAATAAATATATAAAATATTATAATTTTAAATTTATTAATAGGACTTCCTCATATTACTATATTATCAATAAGAAAATTTTCGAATTGTTTCTTTTAATCAAGGAAAATTATGAATAAAGAAAAGGCCGATTAATTTTTTAATTTACATGAATGAATTTTGATTATTTAAAAAAGAGTTATATTTTCAAATTAAGTAAATTAATATTGAAAACTACGATCGATTTCCCTCCACCCCTTCTATATATAATAGGTATGAATATAAATAATTGTTTTCTTATTTATAGAATTGATTAAATAGCGTAAATGTTAACAATTGTTGTAAATGTAAACGTGTATAAATCTAAATAATAGTTTGCTTATTTATAGAATTGATAGTTAGATTTCTTCGCATATACAAATATAGGAAAGAGATGTAAAAATTATTTTCTAATATTATACATTTAAAAATAAGTTAAAATTTAAACCATCATCTACATTTTTTTGCCGCTAGAAAATCCAACATCAATTCACCTCCATGATTTTTGACGCGTGAATACACATGTCTATAAAATGAAAATAGTGAATAGTACATTAAAAAAAACAAAATTTCAGCCAACATAAGTTATATATATCATAGTTATATCGAAGGAGTAATATTTTTGGTATGATAATATATAATAATATGATAAATATTTGAAGGAGATAAGACATCCAAAGAGAGAGCAATAATGGTCCAGATCAAAGAAGCAAACCAAAACTTTGGGCCTGTCCACCATAAAAAGTGCTGTTCTCACAGTTTGCACGACTCAGCAGTCCAGAAAACGAGTAGACATCGTCAATAAGAATACTCCACAAACAGCACCTAAGCAGCAAAACCATTGACCACTGCCATTCACAGCACCCTAAAGAACAACCAAAATGAGGGTGGGGATGAGAGGATTTGGGGTGGCGGGCACAAAGAAAGCAGCTAACTACGCAGGTTGGTTATGACAGGACATCATCTCTTTCTCCTTGAAGCTGAGCCAGAGCCGCGACCACCCCCCTTGCCATCCGAGGTTACAGCAATACTTCTTCTTTGTCCTCTGCCTACTGGTGCTTTTTTGGCACTTGAGCTTCCAGAAGCCTTCAAGTCCATTTGTACTTTGATTGCTAAAATTGGAAAAGCTAATCAAAATTTTGAGAAAGAAAGAAATGGATGCAGAGAGGGAATAAAATCTAGTGAAAGTGAAACTGAGAACTGCATATTATTCCGCAGGAAGAACACCGACCCTTTGAATTCAGACTCTCCAGATCCGATTGCAGCTTCTTCTCTGGATCACCCAGGCCATCATCTGAAACAAACCACACGCAACATGTAAACACCCTTGATAACCGCACTTCATAAATTAGAGATCACAATGGCGCAACAAACAAATATCCAAATAACTAATCATGGCACAACACGAACATACAGACAGGTGTCTTAAAGACCATCTGCCCTCAGAAAAAAGAAATTTCTCACTCACTCAAATCACTATGGCCATGTCTGCTTTTAAATTTAGGTGTTTTTATCTCGAGTCAAAGTAAGAGAGGAAAAAAGATAAAACCTTAAAAGTGCAATGACTGTACGTGCGTTTTTAGTGACCAAAATTGCAAAACAAACATAGCCTATGAATCTTCACAACGCGTGCCGAGACAGAAAAAAAAGTGCAGTTAACTGCCATGCCCTAAATGAGAGATGACATCAAAAAACACACAAGCTACCTCACCAACACAATCCAAAGCTTGAATTGTATCATGAGAATGATGGGTGGGGTAGAGGGCAAGAGCAGCCTGTAGTAACAAAATAGTGAAAGTGCAGCAGAGGGGCACAATAAATAAATGCCAAAAACATGCAAATAGCACATTACAGAAAAAATCTCAAGTAAAACAGATTGCTGTGCAGGAAAAGGTCATAAGCACAAAAGTAGGCATCAAATTGAGGACAATGATCAGTTTCATATATACAACTTTTGTTGCAAAAGAAACTTAACAAATTTCTCTTCAAGATTAGATAAAAAAGTACCCGGGTCCTCCAAATCTGAGGGAATTTCTTCCTCGTTTTCAGCATTTTCTTGAGATAAAGCATCATCAACAGGTTCTAGCATCGCGGCAACCCGCTTCTTTGGAGCCTTTTTAATGCCAGGAAGTGTGACTAAGTCTGCAGACCGAACAACACGTGATGAACTTCCTTTGTTGTAAGCTCTAGTGAGGGCTGCTTTTACAGCAGGCTGTATGCCATCAAGTGGATTTGGATGCCCCTAAGCATGTAAATGGAAAGTCAGATGACAATAACTTCAATCACAGATATATGAGGGGACAAAATACAGTATCAAACACACCTTAAATTTTGACATCTCCGTGATGGTATCAAAGTCCTCCATGCTAATGGAATATAAATCCATGAACTCAACAACTTTCTCGACAGCTTCATCCTGGCAATTTATCACAAAAGCAATGCATGTTCAGAAAAAAGAGCAACCAAGCTCTAGCAAGTACCAATAAGGGAACAAAAATATCAACCTTTGGTAGCTCCCTTAAAGGATCAGTCAACCGCTTCAAAAGAAGAGGAAGGTAGTCAAGGCGCAATGTTGATCTGCCATAGTGGATGCAGCAGAATGGTTAAGGGGAATAGATAGATGAACTATCAGGATAAGTTACAGGCATGAAATTGCACAAGGATACAGACATAGATGGAAATTATAGTCAAGCAAAAAATTATAGAATTGTATCAATTATTGGCAGGACAGCTGACCAAGTACCTTCCCAAATTAGATTCATGAGAAGCAAGAATATGCACATGCATGTCCTCCAAAAGTCTGTAATTCTTCGCCATAGTGGAGTTCTTTCCCAACCATCCACCAAATCTATTGAAATTGCGTTCGCCCTGCAAAAGTTAATACAACTTCTAAGAGTTAACAATAAATTTTGATTAGTAAAATAAACAGTAAAATTGTGCAAGTCTAGAAAAAATTGTGTGACAAAATTATGGAAGGGAACCATAGATACAAAAATTATGTAAGGGAACCACCGTGTTGAATAAATCTTAATGCATTCAAACAAATTAAAAATTTCAAGAAACTTGCCACTTAAATGGAATCATGAAAGGCAGAAATCAACTTCAGCACCAGTATCAAAGTATCGTTCTGGAGTACAGAGCAAAGGAGACCAAATGGTGATTGATATGTGAAGTAGTGTTCTAGTCACCAAATTTTGAAAATCCAAAAATAAGGTAGGCATTAGTTAAAAAATAACACAAATTATAATAACTTAGGCCCATGTTACAAACTGGTTTTCTTTCACTGTCCATATTTCCTCTATTCTGGTTTATATTTTTCCTCAGTAATGTATTTTAAAGATGTCAAGAGCTAGTTAAATGAATATGATTAATCAATCCATAAAGATACTCTTGAATTGACCTATAAAGCAGTGCATAAAAGGTAATGATCTAAATCAAACCCGGTGTATGACACAGATATTTGGTTATCCTATTTCTTAACAAAGATACACTCCAAGTTAGTTAAGTGCATGGGAAAGTATAAATGCATTTTCAACTTATTGCTATAGGATAACGTAGGGTTTTTTCACAGTTTATACCGAATTTTTTTTCTCATTTTTTAAAATATCTCCGTTTTAAAATCATTCAGCAAAATGGCCTAATTCTATGAAATGCTATCAAGGAATTGGAATTTTGTGATTTTTTCACGGCATTGATTATAAAAAAATAAAAAATAATTTTTTTAAAAAAAGAGAAAATGACAATTCTATGGCTTCAGTTCACAAAATTGTCAATTCTGCCAACTCAGGCCACGGAATTGACTAAAAAAAAATTCAATTCTCTGCTATCATTTTTGTGGCCTTTAAACAGACACGAGAAGCCAACAGTTCTTGATTGTTGTTGCTTCAATCAGCTTCAATGATTGATCTACAGTAATAGAAAATTCAATATTGTTAATAAGATTAAGGATATGGGCACAAATATGCATGAAATCTCTACTCTCTAATAACTTGCTGTTTGTTTATCTTTATTATATCTATATAAATTAATAAAAGATTCTAGCTTAATGTCAAACTAGACATACGCTTATTCTTTTTTTTTTTTTTTTATCCTTTTCTTTTTTTCTTTCATTTTAAGTTATCTATACTTATAACACTATAAAGTTATTAAGAATTTTTGGTTGCACAATGTCAAATTACACATTAATCTTTATTTTAATTTTTTAATTTTTCTATCATTTTTTCTACCTTTTCTTTTTTTCTTTCCTTTTAACTTATTATTTTTTATTTATATTTTCACTCAAAATTTTCTCTTTATTCAAATTCGTTTGGTCATTCTTTATTTTATTAAATAATTTTGTTTCTATTATTTAAAATACAATAAATTTAGAATTTATGAAAAAATTTACACACGAGAGTGTGATTTTTACTAGTTATTAAGTATTTGGATTCATTTTGGTTTCACAAAATAGAATTACACATTCACCCTTATTATTAAATGTTTGATCCTCAATTTGACTACATAAAGTAAAATTATATATTTATCCCTTTTAGTTGCATAATGTAAAATAACACATTACCCTTATTTTAGTTCTTTCTCCTTGTGTAGCCTTTATGATTCCTTTTTTTAATTTATCTTTATTTTTGTTTTCTTTTCAAACTTTTCACTTTCAATTTCTTTTCATCTTTATGTATATTCTTAATTTAAATATTTTTTATATTTTAAATAATATTATTTCTATTATTAAAAATACAAACATTTTATAGTTTTACACTCACATTGGGTGTACCAATTTTATTGTTATTTATTTATGTCTTTCTAAAGTATGTCATTCACATAATAAATAAACGAAGATACCACAATGTACATTTAAGCTGAAATGCACAAATAAATCTTTTCCTTTTTGGATAATATCCACGAGTTTTGCAGGACATTCTAGATGTGGATTTAAAAATTGTTTTGTGATTTGTTAATTATTATGTGATTGACTAAGATAGTGGATATATGAGCTGCTTCTAAAAGAGGTCCCATTATCCAGATGCATGACAAAAACATCACATGAAAATGATAGCAGAGGATTGATTGTAACCACATCCATAAAGACTTGAAAAATCTTATAAATAAATGTACATCCATTTTAGTCAATTCCATGACCTCGGTTCATGGAAATGACAATTCCATGAACTGAAGTGACGAAATTGTCATTTTCTCTTCTTTTTTTTAATTTCTTTTGTTTTTTTAATCAATGCCATGTGAGAAAATCACGGAATTCCAATTCCGTGATACCATTCCATGGAATTAGGCCATTTTGATGAATGATTTTAAAACAGGGATATTTTAAAAAGTGAGAAAAAAATCTGATATAATCTGTGAAAAAACCCAAAAAAAATAAACTAATCTCAAGATTAAGGCAAAGCACATGCCACTTTTCCATATTAGTTTAGTTTCTGACAAATCTTCAATGTACATACCCTAACGCAAAGAAATTAGCTTTAATTACCAAAATCCATCACACCTCTTCTTTGAGATGGCAAATTACGCACTGGATATCCAAATATTTTCCCTGGCTGTACCATTATCAACTTGGAAGTATCAAACACTCAAAACTTCAATAGAGATTGTAAATATAGATCATTGCCATATGAATGCAGCCATAAGGCATTTGTTTAAGTATAAGCCCTGAAGTTTATCAGGTTCCAGGATTCTTAGCCCATCTACTGGAAAAAATCGGGCATAAAACATATAAAATCATAATTTTACTGAGACAAGAAGCTGTAATCTTGAGACATCACTCTTATTTATCTACATTTCTTCAACTAATTAAGATTATTAGCTATAATGAAAAGAGTTCAAGCTACTCATGGCATCTGAAGAAAATAATACCTGTTATGATAATGTATCTAATCGCACATGCTACATAAGGAAATGAGCAGTAAATTTCAAAAAGACCAGAGAACACATGAACATTGAAGTGTTATACAAGTATGAACATTTCAATGATATATATTAATCACCTGCTCAAGTGTTTCCCGTTGCCCGTGCAGCAGACTGGCACTGATTCACAAGGACAAGCAGAACCATCAGTATCATCAGAAAAAAATAACCATTTTCAGGATCAACAGTAGAGAACCTACGGAATTATACAAGATGCAAGAGAACCAATCTGAGACAGCTGCCACTGCCGATATCTTCGAATCTGAACATTAATAATATCTCCATCCCCAATGGACTCAGCAGCCCGAGCAAGTAAGCTCATCCTTTTCATTCCATTATCATCTTTACCAGCTGAACTTGGCCTATAATTGATATAATTTTCCTGAAATCAATAGACAGAATGCCTAAATCTATACAGTAGACTATTACTGTTGCACGAGCATTACGCATCCAACACACATACTACCACTTGGAAATGGCATTAGAACTTTAAACTTTATTTCCATCTTCAGATTGGCATGTTTTGACGTGGTAAACATCTATAAATTTGTAGCCATGGAGAACTACTGAACAGAACCAATACGATGTGTAGATACATTATAAATACCTGCAATAATTGGTGGAATATTCAGAAATAAAATACTGGAATAATTGTCCCACCAAGACAAATTTCTTTGAAAGGTGGCAATTGCATTTTCTTGTATGGAGGTCACATGTTAGTACAACAGGGATCTATGCAAAAATCTAATAATATGATGAGCACAGATTATTCACAGATATTTAACAATTTAAAAATTTATGGATATAAAAGTGCGGTTTCATGTATCAAGTATAGTTTTTCCTTCCTCTTTCCTCCTCTCTTTAACTCCACCATTCTTAATTTCAGCATTCTGCAAATGTCTTTTTCCAATTTACTCAATCCAACGGTTCGCAAATGAATTATTAAACTCAAATACAAGCAATACCTGGATAAGAAGGGGAACGAGATCAGGATCACTCATGCTAAGATCAATTCTCTCATCCATCCGCAGCTTACCACCATTGAAGCCAAATAGCCTGTATCAACAAGAGGTAAACTTCTCATGATAGCAGTTTCAAATAAGAAACTTCACTTAAGAGAACCTTATTTAAAAAACAAACTAAATTGAAGTAGCATAGCTAAAACAGATTTCATTTCTGCACTCGTATAAAATCAAAAGCAATTCCCAGCTGGGGAAAGACAATTGGCCTGTAAATTATTTTTAAAATTTACAAACTTTGCCACTTCCACCAATAACCTCATGAAACGAAAACATAACATGGGAATTATAGTTTTGATCAAGTACCAAAACCAAGCCAAAAAAATGGTTTACTGAATCCATAGAACTAAATAACCACAGATATCTGAAGATATCATACTTATCAACGGCTGTGAAAGGGGAAATATCTTCATCCTTTGAACTGCTTTGAAAGCGTTGTTTGATGTCATCAAATTTAATAACTGACATCGAGAGGCTCATATACTGTAGTTGGTTGAGGGCCATACGAAAATCCCCATTAGCTCTTTCCGCAAGTTCCTCAAGTGCAATCTATGATCAGAAAGCACCATCTCAATCAGTTATATCCATATACATAAAGTGAAAGGGGCCAAGAAGGGAGTGAAAAAATAATATTGACAAGGCAAAAATTGCTATTAATCAAAACATGATAGCCAGAACAACTTTCTGAAAGAATTTATACCTCATTAACTTGAAGGCCTTCGGCATTTGCTATTTGTGATAACCTTCTAGCCATCTATCATTGCATAACATTAACATTATTCACTAAAAATAATAAAGTCATGCATAATGCAGTAGCTATTTCATTTCCACGTCAACCAAAAGATAAACTCACACACATCAAATGTAGGAGCAAATCGCATTACAACCAAGGTTCATGTTAGGTCAACTTTCAGTATTGATTGAAAATGCCAAGTACGGGAGCAAATGAATGAACAGCAGATGTATAAGGACAAAAAGGTTTCAATCCACAAAATAAACTCACAGAAAAATGTGGACAAGGTTTGGGTTACATTAAATATTAGAATAGAATATTATGGCCAACCAAGTAGATGAACCAGAGATGCAATTGTAACTCCTCTTTTGAGCTATAGCTGGGCCAGAAAAACCCTTGAGATGAAAATAGACAAACCTATGGGTAAACCAGCTCAGCACCGCCATAAACATTCAAATGGCTGTCAAAGATGAATATGTTCATGATTCTAGGTCACAGCAAATACTCAAGACAAAAAATATAGCAACTTGAAAAAGGAATGGAGAGGCAAACTTGTGATATTCTAACTAGAAAAATAAAATTCAAATCATATTATCTATTACAACAGATGTATCACTGATGCAGCAATTTAAATTGAAAATATCCACCATACTAGGAGTGTTCTAAATCTCAATTACAAGAAGCTGCTAATTGATGTGTTTGTCGAAGTAACAACTAATTCCATAAATGTTCTTTCATAACTACTTATCACATGATTCATGCAGTAACATTATTTTCAAGAATTGGTATTTTCTTCATCTCAATGGTTGTCAAAAAATATCTACAATAATGAGTCTTGGGCAGTTTATTTGTGAAAATATATGTATAGCCAAAAATGCACCACACCTAAAGTCGGGTCAAGTTATACTTGTTCAAGTTGACTCTGCAGTAATACAAAATATTTTTTTATAGTAGGAAAATAGCCATCCATATATCTATTCTCCTAACATAGTTAATAAGCACATGGGAGCAAAAGCTGTGTGTAAGGAACCATGGCACACAACAAATGGCATGCCGTGCTCTTGCTTCAAGCATGGTACAAAATTACATGAATTAATAATATATTTAAAATGTTAAAGCAAAGAATATATTATTTACTTAATATAGCATAATTGTTAAATGTATGTGGTGCACTACAGTACAAAAGCTTCCAACCGCCATGGCGCAAGGGCGCATAGCATGGCATGCGCTTTATTAAAGCACAGGCATATTACATAAACAAATAACACATATTTATACCATAAACATTTTCCAAAAAAATAAATTACAAACAAATCCTGCATAATAAATAAATACAAATGTTTTTACTGCTAATATTCTGGGAATAAACAAATAAACTATTAGTCCCCGTTTATAAAAAGTTTAAAAAAAAATGAAAAAAAATCCTTTATGTATTTTGATAGTATTGTTTTTGAATAATTGAAACCATAAAAATTAGGAAAATAATACTATCCAATAGATTTTCAATATTTTGTAAGATTTTATTCATTTTATCAGAAGTGATATTAAATAAAGAAATAAGAAATTTTAAAAAATAAGAAAGATTACAGAAGAAAAAAGGGGAGAAAGAAAGAAAATCCTAAACAATATTTAACCTACAATTGAAGAAAATAATGGAGAATAACAAGAGGCACGCACGGCATGCGCGAGTTGCATCTAGACAAAAGGTGCCTACCTTAGTGAGGTGCAATGCCATACTATAAGAATGGCACTGGGCTTGCGCCTTTGTGTGCCATAGGCCATGGGGCGCTATGGCATGTGCCATAAACAACCATGCTTAATAATAATAAAAAGTCCGCAACTTAATAAAGTAAACAACACATAGAAATTAACCAAGCACTCATTAAATAAACAAATTAAATATCCAGAGACATTACACAAATTAATGAAAAAAAAATTACAAGAGAATTTAATATTCTAACACCCTCCAGCAAGTTGAATAGGGGGGTTTTATTAGAGTGTTCAACTTAGACAATCAAGACATCAACATACCAACATTGAAATCACGCTCATTTAGTGATACCGTCATATGCCACTTATATAGATCATGATTGCCATCAATTGTCCTTTTTGCCTATAGATTTATGATGGACAGGCTTGACATTCAAAAGTTAGCAAATTGATAACGTCATCTGAATAAATTAAGGCTACTCTTGATTATTTTTTTAAAAGACACACATCCTCAACGACACTAAACAAGCATAATAATAATGGTCATGGATACCCTTGACAGTAAATAGCCAAACAAACAACTATAGTCATCAATCATAGAAGGCAAATGGCTAAATGTGACACAGTTTTGTTACTTTCAGAAAAAACACCTCAACAGAAAAGGAATAAATAGGAGTGTCGCTCAATTCAATATCTGAAGAAAAGGACTCAAAAGAAAACAACGACATAAAGCTAACTAAACATAAGGTATCGGCCCAAAATGTTGTACCTAAGCCCAAATTAAGAACCACCCAAAAGAACATCTTACACACAACGTTGAAGCCTAATTAACAGCCAAACCCCAAAGAATAAAAACATCCAAGCTTGACGAGTTTCGGTTTATTCCTTCTTCCCCCGTTTTACTTTCTTCTTCACATGAATAGTGGCACTCAATTTAGGATGCTATAGATGCGACTCATAAGACTAGGGCTTTGGATGTGTAGAAGAGTGCACAGCTCATGATAAGCTTGTACATCCATGATGCCTACAATGCCTAGGTGCACAACAATGCACAACAGGTCTCCCCATAAGAGCAATAGTGTTCAATTTCTTACTTGACATGTTGAGAAGTTACGTATGTTGGTAGCACTCCCCACAAATCAACTACAAAATCGACCAACAAAGGTTCTAGCATAAATGGTAACTTGGGCAATGCTTGGATTTACCTCACATTTGAATGTGCGGCAAGTAACATCATGATGTTTGGTTAAATTAGGGCTTTCTCACCCTTTTTATTATTATTAATACAAACTAGATACACAAAGAAACAAATTAGAAGATACCATGTCAAAGCAAAAGCACTACACTTTGGATAATTAATAATAATCCAAAAGTGTTCGCATCTCAATATATAGAATGAGTTGTGGGCTAGTTAGCACACATAACAACAAACCAAGCACTACCCAAACACTAAATTAAAAAAGACTATCAAATATCTACAAACCTAATACAAATTTAATGACTAACAAAATACTAGAGAATCTAATAGTCTAACATGCAGTACTAATAATTCTACATAAAATACAAAATAAACAAACATACAAGCATTCTAACCCCAAATAACAATATAAATCCCATATTTCAGCTCAAGCTTTAGCATTTAACAATAATTTCAACGTATATCAAGCCTTTAACTTTAGATTTTTAAACATAATTTCATAATTTTATGCCAAACGTACAAATAATTAATTATGCAAAAAATTTGGAATCAACCAATTTCAACAAGACAAAATAGAGAAAAGGAGAACATGAAAAACAAAAGAGAGAACAGAAAGGATTTAGAATGAAAGAAGGAAAGAAAAAAGCAAGATTAACTGGAGAAAACCCTCGGAGAGTAGAGTGGAAACAATAGCATTGAAGAGACTAAAGAAACAGTTGCGTTCACATCAGATGCCAATCTTGCAGGTCAGGATCAGTATATTCTCCACAAGAATTTCAGAGAGTTTTTAGTCACCACCTCATATCCAACCCCAATCCCAGGATCTAGCCACACAATATATTCAGAACTAGTATTGTGAACCTCTATAACAAAAAAATTAGATGCAATTCTACATTGTTGCTTGTTTGAGAACCCAAATGTAACATAAATAAAGTCAAAAAAATACCTGTTGCTTTGTTGGCTTCCGGAAACTAAGAAGTAAGCAGTAGTTCACAAGGCTCTTGAGTTTCTGACTGTAGCGATCATTACATATGCATATTATAGGAATTTTTGAGATTTTAATGCTGGCAATAAGATCAGCAACTCCACCTCTATCTCCAGCAGACATACCATCAACCTCATCCATGATAAGGACAGTCTTTGGATGCTGAGAGCTGCAACATTGGTCAAAAATTTGTGAATACCACTAAATTACTCGATGAGGTAAGCACAAGAGTAAATGCCAACCGTTCCATTTTAAAACTCAGGCCTTCATTGCTAACAAGCTCTTTAATTGAATTAGAAGTACTTCCATCAATTCCTTTCCCAATTTTAGCATCAGCCTTTCCACGACTGTCACTAGCATTAACCTAAACAAAAAGTACAAATCAAGAATGCTTGAACATGTATAACTTGGGAGAGAGATGGGCGAGAGAGAGGGAGGAAAATAAAATGATGGGCATATCCTAACCTCAATTGTCTGAAAACCAAGCATCTGACTGACCAACTTTGCTGAAGTGGTTTTTCCAACGCCAGGCATGCCACTCAACAGCACAGCTTTCTTAGCACCAGCATCATTCTGTTTTTTCCCCTTTCCTTTCATCCCTGTGCTAAGAAATTGTTCGTTCCAATGTACCAGCCAATCATGGAGTTGCTTTACCTGCAACCAACAGAATACTGTCACAAATAAAACACTCATAAATACAGACCTTAAAGACTCTTTCCACTTCCATAAGGAAAGATTGGAAGACGGCACCAAATACAAACCAGCGACTGGTTCCCAACAATATCGTTTGGAACCTTTGGTCTGTATTTCTCAGTCCATGGCAACAAAGTTTGAGCAGTAGGTTGATTACATTGCTTGGAAGAAGCTGCACCAGATGTCAATCCTTTCGTATCTGTGCTTGTAACAATGTTGCAAGCTTGTTCTAGAAAACGTATGGAAGGAAACCATTAAGCCATATTTAAAGAAATCACATAAAGAGCAGAAACTGAAGGTTGTCAGTACTGTTGATGGAACTAAATATTTGCAATAACTTCCACATTCTAAAAGCAGAATTATGCTTCTATTAGCATTAACACAGGTGGAAATTTCAAAAAGTCACTACCAACAACAATTTGAGTGTGTGCGCGCGTGTGTTTGGAATTATTTCAAGAGAATGTCTTGGCATTTTCAGTATAAAAACATGTTTAACCTGTTCATTTTATAAAATATTTTCAAAATAATTGATAAGAAACAATTACAAACATCATTGATAACTCCATGCCAGGCCAAAGACATGCCAAAAATCCTTCAGTGTTTGTAACATCTAAAATACATAGAACATCCAATAACCTAAAAGCTTTACCACCAAACCACAATAATTCCAATGGCATATGTTTTATAATGGCGACTCATGAAACTAACCATGTGCAACAACAGAAACCACAAAATAGACCCTGGGGGGTTTCCATATCTGGAACTTTATCTAGGAAGAAGAAATCATATTCTTACCAGTCAAGATGGCAATTTAAAAATTATTCTGCAGAAGTACAAAACTTCTAGGGATGTCGAGTACTTTAATGGATTGGACCTATTTGATAATTTGGTGAAAAGTTGAAGTTTCAGTAGAAATCAAGGAAGACTACCTGAATTCTGAAGGTGTAAATAAAAGATTGTGCTAGAGATATCCTAGTTCACGACACATTACTTCAATCCCAGCATTCCTACTTAGTAAAATTAGGTATCAAAGAGCCTATTGTAGCTAGTATTGCAATTTCTGGTGAGACTCCAATGTTTACTTCTGAGAGAGTATGTGGAAGAAATACGAGAGCTACAACCTTGAAGATATTTCTAGTGTAATCTGATCTTTCCTAGTCACTCACCATTTTCATTAACTCAAATTAGAGAAGCACCTGCATCTAACTTGCAGGATGAACTGAAATCACTCGCTTATCAAAGAGGCAAGTGTCAATTCTAGTTTATAATTTTAGATAATCTTCATCCAGGTGGAATCCAAAACTAATGATTTTACATGAATCTCTAAAGCCAGCACAAAAACAGTGCAACATGCTTCTATTCATCAACCATCCTGATGACACATTATTGAAATCCCAGTTGTAGCTTCATTAACACCAGATTATGTTAATGCAAACGTACTATTATTTTTTGATTTTTGAGCGTCCCTCTTGGGAGGAGATGTTGCAACCTTATCCACTAGCTTTTTTGAATCTCCCACAGAAGTTTTTGATTTATTTGATGCTCGAATCATCTCAAATAAACCATCCTCAGTGAGGAAAGTTGTACTGCAGAAAATATAAAGATAAAAATATTAACATAGCAACAAGAAAGGAAATGGAGAATGTTCTCAATACCACCAAATATAACATAAATAAATGGAAAAAGAATACCCAAGCTCTTTGGCCTTGGCAGACTTCCGTCCACCAATGTCTTCATCACACACAAGATAATTCTGCAAGCAACTGTATAAGCTATAGGCTTATAAAATTGCCAAAAATGAAGCAAGAATACAACGAATGAATAAACATAATCACCGTCTTTTTGCTAACTGATCCAGTAACACGACCACCATGACGTTTGATCAAATCCTCAGCTTCTTCTCTTTCTAAACTGGAAGAACAAAACAAGGCAAATTTAACTTCAAACTGAATCAAAGTTAGTAAAATCACCAAGCAACGACAGATAACCAAATCCATATAAAAGCAGAATAGTTATTATTCAAATACACTCTTCACATGTGCTCCTGGTAGTATATGAGCCGGTAGAGCAGAAGAGAATACATAAACATTCACACAAGGAATAAAATATATGTGCAGGTATATACAGTTCAAATATGTATTTGTGACGGTAGTTAGCACAACACAACAGCTTAACTCTATGCATGCAAACTCGTTTGGATATAAGTTTACCTGTCAAGCGTTCCACTAATAACAAAAGTCAACCCATCTAAACAGTCAGAAGCACCTTCAGGAACTTCCTGACACAAGAAAATCAATAATCATCAACAAGTGAAATATGAAATTCCATATATAACGGTTTTGAATCCCTGAATTTCTTACCTTCTCTCCTTTATGAGGAGGATCTTTCCTCTCACCGAAGTTCATGAATCCACCCCTTCCTCCACCACCTCTGCCTCTTCCACCTGCTGTTGCTCCTCTTCCACCATGGCCTTGTCCACTGGGCTTCACAGATTTAGTATCCTTATCATCCAGGTCCTCCACATCACTTTCATCAACATGCAAATTTTTTACAGCAGTTGGAGTGGTTGAGGTACTTTTCACACCACGACCTCTACCCTTTCCAACAGATTTTGAATTAGATTTTATGTTTCCACCATCATCTTCATCCCTTTCATCAACAAGTTTTTGAGCAACCCCTTTACCAGAACCACTTTTCAGTTTCTTGTTAGGAGTGGTGTCAACCAAGCCCTTTCTTGAAGTAGATGTGACAAAATCTTCATCTTCATCATCATTCTCGGGTTTGTGGATTCTCTTTCCAGGTGGGGGCTTTACATCATGAGCTGCCTCCTTAGTACCCCAATCATTCTTTCTTGGAGAAACTTCCTCAACCTCCATGCCATCTTTTGCATTTTGTCCATTTTTAGTAAAATATTTGCTCGTTTTCCTCCTACCAGAACATTCTTGAACTCCTTGTACCTAGGATCACCCCAAAAAAGAAAAGCATGTAAGGCAAATCTAGCTTGTAAGCAAACCACACTGATGGTTAAGATTACACAAACAAATGACAACGAGGAGCTGCAATTTAGGGCTGTCCCCCAACTGTTTGTATAGATTGGATGTATAGCGAAATAAACCAGTACACCAGCATGGGTGCTTGTACGACTAGAGTTCAAAATAATTTCAAAGTGGAAATCCAAAGTCCAAACTATGTATTTATTTTACAATCATCTACCGTGTCTTCTGTTTCTGATGCAATAAATTGAAAACCTGGTTAGAGAACTGGAAAGATCCAATTATTTTCAAAAAAGAAAAATAAACAAACTGGGCATATAATTGTCAGAGACACCAACACCTGCACTGGAATTTTATGAGCAATACAAGAACCCACCCTAATTGTTTCATAATGAAAATGGGTTTTATTAACAAAAATGTGATGATTACAATGAACAAACCTTTTTCCCAGGTTGTGGAGTAATGGCAGGAGGCTTATCTGGTGTAAAGTCCTCTGTCTGACCAGACGAATTGCCACTCCCGTCACCTTTCTTGTGTTGCTTCATGAACCATTTTCTTATATCTTGTGACTGCGTTTCACAGCAAAACATATCAATGATTTCCACCCAAGATTCCTCCCACACACACCCGTATCGTAACAGTACCAAGATGATGAAAAACAAATGAATGATAACAAAAGAATAGGAAAAATAATGACCCAACCATGGTTTGCCAGATTACTGGCCTTGAATTGAACTGGAACGTTTGAAGCATCCCAAAGTTCCAGTTTATCACGGCCAGGAGAGTGGATAGGATCATAGGAAAGGAAAATTATTTCCGGGTTTCTTGAGAACGGGAAATTTTATAGTTACGCTCGACTGGAAACAGAAGAGAAAGAAACGAGGAAAGCAGAAAACAAGGGGCAAAAAAAGCAAATGGATCATATAAATTTTTCCAACTTACCATCTTTAAATCTTACACCTGTTTTCACACTGTGAACTTTCCCTTCAAGATACCATCTGAAAAAAGACAACAAACAAAAATCTTAAAAATACAGTACATAAAACGAGAAAAGAAAAGGGCAAAGATACGAATCTGGATAGCATGTCAATGAAAGACTTCACTAGTTTGCAGGGGAAAACAGCCTAAAATTAGGACATAAGAAAAAGAAGTAAAAGAAAAATCACAAGAGGGTTAGGGTTTACGGAACAATATCACAGATATTAGTGAAATGGCTGATCAATTGAGAAAGAAGGATCAAAAGGGAGCGCTTTTCATTGGGCTTCCATGATTCCAATTACCCAGTCATGCACCCAATATGTAAAGCAGCAGATAATTGAAAAGCAAAGAAAAAAAATTGCAAACACACAATGGGTGTGGATTGCGGAAGAGATAGAGGAAAAATTACTCAATCACTGCATATCATAGAACGATTCTTCCCAATGCTCACGAAAACCAGACTCGGAAGTGTTTACTGTGATAGCATGTCCGAGAGAGAGAGGGTTTGAACTCTGGACGGGATAGACCTCATGGAAGCCGCGCCATTTCTTCAACGGCGAGCAAGACGTGGGACTGGGTGTAATGGATCGGACCAAATTGAAATTAAAATTTCAGTGCGAATTAATCACAGAATTAAAATTTTAATTCAATACTCAATCCGATAATTTTTAATATTTTAATTTTTAATTTAATTTTAATATTTATACTCGATATATTAAACTAAATATCTATTTTTTATTTTTTAATATTTATTATATTTTATTTTTTTTTCTTAATTTTTTTATATTTATAATTTAATATTCTAATTTTAGTAAAATATTAAAAAAATATTTAATATTTAATATTTATTTATAAGATGTATAATTAAAATTCATAATTTTAAATATAAAATTTTTCATTTTTTATTATTTTTAAAATGTTTTATAAAAAAATTAATAAATTATCAAATTAAATTAAAAATTTTGATTCGATATGCACACCTTTACGTGGACTCTAGCCACCATGGTTCATCGTTCGTTGATCTTTCTCACAGCCCACGAAGCTCCAACTGTAGAAAGTCTTTTGGGCCAGTGGGTCAGAGTGAACCAGGCCTGGAAAGCGGTGCATCGGCCCAATTTATGTATGGCCTACTAAAAGAGCTCATTCTAGTTTTGAGTTTAAAACTTGTTATATTTGTTTTTAAATTATAGAGTTTAAAAGTACAAATTTAATTATTAAATTTTTTTAAAAAAATTATTTTATGTAATTTTTAAAATAAAAATATTTAAAAATACATATTAAAATTTAAAAAGAAACATAGTCAAAATAATTTTTACTCCATTTCTCCCTTAACAAAACTAATCTTTGCAAGGAAGTCAGAATAGTTTTATGCATGAAATTAAACTGAATCAAATAGAATTTTGATATATTATTGCTACATCAAATTTATATATTGAATATCAAACTTAAAATTTTGATACAGTCAAATAGTTGAACAAATTTTTTTAGTATATTTAGTTCATTATTTTGGTAAATACAATTCTAATTAAATAAATAAGTTTATTTTTAAATGAAGATGTTAAAATTTTATTAATAAACTTTTCATTTTCTATTTTTTATAATTTGGAGAGTAAAGGAAAATATGATTACGAATTGTAATTAAATTTATTAAAATGTGTAATAAAAATATATTAAAAAACCCAAACAGAATCTTTCGTATTTTAAATAGCATGAAGGTAGATATTATATATGTAATGAAACCAGGCACCCAACATTTATGTATCTACTTGATGAATTACTAAATACAAAATTTTCCCTAATAAATAAATATATAAATATTTGTCACACACACACACACGCGTAGATGTATATAAGCATAATCGAAGGAGTTAATTATGGTAGGGGCCTTTTATTTTCGGCTTGATCTTATTTATTTTACAATTAGTGTAATTTATGAATTAATATATCTTTAATATATTATTTTTTATGTTCATTGAGATTATTTATGAGTACTGTTGTGTTGCGTCAGCGTGACACATCCTATAACTTTCAATTTGGTCATTGTACGAATCATGTTTTCGCCGCCGAGGACTCAACTTTCTAGTCAACTAAAACTTGATGCGTGCACATTTTGTTTCAACCACTAATTAATTACCTCCGAAAAAGTAAGAAAGAAAATATATTGAATTTTTAAATTTCATATTCCTTTTGAAAATGTAAGCCTTTATTTTGTAATACTTCTTAGAAAACATAAATTTTAAGTTTTATTTATATTTTATAAAGTAAAAAATTTAGTTTTTAATATTTAGAGAATATATATTTTGAAATAATTTTATATTCTTAATCTTTATTTTCAAGAATAATTTTTTTAAAAAATATAATTTTTGAAAACCGTTTCGACGATTTGGTGGCTATAAAGTTTAAAGATTTTATTAAATAATTTGGACTTTTAGAACTTAACGAGTTGAGTGTATTAAGTGAGAATTTTGTCCCTTTTGTGATGAAGATCAACGTATTTGTCAAATTGAGTGAAAAGAATAATTCAAATTATTATGCTGACATTTGATTTGATAATTATTAAAATTTTAAGCATTTATGTGAGTTTTTAGTTAAAGTGGGTTCCTTATAATTATAATTTGATACGATATAATAAGCCTAATACTGAAATCAAATTTAAAATCAAAATTTTAAAAATTATCAAATAAAATATCAAATCAAAATTTCGATTCAATATTTCATATACACCAAAATTTTGGTTTCTTCACAATTCTCTTGGTTTAACGAATTATAAATATCCCTAAATGTTTAATAGTCCACGCTACAAATCCTTAAGCCCACTTAGGTTTTTGTGCCTGTGAGAAGTGATAGAAGGCGACGGACTTTGTTCACCCACCTAATTCCCAATTTATTAATATTTTCGTCTTCCCTCTTTTTACAAACAAAAATCTCGTACATATCTCTATCACATTATTAAGTTTTGGACTACATAATGCGAATCCATACATATATTCATATTTTAAACTCTTTTATTTTTTATCCTTTATTTTTCTATATTTAAAATATTTTGTTTTTGTAATTTCTTTTAAATCTTCGTACTTTTCAATTTCTTTTGACCCTTTTCATATCTTATTTAAAATATCATTTACGCTTTATTTTTAAATAATATTACTTTATTATTTAGAATATAATAATTTTACATATGTACAAAATATGCCAATTTTGGTGGCATTGGATCACATCTATGCGTGCATGTATAGCTACATATTTTTTTATTATTATTTCCATGTATAGTTACATTTATGTGCATACAAACAATGTATTTCATGCCTATATACGTTGAATGAGGTTACAGGCTTACAGCTCACCTTTCCCTCTCAGCATATGATTGACCAGAAGAGTCGGAAGTATTGGGAGAATAGGCATTTGGTTGAGATTTTGTTTAGACTACACTGTGAAAGAAGTTTACTTAGATTTAAAAAATATTTTTATGAAATTGAACTTGAATTTGGACCTTAAATTTGACTAAACTCCACAAAATCAAAGTTAAATAGTTATCAAATTTAAGTGTCTAAGCACACTCAACTAGTAAGATCGAGAATGAGCTCAGAAAACTAAATTCAGGTATCGTCGACAGTGACTGAAAATTTTTACGTGGCTTGAATATGATCACCATTTCTTTGTCAAATTAATGCAGTAGCCTTAGTCAGCCAAGGAACAATACTGAAGTGAAATTTGGAGAAAGAAGGGCATTACGGGTAACATGATGGACAATACTCATTTTGCCTTACGACGACAAAAAAGTCACTTTCATACTTTAGTAAATTTATGCTTGATATTCTTGTTTTTGTTTATTGAAATTTTACAGGAAATAACATTGAAATCTTGCATGGAGGGAAGTCACCACACGTTGCACAACTGTGCTTCAGTGAAGCATAATGAGTATGCGTCGCATGCCTTTACATTGATTGAATTATAATACGACAAAGCACGCTCATGTAATAAGACATTGTCGACTTTGGTTCAAACCAAATGGCAATTTCTATCATATTCTAATAAAGATAATTATATTTTATATACATGATTCTTTACTGTGCTTTGCAGGGCAAAAACACTCGTAAGTAAATAATACAATACTTGAGAAATATAACTTTAGGTCATGTTGCTGACCTAAAATTGGGGAGTCGTGCTGTGCCCTTAAGCCTTAACCCCATAATTGACATTTTTATTTATTATTAACGTATTAATTATTCCCTAATTGTTTGGAAAGTGGGAGAGGCTACCAGGGGAGTAACGAGTAAATTATAGATAGTGGAGGAGATTTTCTCCCAACCAAGTTCAGTTATTGGAAAGGGGGAAGTTTGTCAACTTCTTCATCTATTCCTATCTTATTCATATATTTCTTAAGTAAATCATAAAAAATATTCATTGCATTGTAAAGTTTTTCTACAAGAAACGAATAATCTATATCAAAAATTTTTCTAAGAAATAGAAAATGGGAAATAGGTGGCTGTCCAATCACAACCCAATGAATCTGCTCTATGTTGATTAGACGCAAAAGTGTCTTTTATATAGTTAATCTCAAATTTGAACTCCAACTGAAAAGGATGAGATGAGAATTTCTCAAAATTTCAATTATTGTCTCAAAAGCTTTTAAATATTAAATTGTAGCCCTAAAATCAAAGGTTAACAGCAGACACAGCACACTGTAATTTTTCCCGAATTTCCATCTGTTTTATCTTATTAAAACGGTTTAGGACCTAAATTTATGAAATTGAGTTACAATGTGAAAATCACCCAAAAGTTTTGGACTGAAATCAAAGTTTCGTAAATAAAGAATCCAAAACCATAATGGGCATTTCTAGTAGAATCAGTTTTCCAATTTTGCTGAGGACTTTGTGATACAAAGTTTATAGATTTAGTCACGTTTGATCACTCTTCTATTTTTTATTTGCTCAGATTAAATTAATTTTTAAAATGCCGAGTCGACCTCTTGTTTTTTTATCTGAAGAGTTTTCTTTGTTTTAAGCCTAATAATTTTATTAAAATATTTATATTTTACAATATTAATTAATATTTGTTTAGCTTATCCTTTTGTTAAACTAAAAAAAATTATTTGAAAATTCGTTGAAAATGTTCTTGTTTCTCTATTTCAATTCATATTTTAGAAAACTAGATTTCTACGGTTAAAATATGACATCAATTTTATTTGATGTTAACTGTACGCAATAAAAATTAAATTGAATTAAAATATATAAAATACTTGTAGAAATAAATATTAAATTCGTATAGAATTAATTTGATTAACCTAAAATAAAATATAAATATTCTGCGTTTATATTTTAAAATATTTGTATTTTATAAATTAAGTTAACATGTTTTGGTTTCAATTATTTGTATATATTTTTAATTTTAATTAACGGTTTAAAATATAATTTTAAAAGTACAATAAAATATCATTATTCATATAACAAAAAATTAAACTAACATTTTAGGAATAAATTAGAAAAATAAAATATTTTAAATAAAAAATTTTCAAATTTAATCCCAAAAGTTTTTAGAATTATTTTAATCTTAAAATCAAAAGTTAACAACACGTATGGCACACGTGAAACTTTCACGAATTTCCAATCTATTTTTTGGACTAAATTCAACACGTGAGAATCAGTCAAAAAATTTGGATTAAAATCCAAATCTCATAAGTCACAAAACCGAAACTAAAATTAACATTTATAGTTGAATAAACTTTACAATTTTACCAAGAACCTAATAATACAAAATTTATAGATTTAGTCATGTTTGACAACGCTTCTATTTTCATTTTTTTAGATTAACTCAATTAACAATAATGCCGAGTCAAACTCTTGTTTTAAATCGAATGATTTTTATTCGTCTTTAGCTTATCAATTTATATAACAAATATCTATGTCTTTCCAATTTCAATATTTTTGTATATTTTCAACAGTTTTAAGGGTTTTGGACCGAAATTAATAAAATTAAGATGCAATCAGGTGGCCACTCAAAATATTTGGACTTAAAATAAAAATCTCGTGAATCACAAAGCCGAAACTAAAAGACGTCTTTCTAATAAAACCAAGTTTGCAATGTTTTGATCACTTGTCTATTTTATATTTTTTATTAACTCAATTATTCATTATGCCTAGTCAAACTCTTGTTTAGTATAAAGAGTTTTATTTAGTTTGAGCCTATCAAGCTTTTAGGATTAGATAAAACAGCATCAGGGAAAGGAGAAAACAAAAGGGTATAGGCCTATTAAAAAAAGCGTATTTGCATCGGATACTTGAGATCATAACAAATCTTAATATTAAAATTATAATATTTATCACAATATATATATAGGCAAAGTACTTGACGGCTTCCAGGGGCCAATCATGATCAAGCTCCCAGGGGCCAATCATTCCATGCCATCAAGGGTGAAGGATGTTTGGCACTCAGGAGCCCTCTAATTGTCCTCAGAGAAATACGTAATGGCAGAACATTAAAATCCCAAAAGAGGGTCCAACTAAGGAAAAAGTAGGCAGAACGGCAGCCATAGGTGAAACAAAGTGATTGGTCGGTATTGATTTCAGGTCCTTAATCCAATTGGTAAACTGCAACAAATGGCATCAAGACACTCCCCATCCAAAGCTTTCCATCTTTCTCCTCCACTTCACTTACTGCTTTCACTACTTTTCCTTGCCTGTCCTCTAAAACCTGTAAGAGTTCACCTTCCGGGCTATATTTCAGAACCATTGCATGAACACGGCCTCCAATTTGCATCAGATAATGGATCTTAGCAGAAATAGGAAGCTTCAGCCATATTTTCCGGACTTTTGGGTACAGACCCAAGAGGTAGGCATAGATGGTTCGCCGACAGTGGATTGCCACCCAAAACTCACCCTTTTCGTTTGTGCGAACATTGTCCGGAAATCCAGGAAGCAGAGCCGTAATATCAGAGGTCCCTGCATTGTCGCCCTTCAACCAATACCTACGCAACCTGTACAATTATACGGGACAGTTACTAATGAAACGTTATCTAGCCACACAACACTCCTTTCTTATCCCCCTATAATCATAATCATATAAGATTCTTCTAGTCATGCCGCCCTTTGGCATGCTATAGGATAGACAATAAACTGGGAAGGAGTTACCAAGCACTATATCCTCCGAATAGCATGGATTAATCAAATAAATTTAGGGTCAAAATATGGACGTACCTGCCAACTGAACCCTCGCAGAACACAAAGAATGAACCATCCTTACTTAGGGAAAGACCATTCGGGAATTGAAGATTTCGAAAAAGAACAGTGGTTTCTTTTGTTCTAGGGTTGTATTTCAGCACCCTTCCACTATCTTCACTGGAGAAAACTAACTGGAGGAAGTTCCTGAAACAAGTAGTTAGAACTACAGATGCCTATAAGTAGTTAGGTTATCTACCTAAATATTAATATATGTTGTTACATTTCTTCTTGAAACTCACTCAAGACATCTCTCTCATTATTTCCGCCACATAATGCAAAAGACTTGAGTTGTAAATCAGTGTGAGTTATCTACCTCCTTTGGTACTTGGTGCTGCTATCGGTGAAATAAACATTCCCTTCATCATCAATGTCTAGGTCATTCGTAAATCCTAGAGGAACTCCTTCAGCCTCAGCAGTCAGTGAAGTTGCCAAACCACCTTCAGGACCAACCTTCATCAATCCAAAATACGCATCTGCAATGTACAAATCACCAGTTCTTTTGTCAAATCTCAGCCCCAACGGTCTGCCACAGATGTGCTCATTCGGCAAGTAGCTCATGGGAGATGGTTTCGTATCACATAAGCCTGACCTGAAACAATGTGCACCAATATGAGTTGGGAAATTAGTTCGGTGGAATTTAGTTCCATTTTCTGTATCAAATGGTGACCAACTTTAATGAGCAATATGGTTAAGGTTCATTGACTAAAAATTCAAAGCAAATGCCGAATGAAAAGAAGATTATGAAATGAGGGCAGAGAGTACAATCCATAATTAACGTTGTCACAAGCAAAAGGAAAACAGAGATAAATTTATCAAAATGACATTCATCAGGCATGGTATTCCTAGACATAATGGCAAAACGTGGCCTACTACTGTCAGTTGCCTATTCTGGCTATCCATCCAATAACAGAATTCAAGAGCACTTCTCAGAGAGACTCTCCCAGAAAACACGGAAAAAAGAAGAAATTAGACCTTGCTGCACCAATTAACTTGACAATACAGAAGTGCAATCTTTCATTGCCGCTACCATCAAAAACTTATTGAGTGGTTCTTCACCTCATTGGTCATAAAGTCGCTAGATTTTCAATATAAGTTGAGCTATACTAAGCAAACATTTGGCACGTATCTCTAGAAAAGTCTATTAAGTATTAAGCAAACCGAGAAATCTCGAAAAGGGTTTATGAAGTAGTACTCCCAAGGCAAATTTATATTGCAATTTTAAAAAATAGATAATTGTAAAGACGACAAATTTTATGATTTTAAGTATTCAATGCATCTCATATGCCTTGGAAAAGTTAGAATCACAAAACACCCAATGAATGTATACCCAGAAAACAAGAAACTAAAAACAAACAATAAACAAGTATTTGCAGAAAATAAGAACAAAGCAAACAACGGTAAAGATTTAGGATTCCAGTTGCACGCAAAACAATCAAAATAAAAATTTAACAGCATTTATTAGATATGATTTCGATCTCCTCCTTCTAGTTTCTCCATTAAATTTCATGGACCACGGCTGATTGATGATAAGCCGTTTTGATTTGGTTCCTTGCCCTTCCTTCCAGATTTCACCCACAGACACGCAGTTTTAACGACGAATACACAGACGCAAAACTTCACTCTAAACAGTTTCACAACCTCCATCGAACAAGTGGCGATCATTTTCAGACTCACCGATTAGCCGAAGTGTAGGCAAAATCAGTCCACTTCTGGCCATCCCAGAAGACAATCCTGCCATCAGCGACCCCAGTGTACGGGCCCCGTCCCTTCGGATCGAAGGCCATGCTCTCCGGCCCTTGCACTTGGTTCAGGAACTTGATTTCCGATCTCTGGAGCAAGTTTTCCGTGTCTCTCCGGACTGGCAAAGCTGACAAGGGCGGCATTTCCACCTTCACCGCCTCGAAGTCGGGGAACCCGGACATCGGAGAGTGGTTGAACGGGTCAACGGCGCAGTACACCGCCAACAGGAGGCACACGGCCGCGAGTATTCTGGCAGGCGCCATGGCCAGCATATACAAGGTTTCTTGGGCGTTACGGGGTTCGGTTCTTTGGATTATTCAGACTGCATATGCATGGGGTTTGGGCGGAGAGATTGAAGAGACTCAAACAACCGAAGGATCGAATAGAGAGGGCCGCACGGATTAACTGGGGGTATGTAGCGTGCCAACCACCTGTCACCTACCAATTTCTCCGCACGGTGCGTAAATCAGTGTCCTTTGACTGGCGCGTGAGAGAGAGAGAGTCGGTGGGATTAATTGACGAGCGTGGGAGAGAATACGGGGCGATATTTGACTGGGCAGCCATGATATGTGGGTCCCGGGTCTCGGTCGAAAACTCGGTTCACCAGAAACAAAAGTCAATGGGTTCATAATTTCGTTCCTATTTTTATTAATATTTTATATTTTTCTTTTTATTTTTACACTATTTTTTAAAATTTTTTTCACCAACTTTCGTTACTAACAAATTTACACCCCATAAGTGACGTTTAGCATATATTAAATAAAATTTTAATAAATATAATAATTAAATTTTAAATATTTAAAAATGTATGTAAAAAGAGATTAATGTAAATTTAAAATTAAATTTAAATTTAAATAAAACTTTTCAAATAATACATATTTTTTTTTGCACTCATCCTTTTTAATAATTTAATAAATTTGAATCTCTAACCACTTCGACGATTAAAACCATTAGCGTTTTATACAATATATTTTTATTGTACAAATTTTCATAAATAAAAAAATCAACTAAACAGAGCCTTAGGGTACGTTTGTTTCCTTTTTCCAGTTATTTATTGCTACTTAAAAATTTTACAAATTAAATTTTTATTATACAAATTTTATTTAAATTTACATTCAAATTTTTCTTTTTTTTATCTTTTATAATTAATTAATAATTTTTTTATTTACAATCAAATCAATACTTATCCTTATAATATTTTTTACTTATATTTATTTTTTATCATTTTATAAATTGATACATTAATCAAACATAATTTTCAGATGTATCATCAAAATTTTCTTTCCCATCCCACTCTGAAATTCAGCATAGCTTTAGCCTCTGAGCCCAACATTCTCGTATAGCCCATCTCGAAACTAGACCAATTATTCTTTAGGGGACAACGCCGGAATGCACGGAAGTAAAAATAAGCCTTGTCGGGCAAAGGTTAGAAATACACAAGAATCAACCCATATACCACGTTCAAGTCTGGGCAATCCATCTCCATTTATTGGCCCATGAGATGCTACTACCCGCATGTCAACTAAACACCCTGAGAAAATATGAACTTACGAAGAGAAAAATGAATAATAAGGTCTAATACCATTACATTAGGGATGAGCATTAATTAAGTGCCACATTTTCAAAACCCCATTTAGGGTACTTTGCAATGTTCAAAAACAACGTCCATGTCTTATTCTTCCATGGACAAGTAAATACTGAGCACAATGCATTGCACTTGTTACTACAAAAGAAAACTAGGTAGGATCCATCCAGTCAAAAAATTTGAACCTCATAAATTATGTTCTTTTCCCCCTTTTTCTCTTGCTGGAAGACTTCATTTTGTTAAATGGGATTGCAATCCATAAGATTATTTTAAAAGCTATAAAATTTGTAGAGTTAATTAATCCTTTTACAATGATGTTTCAATAAACATGACTATTTTAAGTTAATTATATCTATTTTCTCCTATTATAACTTTAGTAGACAAATAATCCTTTTAAATGTTATACAAAAAAATTCAATTCTTTTACTCTTTTATCACAACTATCAATTATGATTAGTTATCTTAAAATTTTATAATTTTGTACCGAACATGATGGGAGTTCTAATCATTCGAATGAACATAAACTTTGAGTATACGAACCCGTTTCACACCGATGAAGGCTCTCACTTCCATCCGTAGCTTCTAAGTTCAATTTCTTGATTATGATTTTCAATCAGGACCTTGAGCAATCAGTACAGTGATCCTCAACAGGAACACAAACATGACGACTGAAAAAAAACACTCCAAAAAATCAGACAGAATGGGCTCAATCTCCATGTGGAGTGTCTTCTTAGGGACTTCACTCTGAATTGCTAGAGTCAATATGTGTGGGTCCAAAGCAGCCACTAATGGCCCATGATGCAAGAAAGAGATCTACAAATCATATCTGCAGAGCGCTGAATAAGGAATCTATTACGCCTTTGTTCTTCCGAGAAGTGAAGAATAAAACAAGCACACAAGTGCTTTTTCATTCCGAGGGAAAACATAAGATGCTGATTGCCTAGATTAATGATGTATCATCAAACCATAGAAGGAGACTATTGGCATAGTAAGAAAAATTTGAAAAACTCAGTCTCTCACCCTCCTCTGTTCTGTTCTATTCTTAATAAGTTTCATGCTATTTGACAGGCCGTGTCTGCTTTAATCCTCTTCCTTTTCACTTCTTAAAAAGACACTCGAATTACAAGCGAAAAGCCATAGTAACATCAGAATGTTGACATATGGATTTTACAGTTCCAGTTCATATCAAGTTTGGTGTACTTATGTACCAGAAGATCTATTCGCTTCTCAAGCTAAGAAACCTAAACTTGACTTCTAATAATCCCCTCACGTTACTTTCAATCTTTGAGGGGACAATCCATGTGGAAAGGATATATAATGTAGAATGTGGCTAAAGAAGATAAAGAGCACCTGAAGGGAATAAAACGAAGATGCCTTGGAGAATCATATCCAACACCTTTTAACTTCAGTAAGATTCTGTGCAGTATCATTTCCATCTTATTATGGCAACTATAAGCAAAGCTGGAATTGGGTCTGCCTATGGATGATCGATAAATTTCCAAGCTGAACACGTTTCAATAAAATCAAACGGACTAAGGTTCAATATTATTGCCTTCATATGGTATGATACTCCTCAAGCATCAATATTTCCACCTTCCCATAGTGCAGCTAACACGAGTCATAACTTAAGCACACAAATCATAGACCAAAGTTGACAATTCGTTGAGTGTATGGAGGATCCAATTGTAAGTTTGATTAGACCATGTTGTGCAACCAAATCAAAAGCATTATCCATAGATAAACCTGTTGGGCCTGGAGCAAGTTTTGATTAGACTACGTTAAGCAAGTGGAGAAGTTCAACCAAATCAAGAACATTACCCAAAGACAGGCCTGTTAGGTTTAAAGCGGAACCCAACCAAATCGACGAAAACTGTTCATCGGCTTGTGTGTAAACTACCCAAAAATTTAAGGTTATGAATTATGATATCTATTTATATATACAAGTCACTTTTTTTTTTATCCTTTCAACGAGGGATATTAATTCTTTTTCCAACTCATGTTTGTTTCAAACACACCTTAGTACCCAAAAAAGAAAAATGTGGGACAAATACCTGGAACTACAATAAACAGTCCAATTTGATGCATATAGTCAATCAAATTATCAGATGCCATGGGATTCCATAATGGACTCTCAAAATATGATTCCCACTCAAAAACTTACAGTCATTCTAACCAGCAAATGTCCTTTTCATCATTGCACTTCCAAACTTTAAAGCCTAAACAAGTTATTGATCTCAAGATACGCAATCTCACAATCCACAAGTAATGAAAGGCAAATAAACAGACTCGGCAACTGAAAGCAACAACACAGGCAGATCAAATTACAGTTAAATTTGAGAAAGAGAAAATTCGAAAACCTCAAATTGGATTCAACTGCATTACAACAAGGACTCATAGAAGCCAGATTGCTATGCAAGCAGTTTTGCTAACGGATAATCCGTTCACCAACTCAAATCAATAAATTCGATGGATAACACAATTACAACCGTCGCCAGAATTTTACTCTGATTTTTTTAGTTGCTCTTATAATTCTCAATTCACACTTTCTGGACTACATTTTTCAGAATGATTGGCTCACAGTTTCATATCAAGCAGCATCAGGATAGACAAGAAAAACCATGGTTTCAGGCGGACTTTAAGCAATGCAACAAGAACGGAGAACTTAATTCATGTCTAATGATTCAAATTGCACACAAGAAAATATAAAGAACGAAACTATTAACAACGACAAGAATAAGAAGCAAATCAACAGATCAAATTCGAAACCATGAAAAGAAAAACAAAGACGCACAAACACAAGATCATCAACCCTCAACAAATTAGGGCACCGAAAACAAAAATCTTGGGACACGGATGTTGAAAACACTAAGAAAAAGAAAATACAAAGAAACAAAATTATCTCAACTATAAGAAATAACAACACAAATTTTCGAATCAACGCCGCGAACACAAAATCATCGACCCCTCAGAGCAGCATCATCATCATCAGGTCCGATAGCGTTTGGAGCTCTGAAGGCCAACAGAGAGAAAGGAAGAATGAGCGAGCAGCAAAGTCAACAGAAATTCAGACTGATAATTATACATCAAATCAGAACATTTACATGGTGTTATGGTTTTAACCGTGGTTTAATTTTGGTGAAAGATGTAATATTTATATTATAAATATTAATTAATATATTAAAAATACATAAAATTGTGAATATTTAAAAAATACTTAGAATCTAATTTTAAGTATTTTTAATTACAATTAGTAGTTAATTTATTGTACTACTACAATAAAAATACCACAAATATAAAAATGATAAATATTATTCATTTAATTTAGTAATTCAACTACATTTTATTCGATTCTATTATATTAAATCCTACCCAAATCACCTCTTTAACCGGTTAACGGTACCATTGAGTCAATCGTCCGGTTCAAATCAGTTTTAAAAACACTGCTTCAAACCATCACATTGGTACTAAAATTTCAACATTTTTCCATTTTTCCATTTCCCCATGAAATTTCATCATTCAGGTTTTTTCCAGTTCCACATTTTCCGTCCAACGCTCCTTTCTTTCTCAGTCTGTCGGCGGAGCTGGGAAACCTCCGTGTTCAAACACTGTACTCCAAGAATCTCGCGTGGAGGCGGCGGCGTTAAATGCGTTGGTCTTTCTGAAAGGCTACTACTTTGATCCTCTGCGCTGGTTCCCCCGAAGTTCAGATAATTTCGTAAATGCCCCTATATTCCATTAAATAGTGAATGCAACCCGGCAGGAGTTCAAAAATCCTACGTGTGCACCAATAAGAATTTTTTAGTCATATATACATATATTCTTTATTTAATTATTATATTATAAACTAATAAGACATAATTATGTGTTCCTAAATCTAATTACTAGGATGTGGAAATGTCGATGCAGCTTAATTAAGGGCAATACCCAGAAAGTCATGAAAATGGTCAGTTGACTTATTCTACTCAAACTGAATTAATAAGGGCATAACTATCCATCTATATTATATATTGAGAGTTTGGCCCTTGAATGATTATATTAATTAAATTTACACGCGTACACCTTTCTTCAATTTAATAATTATTTTTTTCTTCTGTTATTCTTTTTGCTTCTTTATAAAATAAATGTTTAAATTAACAAATATTTATTTAAAAATAAAATTAATTAGATAATTATTTTTAGTTAAAAAGTAAATATCTATACTATATATCAATGTTATGTTTGGAAGGAGGGTTTTGGTTGGAAATGATATTTGGTGTGAGTTGTATAGGAATGAGTAATATGTTTGGTTGTAAGATTTTGAAATTTAAAATTTAATTTATTTAAAAAAAATATGAAATATATTCTAATGATGATTAGATGATATGATAGTACGTCAAAATATTTATTCATTTTTAGGTATACATATATATAAATGTGAGTGTATATATGTATAGATATAGGTATCGATTTAATTGTAAATATGTGTAAAAATTAAAAAATAATTAGTTAATTATAAATGTAAGAGATAGAAATTTAAATTTTAAAATTGAAAGAAAATTTTATTGAATTATATGTTTAAAAGTATAGTTGAGTAAAATGTTGGAAGATCGAAAGGTAGGTTCCAAACATAGCCTAAGAGTTTGGTTCTTACATGTCTATTTACATATATACTCTTCTTTAACTTAACAAAAAAAAAAAATCCTTTTTAATTATTATTTTTCTTTTTCTAATTATATATATATATATATATATTTTTGCAAAATTAGCATTTAAATATTAATAAACTAATACACACTGCAAATACAATAGATTAAAATTATTTATTAATTTTATATTATAAAAATTTAAGCACACACATAAAGTGTGCAGAAAAATACTAACTATCTAAAATGTATTATGTTTGGAATCTGTATTTGGAGCATTTTAGGGTTGGGTATTTTTAGATACCATAAGAAGATAATATTGGCTACATTTGGATCATATATTCATATATTTTATTATTTTGAGTGCTTCTTTAAATAGGGTACAATTTGAAGCATTTTAAAAATGGTATCGAAATTTGTGTTTGTATTTGATTTGTATTTTTCGTATTTATAGTTGATTTTTTAAATGTTTTCTATATATAAAAACTATTGTACATTTAAATTGTATCCAGTTAGCTTTTCTGTAAAATTATGTGCATGCTATCACATATTGACCTGGCACAAAATGTTTATATATAGATAAATATTAAAATATGTGTGTTCGCATATAATTATGATCTGATTTTCTAGATCAAAACTTTCATTTACTTCAAGTTATATTTTTTTTATGATTTTTTCTTGAAATTCAGTTCTCGTAATATAACCGTTTATTTCGTCACACCTAAATTTCCTAAAAGTGCTTTTAATTAAAATACAGATAGAATTTAAACATTTGTCATCATAATTCACTCAAATGGATGACGAATTTAAAATTAAAAAAAATACCGTAATATACTTTTAGGCTAGGTTGAATATTGACGTGCACAAGCTACATGTATACAAATCGAGCCTTATACAATGCCTGTATTTAAATTCTTGAAATGCACACTTATCTATACACTGTAATTTAAATTTTGAAATATATATTTTGTAATGTAAAAGAATATAGCTATTGCTCTTAGAAAAGCATGTGTGCTTGTAGATTTTCAAAAACCAAATTTATAACTTTGCGATCTTGTACGTACACTCTATATACGTAATAAAATTAAATAAAGGCATAACTATATGCTATATAGTTATCATATTTGTTTTACTTAATTTCAATATAAATTCCAAAAACATGATTTACTAGTACTTTAGATTTGAATATAAATACAATATAATGAAAATTAATTAAGATAGTATATTTTTATTTTCTAATAAATAGCACATTTATATATGTGGTTGTGTGTTGTGTGTGTGTGTGTGAGAGAGAGAGAGAGAGAGAGAGAGAGAGAGAGAGACTATTAGGAAAATAAAATAATGTGACACAAAATTGAGACGAAAAATTAAAAATGTTTCTATGAAAATAAAGGTATTTTTTTTGAGCTTATTTCCTTATTTATAAATCAATATAAAAAAGATATCTACAAATATTTTTAAATGATTAAAAAAGAGTTGTGAGAATAAATTTGAAAACACATTAAATGGCCAAAACTATTTTCTGTCTCAGGCTTATACTTAATCAAAATAACAATAATTGAACTCCACTTCTTTAAAAATTAGAAATTAAACTCTAATTAAATTTCTTATTTCACATTAGTTCAAATTAAGTACAATTCCATTGTGCGTGTCTGATTGCGACATACGGTGACAATCAATATATAGTGTCCCAAAAAAAAAAAAGGAAAAAAACGTGTCTATCAGTGCTTCAAGTTGCAAGAAAGATTGCAGAATCGTGTTTCACAAAAATTATAATTGGTCTAATTACAAAATAATAATTGCATGTTTTGATGAGGACAATAGAAGTCAGAAGTATTTGTGTAACATATCACGTGTGAGTGTCTGCCGTCAAATCTTTACAATTCTTTGCAGTTGCGTCTCGTCCGTCTTGTCTGAACATTTCTTGCTATTAGACGTATTATGGGACGTTTTGGGATTATAATCATTTATAAAGTAGATATCCTCTCTTGTGTTTAAAGTCAAACTCACACAAATAATAACCCTATGACTTATAATTCAGACTACTCTTTTAGAAACCATATTTCGTGAATCAGTCACCACATATATTTTTTTTAAAATTTTAGGAGATTCTAATTAAAGTAAAATTGTGCAATTTATTATATCAAGAAAAATGCTTAAGAGGGATTGAACTTTATAAAACTACTGTAATAATTTTATCATAACCTAGACTTTCCTATTGTGATGCATACATAATTGAGTTCTCATTGCCAAATTAATATTTCTTAACAGTATCTTCCAATCTACTCTAAATTTCTTATTGTTAATTTGTCACAAGCAATTTATGTGATGTGTTATATCGTTTTTTTTCTTTTTTTCCTGAAACTTGATAAATTAATGTATAACAAAATCAATAATCCAACAATCACACCCTTCCATTTGGGGCAGGCAAGCAAACATTTTGTATCTAATTTGTTTAATTCGCACCAAAATTATTAGCAAATTATAAGGTAATTGCATTTTAAATAATATAAATAAAATTGTGACAAATCAAAGTATAAAAATCTAAAATAAAAATAAATAAATTTAAAAATAAATCTAAGCAAGAAAAACACAAATAAAATTGAGTTAAAAGAAAGAGGAAGAAAGAAATAAGAACAAAAAAAAAAGGAATTCAACATTAAAGTAACTCTGTAATTTTATATCACACGGTCAAAATAGACTTATTTACTTAATATTGTAATGTTGATGACTTTAAGAGGGAATTGCCTTATGCACAAACTCTAGAAATAAAATATTCATAGTTGAATCACGATCAAAACCTAATAAACGCGAACACGAGTTTCGTATGTAAAAATATACAAATCTATTAGTGAAAAATAAGAGAATAATCTCAAATTCAAACAACATATATTAAAAGATTTAACTGCAATGATGAATAATCAAATTACTAATAGAAATGGAAAGTAAAAAGTTCCAATTCTAGTAAATGATGTCAGACTAAATAATCATCCTTCTCATAAAGAATCCTAGGTACATTCACAAATTAACATCCTAAACACGAAAAAGAATCCTAAGCCTAAAATAAATTCGAATCTAACTCCGTAATAAATTAAAAAAACGTGTTTTACATCAACAAAAAAATTACAAGGGTTATAGAGAAAAAAATTCATCAACAACAGTATGTATAAATTATGATTAAAATAATCATAAGTTGAATTTTCGAATCTCCTATCCTGTGGAAAGGAAAAAGAATTCCACGTTCTTCCTTCGGGTTGTCCCTAAACAATCACAATTAGTTATGATCAATTAAATTTCATGTTCTTCCTTCCGGGGTGTCCCTAGAACAATCACAATTAGTTATGATCAATTGAGGCACACATAAATTGATGACACTGTAATGACACAAGTTGTAAGAAAATGGGATATGGGATATTAAGAAGACAACTACATACGTCGCCCCCCTCATCCGCTGCACAAAATGCCGTATTGGGAAATATGGCCACTGACGACTCCCACCCACTCATCCTCTGAATCATAATACGACCACACCATCACCCCACCCCACCCCACCCCACCACTCTCTCTCTCTCTCAGTGAAATTTTACATCATGTCTTTTTCTTTTTTTTCCCCACAAATAAAACACATCTCTTCTTTATTTTCACAGACCCCATTAAAATCCCACTAATAATCCGTACTCCCACTTCGCACTTAATCTGCCCCAATACCGACCAGACCCGTCCCATCTCCTCATCTAAATCCATTCAGTTTACTACACTCATTTCTCCCTCCATCGCCCTCTCTCTTTCTCCCTGCCCTACTACATACGCATTTATATCTATCTACATCTACATCCATATATATATATATATGTATGTCTATACACTTCTTTATCTCTCTGCCTGTCTGTGTGTCTCTCTCTTTAATTTCTTTGCCTTCTTACTTCCTTCTTGTTTCTGGGAGCTCCAGATGAACTTTACTTCAATATTCTCCTGCTAAATTCTTGATCTTGCTTTGGGTTTGTTTCTTATGCCATACTCAGCTCAGTTTCTTCAACCTCTAGCGCTTTTAATAATTTTCTTTTTATAGGGAAGTATTTAAGTAGTTTATCTCCGGCGACCGATCCGGCAAAACTGTCAATGGAAATGACCTCGGAACGTGTCTGTTATGTTCACTGCAACTTCTGCAACACGGTTCTAGCGGTATATGCTCTCTTTTGATTGTTTGACTTTTGCATGTGATTAATTTACCAAGGTCACCATCAAGGGATCTGATTTCTCCAGCCACGGACATGTCTTCCAGCTTAATTAACCATTGGGTTATCAGACCGTGGGAGCATGTGTTTTCCTAACTTTTTCTTCGTACAGATTTTTGGTATATTTTTGTTTTTTTTGAGTGTGTGATTGCCCAACGAAGAAAAAAAGGGTATTTTTTTCTCCAGAGAAAGATGGGGTTTTTTGGTACTTAGTATTAACCTTTGTACATAAAGTATGATATTTTATGCTTGTTGTCGCTGATGGATATCTTTCATGAAGCAGCCAGATGGGTTGAGACATAAGACATGAAAGAATTAAGGTTCAGTTTGGAGTTACAAAGAAGAAGCTCACCAATTATTACCAGTTGATATTTTATGCTGAAAAATTTACAACCCTTTTTTCTTCAAGGCCTTTTCTTTTTATTTTTTTATTTTATTTTGGAATTCCTGAATTTTAAGGAAAAAGAAAGTTAAATCTCTCGGAACTCAATCTCAGAAACCCTATTTTGTGAAGGAAATTCAAAAGAACCCCATCCTAGTGATCTACAAGAATAGCATAAGTGTAAGGTCTTATAATTGACTGCATAACCCTATGATGAGCCTTGCATTCGGTTTTTAGGGCTCTTCTTTGAAAGTCATAGTTTACCCATTTTTTCAACATTAAGTACCCATGAGTTGTCCAAAGTAGATCAATTTAATTTCCTGAAGGCGTTGTATGTGCCCATTTATAATTCTATTAAATCCCTCAATTTATTATTCATCTATATTTCTCGTGAAAGTTTTCTTGTTCGTACAGCAGCCCACTAAATACTGTACAATTCCAAATTTGAAGCCAATATTGACCCATCTGTGTGTGTCAGTGTGTGGAAAAATTGGTGGGTGCTCTGTTGAAAACCTGATGTCCCTCCCTCTGATGATACCATATTGGGTTTTTATGATGTGAGCAATTCATCTTTGTTGATGTGCGGCTTCTTTTTTTATTTATTCAAACACACGCTTTTAAAGCCTTAACCTTTTACAAGAGTTCGGAGATAACAATGGCTTCATTACACAGTTCTGCGAAAAAAGCAGTAGCAGTACCGTATTACATATATCTTTAATCCTATTGATGATTCCCTTCTTTGATTTGTAATGGTCTTTTGATGAATTCCGTTCCTGTCACGTCCTTGTCTTCTCCGTCTCTCTCTATATGTCTTTCTCTCTCTCTTCCTCTTACACACACATCAAACAGTGAGAGATCAGTGATGGTGTCAGGCCAGCAGAAAATTCAGGAGCACTGATACGAGAGAGGTGTTTACAAGAGAGGTGTCATGTCTTCTAACACAAGGGTTATTGCCCATGTGAGAGGGCTATGATGCTAATCTGTAGTCGCAGCTTATCCAAGAATTGCGTGCCCTCAATTTGTGCACTCTGAAAGCTACACTTGCTAACGTCTTCTTCCATGTATTTATGCATGTTCAGCAAAAATTATATGCTTATTTTTAAGATTTGTGGAAGGGTTTTTTTTCCAGCTCACGCTCTTCTTTCATTTTTTCTCACCCTTATTTTGAAGGGAGCACACACACACACACACACACAGTCATGGCTTTTTTTTCGTCCTTTTGTTCTTCTGAAGTAATTGATTTTACATAATACTTTCCAACTGAAAATAATTTTATTTCTTGCCACTTGAAGCCTTTTTCTCCATTCCCTGCGGGCAGTTTTAACTAGAAGTTTTTGTGTCTTAATTCCATGCTCAAGAGTGTTTTTAGATGATCTATTTTCTTCTTCTGGGAACACCCAGAGGGACAGAAGAGGGATTTTACTCGTGTCTAGGGTTTTGCTCACTGAGACCAATTGAAGTCTTGCTGCTTCTGTGTCCCAATTTCCATTTGAATCTTACAAATGAAATGCATGTGACATATGTGTATATATATATATAAGCAGGTTAGTGTTCCATGCGGCAGCATGTTCACCATTGTGACTGTCGGATGTGGGCACTGTGGAAATTTGCTGTCTGTTAATATGGGAGCCTTGCTTCAGTCTGTTCACCATCAAGATTTCCAGGTAAATACATAAATGCTAGTTTTTCAGTGTCTCATTGTACGGCAGCATAATTTTTTGTTGAGTGTTGTGCCTTTTCCCAAGTGTAAATTAAATTAAGTCCAAAAAGAGAAAAATGTAACAAACCCTTTTACTGCACATAGAAAAGAACTGTCAGATTGTTGCCAAAGAAGCAGAGATCTGGAGATTTACTGCATCTGAACCTCTGGATTTAATTTGTTTTTGGCTTCTTGGTATTAGTTGTTTTTCAGCCTAAAAGAGAATTCTTGTTTTCTACTTTCTCCCTCCAAAGGGTTCTGAAACTCTATAATTACAAAGTAAAATTATAAGTGTGTGCGTATGTGTGTGAGTGTGTGTATATATATATATGTGTGTCTGTATTTATGTATGTATTGTATCATCAACTGTTACATTAATTAATCTAGTTATTCGAGCCATTAAATTTGTTATGCTAACAATTTGATTTGCACTCCCGAAGCTGCAGAAACAACAATCCATGCCAGAGATTGCTATTAGAGAAAATGGCTCATCTTCATCAAAGTGGGACAGATTTGTTCCACTGCAGGTTGATCATGAACCACCTAGGATGACCCCAATTCGCCGTAAGCCCTCTATGCTTCTCAGCCCCTCTCAAATTAATGGAGTTTGATTTTTACCTTATAACAAGCATTAAAGTTCCCACAACCTCTTAGACATATCTTCTAACATGTAGAGGCTTTTTGGCTAACCTTATTTTTAATAACTAATAAGATAATATCATTTATAAGATATTTTTAAAAGTTATAGGCTCATACATTTTATTTTAAAGATAAATTAATAAGTATTTGCATAAAAATAATAAGATTATCTTATAATATCTAGTTGAAATTTATAATTATAGTTGATTATAATTTTTTAGCATAATAATGATGAAAGTAAATTAAATATTATTAATATGGGGTAATTAAAAATATTTATACCATTTTTAATATATAAAATAAAATAACTTACAAAATATTCAAAAATAAGTTCAAAAAACTAATTTATTTTTTAAAAATTTATTAATTTTAAATATCTTATTTTTAAAATTAATAAAATATTAAATTAACAAAAAATATCGCACACTTTTGACACTTTCGAAGAATTTAATATAAGTCACTGAAATACCCTCGTGGGAGTTAGGGGAAGAACTAATCTTCTGACAGTATCAACACTGACAGCTAGCATCTTCCACCAATTAGGATCAAGAGAAAAAAAAGAGAAATACTGTTTTCTGAACATGCTTTAAATACAGTCTTGGGAGTAAGTATATAGTTTGATTTATAATTTTTTCCAGCGGTGGAGGTGCATTGTATTGTGTGGCACATTTACCATACCTTATCTTGAAGGGCACTTTATCTTAAAGCAAATAGGATGGATGCTATGTATCAAAGAAGGGCAAAAAGAGCACCTGACAAGTTCTCTTGATTTATGACCTGTTATGACTGTGACATTACATTTTTATACAACTCATCTGCAAACATTGGCAGCCTCAAACTCATAGGCCTAGGACTTTTATATATTAGGCAATGCCTTTTCATTCATAAGCTATGGCAACACCCACACCACCCCCCATTGGCTGTAATGGTTAATGCTTTTATCTTCTGGCATTTCATTTTATGGGGATTGGTGGATGGATGCATTTTTGTTTGATATTCAAAGTGGGATTGGGAGAAAATGTTTTGTTTTGCTTTTGGAAGAAAGTGAGAAGTTGTTTAACATGGGTTATTTAAAATGGGTTGGATGGATGATTATTTCTTGTAAAGTGATTTTTGGAGAATATGTAAGAAAAAAATAAGTTATAAAAATGAGAAATAAATTTGAATATGTGTTTTGAATGAGAAAATTTTTGGGAGAAAACACAATAATATTACATATCTTTATAGCAATGATTAGAATAGGCAAGAAAACTTCACAAAATTTTTGAGGTATAGGAGAATTTGTGTCTCTTATTCTTCCAACGAGCATACTTAAAAAACTATATTTCTTGAATGATATTATAATCTAAATTCTTGTTATTTCATTATAGTGAGATTACGTGTTTGACATATTTGTTTAGTAGGAGTAAGACCAAGTTGAGTTTGAGTAGTAATTTGAGTTCAACAAATACTCAAAACTCAATTTAACTTTATTTTGTAGAACTCGAATTTGGCTTAAACAACAAGATTGAATTCAAAAAAAATTCAAATTCAAGTTCTTACTTATTTCGACTCAAGAACATTTTTTTCCTAATCGAATGCAAATCGAATCGTTTGATTTATTAGCAGTATTGTTTACCATGCCAACTTCATGTAATTCATTGATTATCTCAACAGCTCCAGAGAAAAGACAACGAGTTCCATCAGCGTATAATCGTTTCATAAAGTAAGTAGTGTCATTGCAAGTGCAATGGATTATAAAAACTCATTATCTACTGTGTGTATAATTATAATTAATATATATTACGTCAATTACAAGTATGTGTGTGTGTATATATATATATATAGATGTTTGCAGAAGAAAAGATTCATAACAGATTTAAGGAGCAATTATCCTATTAAATAAAAAAATTATTTACCTCACTTGTCCTACATTTTCAGAGAGGAGATTCAGAGGATAAAAGCAAGCAATCCTGAAATCAGTCACAGGGAAGCCTTCAGCACTGCTGCTAAGAATGTAAGTCATATGATGAAAATAAAGCAATGTTTGGTAGTAACGATAGTTTTAAATCTTCATAATTTAGGTTTATATTCTATGTGTCCTCCTAGTGCTTTTAGTTCTAGGCTTCTAGATATTCAAATTTGAGCTTATTAATTCAAATTAACTAAGAACGTGTTAAGCAATTATTCTGTACAAAATGCAATTAATAGTTTAAAATAAATAATTTAGCAATTGTTTCACGAAAAGTGATTTATCAGTACTATACATTAATTCTTTGATTCTTTCGGATGTAAATCACATCATCATTTTAACTAATCAGATGCAAGGTTATTATTTACCATCTCACTTAAGAACATAAATAAAATCTTGCAACTGGATTTTAATTTCAATTGATTGCAGCGACATTTATTATTTTCAGAATCATCTGAGGTTCTTCTCCAGTGCTGTCACTATTGCACATATCAGATCCCAAATGTCATAATTTTCTACATTATTAATGCACAAAGTGCATTTTGTACATGACACTACTGATCAACGGTAGACAGAGATTTACATATGATTCTTGAATTATAAAAATGAATATGACAACATACAAAACAAGGGAAAAAAATGAAGTGGTGAAGATATTTGTATATATTTGTTTTGATCAATTTGTTGTTATTGATGCATGCAGTGGGCACATTTTCCTCACATTCATTTTGGACTAAAGCTGGAGGGCAACAAACAAGCAAATCTGGACCATCCACTTGCTACAGCAGAAGGGACTCAGAAATCTCTTGGTTTCAAGTAAGATTAATGTTCACAATATATTAAGGGTAAAAAGAAATAAAAAAAAAGGAAAAAATTGCTGCTTTCCATCCCAAGAAAGTGTGAAGTTTGTGGCCTTCTGGTCCCCTTTATTTTAAAATTATAAATATTATAAGTTTCATGGTATTGAATTTGAAGACTTGATCAGTCTTGTTATGATCAATCAAATGATCATTTTCATAAATTAATGAGGGACTTAATGCCACTTATATATCTTCAACGCTAGGGTTGCAAACATGCAGTTTTTTTACTTGTTTCTTCTTTTTTTTCCCCCCTGAAACAATAAATTTTAGTATATTTTGTATGATAGGGAATTTCAGTGATTTAAGGTCACAAAACAGGACTATGTATAATATATGTGTGTGATTATCTTTGTGGTTATTTTCATGAGTCTAGAGGGGACTGAATTCACTATGGTCATTCGTATTGTTATATATAAAATACATATTTATATTGGAGAAAATTAGTATTTATTTTATAGTAATTAAACTTAATATTATTTGCAAGATTATGAGTTTGGATGCATGGTAGAAGAATTGTCATGGAAATTTTATCAAGCACAAATTAAACTCATGCTGTATTTTCTTAAAATTATTCCAAGACTTCAACTAAACATACATTGGAAAATATATTTAACAGCAGGAAAGTAGATCTTGTAGTTATGGAGCCGTGATATGTTCAAAAATAATGACTTGAACGAGATTTATAAATATATGTTCCGAGAATGTCGTAGAATAGACAAATAGCTATAAAACAAATAGCTTATTGACTAAAATCTCACCTCAATTTATAGTAATAGACTGGTAATAATTACAGAAATTATGAAAAAATATTCCAAACTTAACATACTACTATTCGTTTAGACTAAGAAGCAAAAGGTTTCTAACGTACAAATTAGGTACCAAAATATTTAATATATCAAACTATATACTATTCAAATATTCTCTAACACAGCTGCTGTTAGCAGTACATTTATATTATGGGAAGCAAAACCTAATCATGATTTATTATAGTTCAATAAAAAGAAAGGCAAACCCAATTAGCACTTTATCATTTGAATTTATAATTCTTTTTCTAGGTTTCCCACATGTATTTTGATCTTTTAGTTATTTATAGTAGAAAGTTAGCTTTCCCATTTCTTTGATACTCTGAAGTGTAGCTTATACTTTGTATAGATATAGCATTATAATTTTTAGTAATCTAAATAATATAAATTACTCAACAAAGAAAGCCAATTTTGTTGGTACATATTATGTAACTATTAAAACATGATAATTTAAATTGTACCTACATGTAAAAGGCTCTAAATTATTTGTCCCGAAGATGTGTCTATTTCTAAATCTTCATCAATATATAACATACAATTGCTATGTAGCATGACACATGCATGTGACACATGAATACCGACAAGAATAAGAGACAAAAACATTTTTGAGATAAAGAATTCTATGCCACATAAAACTCTATAACCCACATCCACGATCACTACAAAGCTCATCTCAAAGTAACTTAAATTCAACAAGAGTAGGGTTGTTAATGAGATCAAGAGTTACTTATTCGAATTTTGCTCGCCTTAATCTTGTAAAATATTGTCAAGCCTAATTAAATTTGATTCAAGTAGCGTAATTTATTAACACTCGTCAACAAGAGCAATCGCACCGACAATCATATACTATTTAAACATACTGTAATTTTACTGTGGGACAATAAAAATCTGGGCACAAAGATACACAATGGTCATTGCAATGCCATCCCACGTAAATAAACATGCAAATAGTGGCCCATTTGAATGGTAGACATAGATGGAGTGAGGACCACATCATCATACATACATGTGTGTGTTTCCAGCATATATACATCAAAGCCATGCCCTATATTCAAGGGATGTAACCAACACGTAGGTACATGTCTGTCTGATCCCCTTATTACGAATGTACCCACAACCGGTGCTTCTAACATGAATTTGTGTGATTCTGCCTGTATCTGTAATACATACACAGGGTGGTGGGGTGGGAGCTGAAGGGTTAATAGATACAGTTCAAGTGTTGATGTGTCACTGTCAGTGATGGACTCGTCTATCAAATCAAGACACTGAAGCAAATTAATGCCACCGAATTAGATGCGCATCTCATACAAATCTAACCATCAAAAGCACTATTAGGAGTGGAATTTAAATAATAATTCAAGTTTAATAACTATTCAAACTCAATTCAACTTAAATTTGCTGAAGTTCAATGCAAGCTTAAATTTGAGTTGAGCGACCGGATTAAATTTGAAAAAAATTCTCAACGTTTGAGTTCAAATTCAATAAGATGGAAAAATATGTTCAAACCTAGTTATTAAATTTGAGTCGAATTGTTTACTTTCTTAATATCCTCAATTGAAGGTGCTCAACCTAAAAAGAAATTCCACTTAAAAAATTTGGGGTCTCCCTCCAACCAATCACTCACCATCTATACCTACACACACACACACACATTTATATATATAAAACACTAAAATGGAATATTTATTTTAAGGTGTTTCTTTATGTTGGTGGGGTGCTTGGAAATCTGAAGGGGATCAGAAGCATGGCTGATGGTGCAGATCAGAATTATGATCCTTCTGCTTTAATCACTATTGCAGCCATCGCCTTTCTTCCAGTCAAAAATAAGGCCAAACTAG